>CAKJTD010000043.1:0-25343 GCA_917499995.1 Ichneumon xanthorius | reverse complement strand
CTCTAGACGCGGACGATGCGGAGGCCATGAACAAAGAAATAGATCAACTGTTCATGGACCAGGCAAATATAACACACTTGATTGGCCGACAGATGCATATAACCCATTCAAGGCTGCAGGACCTCCATAAGGAACATTTAGAGGCGTCCAGCAGAATCTCGGCCATACAAAACGCCATGGAAGAAATCGAGGGAGAAATGCGGCGTTTCGACCTCGATGCAATTACAGCAAAATATAACCAATCACTGATAAATTACTCGTTTCAGGTGGAACGAAAAGTCGAGCGTTATACACGGATATGCGAGAAGTATATACGGGCGATCGCTGCCGCTCGCAGCGGGCGTCTCGATCCTTCAATTCTTACCACGGAACAGCTGTCTTTCGTCGCGCGGGAAGTGCAGCGGGCAGCGGGACCGTACGAGTTCCCCATCCCTGCGAAACACCTCCGAGCAGAGGCGTTAGCCGAGATCACCCGAACGGATTTGGTGTATCATGGGGGACGAACCATGATATTAATTCATATACCGCTAATAGATCGTACAGCGTATCATCTGTACAGGATGCACCCGTGGCCCGTCGCCCAGAATATCAACAATGGAACGGGCTCGGCGCATGTGACCCCGGCCGCACCATATATCGCTGTCTCCGCGGATCATCGCGCGTACTTCCTCGCGGACAGTATGTATGTGGGCGCGTGCAAAAAAATTGACAACAGGCACATATGCGATATGGAGGTCCCAGTGAACGAGGTAGCCACTTCAGATGAATGTGAGATACGGATGCTGACGTCACCAACCGCCGAGGCCTTACGACGGTGCAACGTACGTCTACGCCCCGAACACAGGCCATTCTGGGGTCATTTACCGACCCAGGGCGGATGGCTGTTTTCTTTCATACGAAAGGAGACCATACACATATTGTGTCCCGATCAACCCGAGGCACACGTGCATCTCAACGGCGCAGGAATTCTATACATCAACCCAAACTGCATCGGGAGGACGCGAGGCACAACTCTAACGGGAATACGCACCTACAAAGGCCGGGAGGAGTATTATTATCGACCAGGAATTTACCTGAATATAACAATAGTCGCCCCTATGCTGGAAGAAAATACCGAAACGTTATTCGACTCGTTACTACCCAGAGGAAAAACAATAATAAACCGAAGCGTTATACGTGACTGGAAGACCCTGGAGGACGGCGAGTCGCTTTATGACATCGAAGAAAGAATCCAGTCAATAGGCGAACACCGAAGAGAAAGACGACAACAGCATACCCTGTTCTTCTGCGGGTTTATGATTCAAGCATTAATGATGGCCAGCACAGTGCTATATTGTTGCCGAGGAAAAATAATCCTCGGAGCTATGGGCCTGTGCAGGAAAATAACGCGACATCGAGCCCTAGAGCCGACGGCTACGAGCGAGCAGGAGATAAGAGCCGGCGGAGTCAGCAGCACGGCCGCAAGGGTAGAGTTACCGTTGCCGCTCGAGCGCGGGACTCGCAGTCTAAACATCCCGGACCGTTCCCTTCCCCGCCACGACGCGGTAAGCGATTAGGCATCGACACCCTCAAAGTACGCGGCAGGACGGTTCGATGATTTCATTAGTTCTCGAGCTCTCGTCGAAGTTACAACGCGAAAGAAAGTTCCGACGAACGTTGATCACGGGTGACAGTGAAATAGTTCAGGCAACAGTGAATATTGACAGGACAGTTCTATATACATATATATCTATATATATATATATATATAAAATAATAAAAAAAAAGGGAGTGAACTCTATCGCGGATTTAAGATAAAAGAGCCGTGCAGATTTCGTGTGCCGAACGCTGGTGACCGCAAGTCATAACAGACGCTTCAGCGGAGTAATATATATATATAAATATATATATATTATTATTGTGCACAACGATTTAGCCATGTCGGACATGGAGGGACTTCGCCGAGGTATTGTAGAATATACATACAACGGGCGGTGTGTTGTGTGCAGGCGGGAGAGTAGACAGTGCCCGGACATTGGTGCGTGTGCTCAACGGTCGATTCCGCCTTCCGCACGAAAATACGACACTCTACGGTGCAAGTTGTGCAGTGCAGAGCTCCTCGGGCGCAACTACTCTGGACATATCGGAGCGTGTCTGGTCCAGTATCAGAGGCTCCTCGGGGATATTGTGACCGGCCGGGTGCCCATGCAGGCCCCTGGCGCGGGGGGTTCTTCAATCGCGGCGGCACGGCTCGTCGCGGCGCGTAATTCCGCGGCGACGGCGCCGGCTCGGCAAGTCAATCCCGCATCGGCCGTGCGCGCGGGGGCGAGCGGCAAATTTTCGGTGGCGAATTCCGTCGTAGGGAGGAAGTGTGCGCCGAAGACAAACACCGGAGGCCATGGACCGCCTGCGAAGCCGTCCATGGCCACGGTGGGCTCTCAAACATACAGGGCGACGTGCAATGCGGGCACGCAGACAAAAAAACTGTGCCTTGTCCCGGGAGCGCCACTTAGCTTCGTGAAATGGGAAGACCCGGGCACCGTCGAGAATCTGATGGACGGGTGGACACTAGACGATGGCCTGATGACGGAGCCTCTGGTCGCGCCCCCGCAGCTCAACAGGGATCTTCTGGTCCTCGAGGTCGAGGAGACATCGACACCCTGTTTGCCGGCGGCTAAGGAGCCCGAAAAGGAGGACGACATATTAGCCGAACTCGACCCTTATTATGCCACACCAATAGGTGGTGAGGTCGAGTCACGGACCACCGCCGGTGGCATACCCGACGCTGGCACGGGGCTCGACACAACGGGTGAGGAGCGCGACGACCAGGCATCAGAAGAGATAAGCGACGTCGGTGGTGATGAAGAAGAAAATGAGGAGACTGACGGGGAAACCGAGTCACAGGCTACTGTCGGCAGTATTTCCGACACTGGTGCTGGGCTCGGCGCATCGTCGGAGGGAGCCGCCAGCGAGGACGGAAGCGAAGACGGCGAAATGATCGCGGTCTCTGGGCCGTCATTCCGGGGTCGACATCTTCCCGCCGGTATGGAGGACGACGTGCGGAGGGCGACACAGGCCGTTGCCGGTGATACTCGCGGCAATGGTGATGGGCTCGACGCATCATCGGAGGAAGCCGCCGACGAGGACACAAGCGAAGACGGCGAAATGATCGCGGTCTCTGGGCCGTCATTCGGGGGTCGACGTCTTCTCGCCGGGACTGAGGTCGACGCGGAAGGGGCGGCGAACATCGCGGGAGATATCGGCGAGGTCACATGCGGCGTCTCGCCGTATCTTCGGCACATACGCCGAAGCACCGGCCGAGGTCAGCCTACTCGGCGAGCATATAGTGGAAGTGACTAAAAAGGAAAAAAAAAAAAAAAAAAAAAAAAAAAAAGGTGCTTGTGCGTGCTATGTTAAGGGGATGGCGAATGCACGAGTGAGTAGATATTATAATTAGTTATAAGCAAACTTAGATATAGCGCCGACGGGGACGTCGACGAAAGTAAGGGGGGAGGGGTGTTACGTCCCGATTTCGTACCATTCTTCGTGAATGTCTCGGAATCGGGACGTGATGCGCCGAGTGTCGGGTTGCGCCGCTGAGCTCATCCGCGGTGTGATTTCACACTCCGGGTGTGCTCACGCGGTGCACCCTCAGCATAACCCGATAGATATACTTTTCATTATAATATTAAGTGTCGCGGCCAAGCTCGAGTTTTGCTAACCAGCGGGTCCGAAGTTCGCGACACGCGCAGCGATTTTTGAATCGCTGTACGTGCCGAGAAATTCACACCCCGGAGTTGCTGAATTGGGGAAACTGAATTTCGCTGCGACCGCTCACGGATCCGTGAGGATCCCTGAGCGGCGCGGAGAAATCAGTCTCCGCACAACAGCGATCAAAGATAGATCGGTCCGGAAGATCTCCGCAACTCGTAGCTCGCGCAGATCTGTAAATCTCGTAAACGACTCACCCGATTTAGCCTCAAAGTTAGAGTGCAGAGAGATCGCGGCAGAAGTTCCGAGTGTGTTTTCATAGCGGCTTTAAAAGAGCGAATTGTGTTCTATATTATATTCACTACTCTATATTCATATTGTTGTTTAATTATCGTTTGCAAGTTATATTTTTTTTGTTCAACATCAAGAGACCATATTTAGAGACCATAAAGTGCTACGACCCGTGTTCGGGAAAACCTAAGTTAGTGTTAGAAGTAAGGACTAAGAACCCCCGTCGGGCAAGCCGCCGTTAATCAATTGTAGAGTGAGTACGAAGTATGGATGAATGAGAGGCGAACATAAGATAATCTTTTCGGTGTAATTAGTTTTAGCAATATATATATCTTGAGTTTTCCCCCTAACATTATCGTATATTTTATTTGTGCATGGGACCCCCTTCACTTTTCTTCCCGTTGCAGGTACTTGAGAGACGGGCCCGTACGGGACGCAGCGAAGCACCCCGATAAAAAAATAAGATAAAAGATTTGCTACGCCCGAGAACGAGCCGTGCTCTACCTCGGACGTAACATGCCAATTACGTGTATGTGCGTCCGAACCGTGTAGCCGTTGCGTATCTTCAGCTGCAGAGCGACCTGCAGACCGGCTACACGCAGCCTGGTGTACCACAATCCATGGACTTCGAAACACTCGAGGCCGATTTGTCGTGTGTGATTGTCCGGCACAACGCTGTTTACCGCGCGGAAATCATCGATTTTGACGACGACGGTTATACCGAAGTTTTTTTAGTCGACGAGGGGACCACCGATTTTGTGGATCTGCGGTATATTTACCATCTGGACCCCATCTGTGCAGTGCTACCCGTGATGTGCATTCCGTGCGCACTATATGGATTCGAGCGTGTCGACGATGACGGTGTCGTTTCTTTGCTCGAGTCTTTAGTGACTCCGAGCGATAATCTCGTGGGAGTTCTCGTCGAGGAAGGACACTGCTGCGCTCAGTCGACTCTCCGCCTGTTCGACATGGAACGTCGGGATCTGGGCGAGCTTATAATCGACCGCCTTAATTTGGGTATCGGGTACGACCGTCTCGATCCGGACGACGGTTTCAACGACGATTCGTCGCTTTCGGGACTGAGTGAGGAGGAGGAATAGTGTGTGTGAAAAACAGGAGTGCGGGTGAAAAACAGGAGTGCGGGTAAAAAACAGGAGTGCGGGTGAAAAACAGGAGTGCGGGTAAAAAACAGGAGTGCTGGTGAAAAATAGGAGTGCTGGTGAAAAAACAGGAGTGCGGGGAAAAACAGGAGTGCGGGTGAAAAACAGGCGTGCGGGCGAAAAACAGGAGTGCGGGTGAAAAACAGGAGTGCGGGGAAAAACAGAGGTGCGGGGGGAAAACAGGTGTAAGGTGCTTCATTATAAATTTGGAAGTGCGAAAAAACAGGAGTGCGAAGCGTAGAAAAAACAGGAGTGCGGCGTGTCTGGAACCATCGACAGAACAAGGTAAATTTAAAATTAGTTTTTTATTAATTTAAATTAATTTAAATTAAATTAATTAAATTAATTAAATTAATTAAATTAATTAAATTAATTAAATTAATTAAATTAATTAAATTAATTAAATTAATTAAATTAATTAAATTAATTAAATTAATTAAATTAATTAAATTAATTAAATTAATTAAATTAATTAAATTAATTAAATTAATTAAATTAATTAAATTAATTAAATTAATTAAATTAATTAAATTAATTAAATTAATTAAATTAATTAAATTAATTAAATTAATTAAATTAATTAAATTAATTAAATTAATTAAATTAATTAAATTAATTAAATTAATTAAATTAATTAAATTAATTAAATTAATTAAATTAATTAAATTAATTAAATTAATTAGAGAGAGGGAGGAAAGATGGCGGCCGGGGCAGTAGTCGTGAAAGTAAGGTGCCGGAAAAGAATAAAATAAGGAGGGAAGAGGTGGTGGAAAATGGAAAAGTGCAGTGAGAAAGTACGCGGAGAAAAGAGGAAGGGACAGAAGAAAGATTAAAGCTCAGTAAGTGCGGAAAAGTGAAGAAAAAAGAGTGGAAAGAAAAAGATGGAGAAACGAGGTTAAGAAAGATATGATGGACGCGGGGAAGGAAGACGAGAGGAGAGGAAAGAAAGGCAGAAGGCGAGGAAGGCACGAGACGACGACGGGAAAATACGAGAATTGGCGGAAAGCCCCGAGCCGAGAGAAATGGAATCGGAGGTCCGAGAGACGGCAGAGGATGACGAGAAGAAAGGGCCGAGTCGGAATGGGAGATGGCCGAGGGCGACCGAGCCGTGTCAGGCGAGGAAATCCGAAGATGGACGAAAGCAGCAGAGGAGCGACGGAGAGGAGGACGGGAAGGCGCAAGCTGGGACCGGAGGCAGCCGAGGGAGACCGAGCCGAAACGGTCGAGGAAACCCGAGGACGGCCGAAGGCTACAAGAGAAGGAAGCGGAAGCGCACGACGGGACCCGAACGGGACAACGGCGAGCGAGGCACAGTGGCAACCGGCGACAGGTGGCCGCGAGCACGTGTGGACGGGAGAACCGAGGCACGGATAAAAGTGAAAGACAATGGAGACGGTGAAGAAAGAAAAAGTGGTGGACTGGAGGCAGGAGTTGGTGAGAGCAGTGAAAGAAGTAGCGGAAGAGATACAAGGATTGAAGAAGGAAATAAGCGGAATTAAAAGAAGAGTTGATAGTGGTGAGAAGGATAGAGGAAAAAAGGGAGGAGAGACGTCGTGAGAGGAGGAGTGGATCGAATGATAGCAGCGGATCAGAGGAATGGTCGGAGTCGGATCGAGGAAGCGACACAGGAGACGAGGAAGAAGAAAAAGCGAAGGAAAGGGAGGAAGGAAGGAAGCAGGAGGAGAAGACGGAAGAAAATAAGATAGATGACACAAGAGCGGTAGCAGAACAGATAGCAGAAGAGATCAAGAAGCAAGAAAAGAAAGGATGGATCGAGATGATGAAGGAAGAAGATGAGGAAAAGAAAGCGGAAGAAGAAAAAGAGAGAAAAGTGGCAGAGGAGGAGAAGGCGCGGCAGAAGGGGGATGAAGAGAAGAAGGGACGAGAGAAGTGCGATGAAGACACAACGCGAGACAAGGGGTGGAGGAAGGCTGCGAGGAAGACGGAGGAGATGAAGGAGGAACGAAGAAGAAGAGCGCAGCAGAGAGAGTATGAGGAGAGGTGGAGAGAAGAACAAGAAGAGAGGCGAAAGAGAAGGAAGAACGTGATCCTGAGAGGAGAGGTGGAGGTAAAAGAGATCGGGATACAAGAGACGCAAGAACTGATAAAGGAAGGCCTGGGAAAGGAAGGCCTGGGAAAGGAAACGGAAATTGAGAAGATTGTGAAGAAAAAGCAGATCGGTGGTGAAGGCCTGGTGATAGTGGAGTTGAAGGAGGAGAAGGACAAGAAAGAGCTATGGGAAAGAAGACGAGAGATGGAGGCAGCCGGAGCCGAAGTATGCGAGGACCTAACGTGGTGGGAAAGAAAGACGAGATACAAGCTGAGGGAAAGAGCTACCGAGGAAAGAAGGAAAGGAAAGAAAGTGTGGATAGAGAACAGAAAGATTATAGTCGACGGAAGAGAGATAGAATTTGACGAGAGGACGGAAAGATGGATAGAGGAGAAAGAAGGAAAGGAAGAGGACGACATCGGAGACAGACCAAGGGACGAAGCAAGCGAGAAGCAGAGGGAGAGAGAAGAAGCGAAGAAGGCAGAAGAGCGAAGAAAAGATTGAACGAAATGTACTAAAGGTTAAGCGAATGTATAGAGTCAAAGGGAAGTTGGAGAAGGGAGGTGTAACAAGGAGAGAACCTTGAAAAAAAACTTGAAACCCTACGGGGAGCAATAAACAACATACATACAATTAAATTAATTAAATTAATTAAATTAATTAAATTAATTAAATTAATTTAATTAATTAATTTAATTAATTTAATTAATTTAATTAATTTAATTAATTTAATTAATTTAATTAATTTAATTAATTTAATTAATTTAATTAATTTAATTAATTTAATTAATTTAATTAATTTAATTAATTTAATTAATTTAATTAATTTAATTAATTTAATTAATTTAATTAATTTAATTAATTTAATTAATTTAATTAATTTAATTAATTTAATTAATTTAATTAATTTAATTTAATTAATTTAATTAATTTGAGAGAGAGGGGAAGATGGCGGCCGGGGCAGTAGACGGGAAAAGAATGTGCGGATAGAGAGTGAAATAGTGAGGGAAGCCGTGGATGGAAATAGAAAAAAGTACAGGGAGGAAGAAGGCAGAAGAAAGAGGAATGGAGGAAATAAAGAGGAAAAGTCAGGAAGTGTGAAAGTGAGGAAAAAAAAGAGTGAAAAGAA
The DNA here is from genome assembly GCA_917499995.1 of Ichneumon xanthorius. Taxonomy (NCBI): domain Eukaryota; kingdom Metazoa; phylum Arthropoda; class Insecta; order Hymenoptera; family Ichneumonidae; genus Ichneumon; species Ichneumon xanthorius. The sequence goes on along the minus strand of CAKJTD010000043.1, from coordinate 17,023 downwards.
AAAGGAAGAAACGAGGTTAGGAAGGACAGGAGAGACGAGGGGAAGAAAGACGAGAGGAGAGGAGGGAAAGGCAGAAAGCAAGAAAGGCACGAGGCGACAGCGGAAAAAGGCGGAAAAAGACGAAGGAGGCCGAGTGGAGAGTGCGGAGCGGAAGGAGGAAGAAAGACGAGGAATGACGGAAAGCCCCGAGCCGAGAGAGCCGAGAGAGGTCGAGAGAGAAGGAATAGAAGGCGCGAAAGAAGACAGCGGCGAAGGAGAAGAGAGGAAAGGCCTAAGCCGAAGTTGGTGGGAACAGAGGGCGACCGAGCCGTGTCAGGCGAGGAAGCCCGGAGACGGACGAAGGCAGCGGGAGAAAGGACGGAGAGAGGGAGAGAAAGGCCCGAGCCGGAACCGGAGACAGCCGAGGGGAACCGAGTCGAGGAGCCGAGGAACCACGAGGACGGAGGCGAAGATCGGACGGACTCGAGGCGAGAATAAGGGCGGGAAAGGAGCCGAAGAGGAACGAGGAAAGCCGAGGAAGTCCGAGGGAGCACGAGGAACAGAGGAGCGCGGTGACCGAGCTGCTGAGCCCAGAAACACGTGGGACGGTAAACACGAGACCACGAGTGGACACAAGACAAAGGAAAGCAGAGAAACATGGAGGAGTTGACAAAGGCGGTGAAAGAAGTGGCAAAGGAGCTAAGAGGAATTAGGGAGGAGATGGTGGACTTGAAGAGTGAAATGAAAGGATTGAAAGTGTGGTGGGAAAGAAGTGACGAGAGAAGAGAAAGACGTGGAAGAGAGAGAGGGAGATACGACAGTGAAAGTGATAGCGACGGAAGAACCGAGGGGGAAAGTAGCGCGAACACGGACAGCGGTCACGAATGGACAAGGAGAACGGAAGAAAGTGGTGAAGAGAGTGAACAGGAAACGGAGGTGAAAATGATCGGAGAAGCAGAAAATAAGCTGAGCGAAATGGTGGAAGACGAGGAGATGGGGGATAGAAAGAACGAGAAGGCGAAGGTCAAGCAGCAAGAGGAGCAGAAGGGAGTGAAGAGCTACACAGGATGGATAACGGCGGGGAGAAAGACAGAGGCGGAACGGGAAGAAAGAAGACGAGCTGCGGAGGAGACGATGAAGAAAGAGAGGTGGAGTGCGGAACAGGAAGAAAGACAAAGAAGGAAGAAGAGAGTGATGATGAGAGGGGAGGCTGGACAGGGAGAAGTTGGATTAGAGCAAGTGAAGGAGGTAATCAGAGAAGGTCTGGGAAAGGACATAGAAGTGGAGAGGATAGTGAACAAGAGAGAGAGAGGAAAGGAGACGATGGTAATTGTGGAGATGAAAAAGGAGGAAGACAAGTGGGAGATGGTGAGAAGGAGGAGAGAAATGGAGAGGCTGGGAATCGAGATAAAGGAAGACATGACATGGTGGGAGAGGAGGACGAGATACAAGATGATCGAGAGGGCGGCGGAGGAGCGAAGGAAAGGAAATCGAGCGAGAGTGGAAAACAGAAGACTGGTGATCGAAGGAAAAGGATGGAGATGGGACGAGTGGGAAGAGAAATGGTGCGAGGAGAAAGAAGAAGACGAGGGGGGAAAAGGAACGGGAAAAATTGTAAAGGAAGAGAGAGAAAGACGGGAGGTGTAAACAAGGAGTCAACCTTGTCAAAAAAAAAAAAAAAAAACTTGTAACTCTAAGGAGAATCAATAAAAACATACATACATACATAATTTAATTAATTTAATTAATTTAATTAATTTAATTAATTTAATTAATTTAATTAATTTAATTAATTTAATTAATTTAATTAATTTAATTAATTTAATTAATTTAATTAATTTAATTAATTTAATTAATTTAATTAATTTAATTAATTTAATTAATTTAATTAATTTAATTAATTTAATTAATTTAATTAATTTAATTAATTTAATTAATTTAATTAATTTAATTAATTTAATTAATTTAATTAATTTAATTAATTTAATTAATTTAATTAATTTAATTAATTTAATTAATTTAATTAATTTAATTAATTTAATTAATTTTTTTTTTAATGGTGCGCTATGACGAATCCAGACACTCTATCCCCCCTCCCGCCCCTACACCTCTAACCCTCCACACCACGGCTGCTCGAAAAAATTTCGGCCTGCCGCGGAGTGGGGGAAAAAGAGTGGGGATGGGAGTGGGGATAGGAGTGGGGGTCGCCATAGTGCACCGCATACCCCTTATTGGTATAAGCTATTCACGTATTTGCCGGACGTCAATCTAGCATATTAGAAAATAAACTATTTAATTTTTATGTGTCCGGCTTCTTATCACAACTGTTTTTTATTTTCTGTTTCAGGTGAGCAGGGATTATTAATCCAGGGAAATTGAATTGAAATTGAAATTGAATTGAAATTGAAATTGAATTGAAATTGAAATTGAAATTGAAATTGAAATTGAATTGAAATTGAAATTGAATTGAAATTGAAATTGAATTGAAATTGAAATTGAAATTGAAATTGAAATTGAAATTGAAATTGAAATTGAAATTGAAATTGAAATTGAAATTGAAATTGAAATTGAAATTGAAATTGAAATTGAAATTGAAATTGAAATTGAAATTGAAATTGAAATTGAAATTGAAATTGAAATTGAAATTGAAATTGAAATTGAAATTGAAATTGAAATTGAAATTGAAATTGAAATTGAAATTGAAATTGAAATTGAAATTGAAATTGAAATTGAAATTGAAATTGAAATTGAAATTGAAATTGAAATTGAAATTGAAATTGAAATTGAAATTGAAATTGAAATTGAAATTGAAATTGAAATTGAAATTGAAATTGAAATTGAAATTGAAATTGAAATTGAAATTGAAATTGAAATTGAAATTGAAATTGAAATTGAAATTGAAATTGAAATTGAAATTGAAATTGAAATTGAAATTGAAATTGAAATTGAAATTGAAATTGAAATTGAAATTGAAATTGAAATTGAAATTGAAATTGAAATTGAAATTGAAATTGAAATTGAAATTGAAATTGAAATTGAAATTGAAATTGAAATTGAAATTGAAATTGAAATTGAAATTGAAATTGAAATTGAAATTGAAATTGAAATTGAAATTGAAATTGAAATTGAAATTGAAATTGAAATTGAAATTGAAATTGAAATTGAAATTGAAATTGAAATTGAAATTGAAATTGAAATTGGAATTGGAATTGGAATTGGAATTGAAATTGAAATTGAAATTGAAATTGAAATTGAAATTGGAATTGGAATTGGAATTGGAATTGGAATTGGAATTGAAATTGAAATTGAAATTGAAATTGAAATTGAAATTGAAATTGAAATTGAAATTGAAATTGAAATTGAAATTGAAATTGAAATTGAAATTGAAATTGAAATTGAAATTGAAATTGAAATTGAAATTGAAATTGAAATTGAAATTGAAATTGAAATTGAAATTGAAATTGAAATTGAAATTGAAATTGAAATTGAAATTGAAATTGAAATTGAAATTGAAATTGAAATTGAAATTGAAATTGAAATTGAAATTGAAATTGAAATTGAAATTGAAATTGAAATTGAAATTGAAATTGAAATTGAAATTGAAATTGAAATTGAAATTGAAATTGAAATTGAAATTGAAATTGAAATTGAAATTGAAATTGAAATTGAAATTGAAATTGAAATTGAAATTGAAATTGAAATTGAAATTGAAATTGAAATTGAAATTGAAATTGAAATTGAAATTGAAATTGAAATTGAAATTGAAATTGAAATTGAAATTGAAATTGAAATTGAAATTGAAATTGAAATTGAAATTGAAATTGAAATTGAAATTGAAATTGAAATTGAAATTGAAATTGAAATTGAAATTGAAATTGAAATTGAAATTGAAATTGAAATTGAAATTGAAATTGAAATTGAAATTGAAATTGAAATTGAAATTGAAATTGAAATTGAAATTGAAATTGAAATTGAAATTGAAATTGAAATTGAAATTGAAATTGAAATTGAAATTGAAATTGAAATTGAAATTGAAATTGAAATTGAAATTGAAATTGAAATTGAAATTGAAATTGAAATTGAAATTGAAATTGAAATTGAAATTGAAATTGAAATTGAAATTGAAATTGAAATTGAAATTGAAATTGAAATTGAAATTGAAATTGAAATTGAAATTGAAATTGAAATTGAAATTGAAATTGAAATTGAAATTGAAATTGAAATTGAAATTGAAATTGAAATTGAAATTGAAATTGAAATTGAAATTGAAATTGAAATTGAAATTGAAATTGAAATTGAAATTGAAATTGAAATTGAAATTGAAATTGAAATTGAAATTGAAATTGAAATTGAAATTGAAATTGAAATTGAAATTGAAATTGAAATTGAAATTGAAATTGAAATTGAAATTGAAATTGAAATTGAAATTGAAATTGAAATTGAAATTGAAATTGAAATTGAAATTGAAATTGAAATTGAAATTGAAATTGAAATTGAAATTGAAATTGAAATTGAAATTGAAATTGAAATTGAAATTGAAATTGAAATTGAAATTGAAATTGAAATTGAAATTGAAATTGAAATTGAAATTGAAATTGAAATTGAAATTGAAATTGAAATTGAAATTGAAATTGAAATTGAAATTGAAATTGAAATTGAAATTGAAATTGAAATTGAAATTGAAATTGAAATTGAAATTGAAATTGAAATTGAAATTGAAATTGAAATTGAAATTGAAATTGAAATTGAAATTGAAATTGAAATTGAAATTGAAATTGAAATTGAAATTGAAATTGAAATTGAAATTGAAATTGAAATTGAAATTGAAATTGAAATTGAAATTGAAATTGAAATTGAAATTGAAATTGAAATTGAAATTGAAATTGAAATTGAAATTGAAATTGAAATTGAAATTGAAATTGAAATTGAAATTGAAATTGAAATTGAAATTGAAATTGAAATTGAAATTGAAATTGAAATTGAAATTGAAATTGAAATTGAAATTGAAATTGAAATTGAAATTGAAATTGAAATTGAAATTGAAATTGAAATTGAAATTGAAATTGAAATTGAAATTGAAATTGAAATTGAAATTGAAATTGAAATTGAAATTGAAATTGAAATTGAAATTGAAATTGAAATTGAAATTGAAATTGAAATTGAAATTGAAATTGAAATTGAAATTGAAATTGAAATTGAAATTGAAATTGAAATTGAAATTGAAATTGAAATTGAAATTGAAATTGAAATTGAAATTGAAATTGAAATTGAAATTGAAATTGAAATTGAAATTGAAATTGAAATTGAAATTGAAATTGAAATTGAAATTGAAATTGAAATTGAAATTGAAATTGAAATTGAAATTGAAATTGAAATTGAAATTGAAATTGAAATTGAAATTGAAATTGAAATTGAAATTGAAATTGAAATTGAAATTGAAATTGAAATTGAAATTGAAATTGAAATTGAAATTGAAATTGAAATTGAAATTGAAATTGAAATTGAAATTGAAATTGAAATTGAAATTGAAATTGAAATTGAAATTGAAATTGAAATTGAAATTGAAATTGAAATTGAAATTGAAATTGAAATTGAAATTGAAATTGAAATTGAAATTGAAATTGAAATTGAAATTGAAATTGAAATTGAAATTGAAATTGAAATTGAAATTGAAATTGAAATTGAAATTGAAATTGAAATTGAAATTGAAATTGAAATTGAAATTGAAATTGAAATTGAAATTGAAATTGAAATTGAAATTGAAATTGAAATTGAAATTGAAATTGAAATTGAAATTGAAATTGAAATTGAAATTGAAATTGAAATTGAAATTGAAATTGAAATTGAAATTGAAATTGAAATTGAAATTGAAATTGAAATTGAAATTGAAATTGAAATTGAAATTGAAATTGAAATTGAAATTGAAATTGAAATTGAAATTGAAATTGAAATTGAAATTGAAATTGAAATTGAAATTGAAATTGAAATTGAAATTGAAATTGAAATTGAAATTGAAATTGAAATTGAAATTGAAATTGAAATTGAAATTGAAATTGAAATTGAAATTGAAATTGAAATTGAAATTGAAATTGAAATTGAAATTGAAATTGAAATTGAAATTGAAATTGAAATTGAAATTGAAATTGAAATTGAAATTGAAATTGAAATTGAAATTGAAATTGAAATTGAAATTGAAATTGAAATTGAAATTGAAATTGAAATTGAAATTGAAATTGAAATTGAAATTGAAATTGAAATTGAAATTGAAATTGAAATTGAAATTGAAATTGAAATTGAAATTGAAATTGAAATTGAAATTGAAATTGAAATTGAAATTGAAATTGAAATTGAAATTGAAATTGAAATTGAAATTGAAATTGAAATTGAAATTGAAATTGAAATTGAAATTGAAATTGAAATTGAAATTGAAATTGAAATTGAAATTGAAATTGAAATTGAAATTGAAATTGAAATTGAAATTGAAATTGAAATTGAAATTGAAATTGAAATTGAAATTGAAATTGAAATTGAAATTGAAATTGAAATTGAAATTGAAATTGAAATTGAAATTGAAATTGAAATTGAAATTGAAATTGAAATTGAAATTGAAATTGAAATTGAAATTGAAATTGAAATTGAAATTGAAATTGAAATTGAAATTGAAATTGAAATTGAAATTGAAATTGAAATTGAAATTGAAATTGAAATTGAAATTGAAATTGAAATTGAAATTGAAATTGAAATTGAAATTGAAATTGAAATTGAAATTGAAATTGAAATTGAAATTGAAATTGAAATTGAAATTGAAATTGAAATTGAAATTGAAATTGAAATTGAAATTGAAATTGAAATTGAAATTGAAATTGAAATTGAAATTGAAATTGAAATTGAAATTGAAATTGAAATTGAAATTGAAATTGAAATTGAAATTGAAATTGAAATTGAAATTGAAATTGAAATTGAAATTGAAATTGAAATTGAAATTGAAATTGAAATTGAAATTGAAATTGAAATTGAAATTGAAATTGAAATTGAAATTGAAATTGAAATTGAAATTGAAATTGAAATTGAAATTGAAATTGAAATTGAAATTGAAATTGAAATTGAAATTGAAATTGAAATTGAAATTGAAATTGAAATTGAAATTGAAATTGAAATTGAAATTGAAATTGAAATTGAAATTGAAATTGAAATTGAAATTGAAATTGAAATTGAAATTGAAATTGAAATTGAAATTGAAATTGAAATTGAAATTGAAATTGAAATTGAAATTGAAATTGAAATTGAAATTGAAATTGAAATTGAAATTGAAATTGAAATTGAAATTGAAATTGAAATTGAAATTGAAATTGAAATTGAAATTGAAATTGAAATTGAAATTGAAATTGAAATTGAAATTGAAATTGAAATTGAAATTGAAATTGAAATTGAAATTGAAATTGAAATTGAAATTGAAATTGAAATTGAAATTGAAATTGAAATTGAAATTGAAATTGAAATTGAAATTGAAATTGAAATTGAAATTGAAATTGAAATTGAAATTGAAATTGAAATTGAAATTGAAATTGAAATTGAAATTGAAATTGAAATTGAAATTGAAATTGAAATTGAAATTGAAATTGAAATTGAAATTGAAATTGAAATTGAAATTGAAATTGAAATTGAAATTGAAATTGAAATTGAAATTGAAATTGAAATTGAAATTGAAATTGAAATTGAAATTGAAATTGAAATTGAAATTGAAATTGAAATTGAAATTGAAATTGAAATTGAAATTGAAATTGAAATTGAAATTGAAATTGAAATTGAAATTGAAATTGAAATTGAAATTGAAATTGAAATTGAAATTGAAATTGAAATTGAAATTGAAATTGAAATTGAAATTGAAATTGAAATTGAAATTGAAATTGAAATTGAAATTGAAATTGAAATTGAAATTGAAATTGAAATTGAAATTGAAATTGAAATTGAAATTGAAATTGAAATTGAAATTGAAATTGAAATTGAAATTGAAATTGAAATTGAAATTGAAATTGAAATTGAAATTGAAATTGAAATTGAAATTGAAATTGAAATTGAAATTGAAATTGAAATTGAAATTGAAATTGAAATTGAAATTGAAATTGAAATTGAAATTGAAATTGAAATTGAAATTGAAATTGAAATTGAAATTGAAATTGAAATTGAAATTGAAATTGAAATTGAAATTGAAATTGAAATTGAAATTGAAATTGAAATTGAAATTGAAATTGAAATTGAAATTGAAATTGAAATTGAAATTGAAATTGAAATTGAAATTGAAATTGAAATTGAAATTGAAATTGAAATTGAAATTGAAATTGAAATTGAAATTGAAATTGAAATTGAAATTGAAATTGAAATTGAAATTGAAATTGAAATTGAAATTGAAATTGAAATTGAAATTGAAATTGAAATTGAAATTGAAATTGAAATTGAAATTGAAATTGAAATTGAAATTGAAATTGAAATTGAAATTGAAATTGAAATTGAAATTGAAATTGAAATTGAAATTGAAATTGAAATTGAAATTGAAATTGAAATTGAAATTGAAATTGAAATTGAAATTGAAATTGAAATTGAAATTGAAATTGAAATTGAAATTGAAATTGAAATTGAAATTGAAATTGAAATTGAAATTGAAATTGAAATTGAAATTGAAATTGAAATTGAAATTGAAATTGAAATTGAAATTGAAATTGAAATTGAAATTGAAATTGAAATTGAAATTGAAATTGAAATTGAAATTGAAATTGAAATTGAAATTGAAATTGAAATTGAAATTGAAATTGAAATTGAAATTGAAATTGAAATTGAAATTGAAATTGAAATTGAAATTGAAATTGAAATTGAAATTGAAATTGAAATTGAAATTGAAATTGAAATTGAAATTGAAATTGAAATTGAAATTGAAATTGAAATTGAAATTGAAATTGAAATTGAAATTGAAATTGAAATTGAAATTGAAATTGAAATTGAAATTGAAATTGAAATTGAAATTGAAATTGAAATTGAAATTGAAATTGAAATTGAAATTGAAATTGAAATTGAAATTGAAATTGAAATTGAAATTGAAATTGAAATTGAAATTGAAATTGAAATTGAAATTGAAATTGAAATTGAAATTGAAATTGAAATTGAAATTGAAATTGAAATTGAAATTGAAATTGAAATTGAAATTGAAATTGAAATTGAAATTGAAATTGAAATTGAAATTGAAATTGAAATTGAAATTGAAATTGAAATTGAAATTGAAATTGAAATTGAAATTGAAATTGAAATTGAAATTGAAATTGAAATTGAAATTGAAATTGAAATTGAAATTGAAATTGAAATTGAAATTGAAATTGAAATTGAAATTGAAATTGAAATTGAAATTGAAATTGAAATTGAAATTGAAATTGAAATTGAAATTGAAATTGAAATTGAAATTGAAATTGAAATTGAAATTGAAATTGAAATTGAAATTGAAATTGAAATTGAAATTGAAATTGAAATTGAAATTGAAATTGAAATTGAAATTGAAATTGAAATTGAAATTGAAATTGAAATTGAAATTGAAATTGAAATTGAAATTGAAATTGAAATTGAAATTGAAATTGAAATTGAAATTGAAATTGAAATTGAAATTGAAATTGAAATTGAAATTGAAATTGAAATTGAAATTGAAATTGAAATTGAAATTGAAATTGAAATTGAAATTGAAATTGAAATTGAAATTGAAATTGAAATTGAAATTGAAATTGAAATTGAAATTGAAATTGAAATTGAAATTGAAATTGAAATTGAAATTGAAATTGAAATTGAAATTGAAATTGAAATTGAAATTGAAATTGAAATTGAAATTGAAATTGAAATTGAAATTGAAATTGAAATTGAAATTGAAATTGAAATTGAAATTGAAATTGAAATTGAAATTGAAATTGAAATTGAAATTGAAATTGAAATTGAAATTGAAATTGAAATTGAAATTGAAATTGAAATTGAAATTGAAATTGAAATTGAAATTGAAATTGAAATTGAAATTGAAATTGAAATTGAAATTGAAATTGAAATTGAAATTGAAATTGAAATTGAAATTGAAATTGAAATTGAAATTGAAATTGAAATTGAAATTGAAATTGAAATTGAAATTGAAATTGAAATTGAAATTGAAATTGAAATTGAAATTGAAATTGAAATTGAAATTGAAATTGAAATTGAAATTGAAATTGAAATTGAAATTGAAATTGAAATTGAAATTGAAATTGAAATTGAAATTGAAATTGAAATTGAAATTGAAATTGAAATTGAAATTGAAATTGAAATTGAAATTGAAATTGAAATTGAAATTGAAATTGAAATTGAAATTGAAATTGAAATTGAAATTGAAATTGAAATTGAAATTGAAATTGAAATTGAAATTGAAATTGAAATTGAAATTGAAATTGAAATTGAAATTGAAATTGAAATTGAAATTGAAATTGAAATTGAAATTGAAATTGAAATTGAAATTGAAATTGAAATTGAAATTGAAATTGAAATTGAAATTGAAATTGAAATTGAAATTGAAATTGAAATTGAAATTGAAATTGAAATTGAAATTGAAATTGAAATTGAAATTGAAATTGAAATTGAAATTGAAATTGAAATTGAAATTGAAATTGAAATTGAAATTGAAATTGAAATTGAAATTGAAATTGAAATTGAAATTGAAATTGAAATTGAAATTGAAATTGAAATTGAAATTGAAATTGAAATTGAAATTGAAATTGAAATTGAAATTGAAATTGAAATTGAAATTGAAATTGAAATTGAAATTGAAATTGAAATTGAAATTGAAATTGAAATTGAAATTGAAATTGAAATTGAAATTGAAATTGAAATTGAAATTGAAATTGAAATTGAAATTGAAATTGAAATTGAAATTGAAATTGAAATTGAAATTGAAATTGAAATTGAAATTGAAATTGAAATTGAAATTGAAATTGAAATTGAAATTGAAATTGAAATTGAAATTGAAATTGAAATTGAAATTGAAATTGAAATTGAAATTGAAATTGAAATTGAAATTGAAATTGAAATTGAAATTGAAATTGAAATTGAAATTGAAATTGAAATTGAAATTGAAATTGAAATTGAAATTGAAATTGAAATTGAAATTGAAATTGAAATTGAAATTGAAATTGAAATTGAAATTGAAATTGAAATTGAAATTGAAATTGAAATTGAAATTGAAATTGAAATTGAAATTGAAATTGAAATTGAAATTGAAATTGAAATTGAAATTGAAATTGAAATTGAAATTGAAATTGAAATTGAAATTGAAATTGAAATTGAAATTGAAATTGAAATTGAAATTGAAATTGAAATTGAAATTGAAATTGAAATTGAAATTGAAATTGAAATTGAAATTGAAATTGAAATTGAAATTGAAATTGAAATTGAAATTGAAATTGAAATTGAAATTGAAATTGAAATTGAAATTGAAATTGAAATTGAAATTGAAATTGAAATTGAAATTGAAATTGAAATTGAAATTGAAATTGAAATTGAAATTGAAATTGAAATTGAAATTGAAATTGAAATTGAAATTGAAATTGAAATTGAAATTGAAATTGAAATTGAAATTGAAATTGAAATTGAAATTGAAATTGAAATTGAAATTGAAATTGAAATTGAAATTGAAATTGAAATTGAAATTGAAATTGAAATTGAAATTGAAATTGTGTAACGGCCGCAGCCTAACTATTTCGACTTTAACCTTTCGACTTTAATATTTATTCGAGGGTATCGATACGGAGCGTTTCCGTTCGATTCGCTCTTCAAAGAAGCCCTTAAGGCTATCGAAGCATCCGGACCGCCGTGAGCGTCCACTTATCTAGCTTAGACTAAACATCCTTCGACTCTTTATTCCTTTGTAACAGCGAGCGCGAAGCCCTCAGCTTCACGCCCGCTTCAATCAGTTCAGCTCCGACGACCGACCAGTGCGGTACACTCTCCCAAACAATTAACGCTACGACTAATAAAGTACGTATATAATTTATTCAATCCGGCTTCAAGTTAACATCGATCATCCTAAGACCCAAGCGGCCATCCGTCACATTTGGTGTCAGAAGTGGCGCTACCACGTAAACACGCCTACATAAAAAAATAATAACAATTGAAAAAAAAAGTTTTAACATTTTATATAAAAAAAAAATAATCTGACACCCGTGTACATCCGTCACATTTGGTGTCAGAAGTGGCGCTACCACGTAAACACGCCTACATAAAAGAAATAATAACAATTGAAAAAAAAAAGTTTTAACATTTTATATAAAAAAAAAAAAATAATCTGACACCCGTGTACATCCGTCACATTTGGTGTCAGAAGTGGCGCTACCACGTAAACACGCCTACATAAAAAAAAATATAATAATAATTGAAAAAAAAAGTTTTAACATTTTATATAAAAAAAATAATAATCTGACACCCGTGTACATCCGTCACATTTGGTGTCAGAAGTGGCGCTACCACGTAAACACGCCTACATAAAAGAAATAACAACAATTGAAAAAAAAAGTTTTAACATTTTATATAAAAAAAAAAAAAAATAATCTGACACCCGTGTACATCCGTCACATTTGGTGTCAGAAGTGGCGCTACCACGTAAACACGCCTACATAAAAAAAAATATAATAATAATTGAAAAAAAAAGTTTTAACATTTTATATAAAAAAAATAATAATCTGACACCCGTGTACATCCGTCACATTGGTGTCAGAAGTGGCGCTACCACGTAAACACGCCTACATAAAAAAAATAATAACAATTGAAAAAAAAAGTTTTAACATTTTATATAAAAAAAAAAAAAATAATCTGACACCCGTGTACATCCGTCACATTGGTGTCAGAAGTGCCGGAACCATTCAAACACGTTCACATTAAAAAAATAAAAAAAATAAAATAAAATTTAGCTTTTATAAAAAAAAATTTTTGATACTCGCGTTTGAGCCGCAGCTCACGCACCCGGAATCAACAAACGTGCTCGAGCCGTGCTCGCACACAAAAAAAACAGTGAATAACAACAAAACGAAAAGTGACACAGTGAAAAAAAAACGACAGTGAAAAAAAAACTAACAGCGAACGAAACACGGTGATCAACAGAAAAAAAATACAACGAACAGTGACAAACAGTGAAAAGATACAAAAATAGTATAATATACTGAACAGACACTTATTAAATAATATATTCAACATTGACAAAAAAAAAACAACAAAAGTTACAAGTGAGAGTGTACGGAGTGAGCGAGCGACGTCGGGTATACCGACCGCCGAAAGTCCTCGCGCAGCGGCAGCCGCCAACGTTACCACCGGCGAGCCGTCATCGATCGCGGCATCGATCCGCCACGGATGTGATCCGCCGCACCGACGTCTCGACGCCCACCGTCATCCACCATCCACCTCCCCCATATATAAATAGAAGGAAGGAAGGAAGAACGACATACGACAGAAAAGCTAAATAAAAAAAAACAACAGCAACAAAAACGAACCACAATGAAAAAAAAAATTCAACCCGATTAATCGTGCTTGAGCATCGTTTGCAAAACACAATAGTGCGAAACACATCATAGAAAAAAACAAACGCAATTGAAGAATTAACAATCAAGGCAATCAACAACATTCAGCATCAACATTTCTACAGCATTTATCAACGGCCAGAAATTCAATAAAAACCAGAAGGAAGTTTGATGAATCCATAAATCGAACGAAGGAAGGAAGGAAGGGCGACACGACAGGGAAAACCGAAAAAAAAATCCAACAAAAACCGACCAAAGTTGAATAAAATTATTATTTATCGTCATCGTACAGGTGAGTACCAACCAATTAATTAAATTATTTTTGTTATTATTTGACAGTGTGTAACGTATATTGAGCCAATTATTATTGTTGTTACTTATTTTACATTTGTTTTTAATACGTGAATTATCAGCATCCACTCACGAAAACGTATCGCAGCAACCTTGTTACGTACTCGTAGCGCATGTCACGACGTACGTCCACCGTAACTCATGGCGTCATGCGGAACAAGTAAAAAAAAAAATTTTAAATCCCTTTTTCTCAAATATACACGTAAAATCCCTTTTTGTCATTTGCTTCACTTCAACACAAAGTAAACGCGCCTCACGTAGATGGCAGCGAATGATTAAGGAGAATAATAATACAACATTTATCGAAATACACAAAAAAAGTATAACCAAAATAGAAAAAAAATTGTATGGATGCGAATAAAAAAAAAAATAAAAATAAAGTAATTTAAAAAAAGACAATTTTGAATAAAACTTTGACTAGAGCATTACAAATATTTTTAAACAATATTTACAAATAACAATACATTTTCAAACCTTTTTGAGCATTAACAAAATCTTTTTTTTTCTCTTCCTTTAACTACATTTTGTCTTGTATAACTTCGAATTTTATTTTCATTTTGCCCTTTACCAAAGTATTCTTTTTTTTTGGTGTGAATATTAAATAATGTCAGTTTCGAATTCAATCCAGTCTTTTTTTCACATATTCGATCATATATTTTAGCATAAGGATTTAAAAAAAAATATATAAAAAGTCCCCTTTTTCTCCAATACGTCAATTCTCTTTTTGCCTTTCTTTTCACTTCCACATAAAATAAACGTGCGACACATGGCAGCGAATAAAAAATTAATACAAAATTGATAGATATCAGTAAAAAAAAAGTAATAAAAAAAATCTTAATATATAAAATTACATAAAAAAAAACAAAAAAAATAACAATATTTGCGAACAAAATTTAACACACTTTATCCAAATTAATACATTTTTTAAACCTTTTTCTCAATGTTAATAAAACCTTATTTTCATTCAATTAAAATTTGTTTTATATAACTTCGAATTTATTTTCCGTTTTGCGCATTATCAACTTTGGCGAATATTAAACAATTGCCGTTTCGATTTCAATTCATTTTTTTTTCACATGTTAGATAAAACTCTTCAGCATTTACAATAGAAATAGTCTTTATATTTTACAATTTTTACACATTTTTGAAAATTTATCAAACATTTACATAATCATCAGTTATGGCAATCAATAATATTGCGTTTCGCGATGTTTGCAGCGCAATACCATCGTTCGATGGTGAAAATATACCAATTCACAACTTTCTACGCACTTGTAGAAAGGTAGCAGAGATGGTTTCCGAAATTGACCAACTGCGATTTTTAAACATAATTTCTCTAAAACTATTTGGATCGGCTGCAGATATAGCAGATTCGAAAACGCATCTTACACTCGAAGCGCTCCTGAGAGATCTCAGAAATGCCTTCGAAAAACCAGTAGAATTATCCGATTTAGAATTAGAATTGACGTCTAACGTACAAAATTACAACGAATCTGTTAGGGACTACGCAATGCGTACACGAAAAATCATCAAAAGAATCGAAGAGCACCTCAAAGAACTATACACAGATCAAGAAAAACAACAGTACCTGAAAAACAGATTGCAAGAAGTAAACCAAACAGTAATTAAATCCTTTATCCGTGGACTTTGTGACCAAGTTGCAAATTTGCTCTTGTTAAAAAAGTTTCCAACCCTCGACGATGCAATTGACGAGGCATTAAACATCGAAAACGAACTAGTCCGCAGACAAACTATGTACCAAACATCGAAACGCGACCAATCGCAAACCAGGGATAAAAGCTCGGAAACAGCCAAATTTCGATTCACTCAGGCTACCAACAGTAACGGACTTAAATTCTGCGAAGTACATCGGGAAAACCCTACACATTCGACATCGAACTGTTATTCCATACAACAACTACGCGAAAACACGAACACTCGCGCTAACGGTCGTCAATATCAAAGTCACTCACGAGATAACTACCAAAACATTTCGCGTGACAATTACAACAATTCGCGTGACAATCACAACAATTCCCGCAACAACTCGCACGATAATTATAACAATCCACGTGACAATCAGAACGACTCGCGACACGACGATTTGCGAGATCGCAATTATCAAAACGACCGAAAATATCGTGACAACTCGTACAATCGAAACTATCGAGATAGTTCACGCGACCGAAATTATCGAGACAGTTCACGTGACCGAAACTATCGAAACAAATCACGAGATAGCAGGCTCAGCGATTCGCGAAATCGCCAAATATCCGATCAACAGTCGAGCCTCGATATAGCACAGATCGAACAGATTTTTCAACGCCTACTTAAACAAAAAGAAGCAAAGTGCTCCACGAGACTTCGCAACAGAAATCAAGTCTCAACAGTGTACGACGTAAGTGTCGAAAAAACTGAACAAGTTCTCCTTAAACAGACAAAGCAATCACAAGAAGAAACAAACCAATTACCGAAAAAGACAGAATCAAAACAAATAACGGAGAGTGTACCGATAAAAATTGATTTATCCATTGACGACGAAACACCGCAAACTGAAACATCAGAAAAGGAAGCTGAACTCATAAAAATACCTACACGGAAACCGACTAGGCGAATATTAAAAGGAATACGCAGAATCAAACTACAACGGAAACCGATTCAAAAATGTCTAATGGATTCATCCGAAGACGAAGCCGAAGAAATAAAGGAACCACACAAACAACATAGGAAACGAGATGACACTGAAACAAAATATAAGTATACAGACATAGACGATAGTACAACGGAAGAAGAGCAGGACAACGACAGCCCAATGAGGCCACAAAAAACAAAGAGCCCAACGAGGCCACAAAAAATAAAAAGCCCAACGAGGCAACAAAAAGCAGAAAGCGCAACGAGGCCAGATAAAACAGAAAGCTTATCGCAGCTAAACAAAAACGAGTTTCGCGAAAAAGTCAGCCCTGACGGGGCAACCGGCTACTTATACGGTGACAAAAGCGAAAAAAACAATGGAACTCAAAACAAAAACGACAACTCTAAGGCACGGAATATTGAAAACGAGACGGAAGACGAGACAGAATCCGAGAATGAAAATTCCAACAGACAAGGATTCAAACCGTTACCGACGAACATCG
>CAKJTD010000042.1:0-51101 GCA_917499995.1 Ichneumon xanthorius | reverse complement strand
CGTCATCGTCATCGTCATCGTCATCGTCATCGTCATCGTCATCGTCATCGTCATCGTCATCGTCATCGTCATCGTCATCGTCATCGTCATCGTCATCGTCATCGTCATCGTCATCGTCATCGTCATCGTCATCGTCATCGTCATCGTCATCGTCATCGTCATCGTCATCGTCATCGTCATCGTCATCGTCATCGTCATCGTCATCGTCATCGTCATCGTCATCGTCATCGTCATCGTCATCGTCATCGTCATCGTCATCGTCATCGTCATCGTCATCGTCATCGTCATCGTCATCGTCATCGTCATCGTCATCGTCATCGTCATCGTCATCGTCATCGTCATCGTCATCGTCATCGTCATCGTCATCGTCATCGTCATCGTCATCGTCATCGTCATCGTCATCGTCATCGTCATCGTCATCGTCATCGTCATCGTCATCGTCATCGTCATCGTCATCGTCATCGTCATCGTCATCGTCATCGTCATCGTCATCGTCATCGTCATCGTCATCGTCATCGTCATCGTCATCGTCATCGTCATCGTCATCGTCATCGTCATCGTCATCGTCATCGTCATCGTCATCGTCATCGTCATCGTCATCGTCATCGTCATCGTCATCGTCATCGTCATCGTCATCGTCATCGTCATCGTCATCGTCATCGTCATCGTCATCGTCATCGTCATCGTCATCGTCATCGTCATCGTCATCGTCATCGTCATCGTCATCGTCATCGTCATCGTCATCGTCATCGTCATCGTCATCGTCATCGTCATCGTCATCGTCATCGTCATCGTCATCGTCATCGTCATCGTCATCGTCATCGTCATCGTCATCGTCATCGTCATCGTCATCGTCATCGTCATCGTCATCGTCATCGTCATCGTCATCGTCATCGTCATCGTCATCGTCATCGTCATCGTCATCGTCATCGTCATCGTCATCGTCATCGTCATCGTCATCGTCATCGTCATCGTCATCGTCATCGTCATCGTCATCGTCATCGTCATCGTCATCGTCATCGTCATCGTCATCGTCATCGTCATCGTCATCGTCATCGTCATCGTCATCGTCATCGTCATCGTCATCGTCATCGTCATCGTCATCGTCATCGTCATCGTCATCGTCATCGTCATCGTCATCGTCATCGTCATCGTCATCGTCATCGTCATCGTCATCGTCATCGTCATCGTCATCGTCATCGTCATCGTCATCGTCATCGTCATCGTCATCGTCATCGTCATCGTCATCGTCATCGTCATCGTCATCGTCATCGTCATCGTCATCGTCATCGTCATCGTCATCGTCATCGTCATCGTCATCGTCATCGTCATCGTCATCGTCATCGTCATCGTCATCGTCATCGTCATCGTCATCGTCATCGTCATCGTCATCGTCATCGTCATCGTCATCGTCATCGTCATCGTCATCGTCATCGTCATCGTCATCGTCATCGTCATCGTCATCGTCATCGTCATCGTCATCGTCATCGTCATCGTCATCGTCATCGTCATCGTCATCGTCATCGTCATCGTCATCGTCATCGTCATCGTCATCGTCATCGTCATCGTCATCGTCATCGTCATCGTCATCGTCATCGTCATCGTCATCGTCATCGTCATCGTCATCGTCATCGTCATCGTCATCGTCATCGTCATCGTCATCGTCATCGTCATCGTCATCGTCATCGTCATCGTCATCGTCATCGTCATCGTCATCGTCATCGTCATCGTCATCGTCATCGTCATCGTCATCGTCATCGTCATCGTCATCGTCATCGTCATCGTCATCGTCATCGTCATCGTCATCGTCATCGTCATCGTCATCGTCATCGTCATCGTCATCGTCATCGTCATCGTCATCGTCATCGTCATCGTCATCGTCATCGTCATCGTCATCGTCATCGTCATCGTCATCGTCATCGTCATCGTCATCGTCATCGTCATCGTCATCGTCATCGTCATCGTCATCGTCATCGTCATCGTCATCGTCATCGTCATCGTCATCGTCATCGTCATCGTCATCGTCATCGTCATCGTCATCGTCATCGTCATCGTCATCGTCATCGTCATCGTCATCGTCATCGTCATCGTCATCGTCATCGTCATCGTCATCGTCATCGTCATCGTCATCGTCATCGTCATCGTCATCGTCATCGTCATCGTCATCGTCATCGTCATCGTCATCGTCATCGTCATCGTCATCGTCATCGTCATCGTCATCGTCATCGTCATCGTCATCGTCATCGTCATCGTCATCGTCATCGTCATCGTCATCGTCATCGTCATCGTCATCGTCATCGTCATCGTCATCGTCATCGTCATCGTCATCGTCATCGTCATCGTCATCGTCATCGTCATCGTCATCGTCATCGTCATCGTCATCGTCATCGTCATCGTCATCGTCATCGTCATCGTCATCGTCATCGTCATCGTCATCGTCATCGTCATCGTCATCGTCATCGTCATCGTCATCGTCATCGTCATCGTCATCGTCATCGTCATCGTCATCGTCATCGTCATCGTCATCGTCATCGTCATCGTCATCGTCATCGTCATCGTCATCGTCATCGTCATCGTCATCGTCATCGTCATCGTCATCGTCATCGTCATCGTCATCGTCATCGTCATCGTCATCGTCATCGTCATCGTCATCGTCATCGTCATCGTCATCGTCATCGTCATCGTCATCGTCATCGTCATCGTCATCGTCATCGTCATCGTCATCGTCATCGTCATCGTCATCGTCATCGTCATCGTCATCGTCATCGTCATCGTCATCGTCATCGTCATCGTCATCGTCATCGTCATCGTCATCGTCATCGTCATCGTCATCGTCATCGTCATCGTCATCGTCATCGTCATCGTCATCGTCATCGTCATCGTCATCGTCATCGTCATCGTCATCGTCATCGTCATCGTCATCGTCATCGTCATCGTCATCGTCATCGTCATCGTCATCGTCATCGTCATCGTCATCGTCATCGTCATCGTCATCGTCATCGTCATCGTCATCGTCATCGTCATCGTCATCGTCATCGTCATCGTCATCGTCATCGTCATCGTCATCGTCATCGTCATCGTCATCGTCATCGTCATCGTCATCGTCATCGTCATCGTCATCGTCATCGTCATCGTCATCGTCATCGTCATCGTCATCGTCATCGTCATCGTCTCGTCATCGTCATCGTCATCGTCATCGTCATCGTCATCGTCATCGTCATCGTCATCGTCATCGTCATCGTCATCGTCATCGTCATCGTCATCGTCATCGTCATCGTCATCGTCATCGTCATCGTCATCGTCATCGTCATCGTCATCGTCATCGTCATCGTCATCGTCATCGTCATCGTCATCGTCATCGTCATCGTCATCGTCATCGTCATCGTCATCGTCATCGTCATCGTCATCGTCATCGTCATCGTCATCGTCATCGTCATCGTCATCGTCATCGTCATCGTCATCGTCATCGTCATCGTCATCGTCATCGTCATCGTCATCGTCATCGTCATCGTCATCGTCATCGTATCGTCATCGTCTTCGTCATCGTCATCGTCATCGTCATCGTCATCGTCATCGTCATCGTCATCGTCATCGTCATCGTCATCGTCATCGTCATCGTCATCGTCATCGTCATCGTCATCGTCATCGTCATCGTCATCGTCATCGTCATCGTCATCGTCATCGTCATCGTCATCGTCATCGTCATCGTCATCGTCATCGTCATCGTCATCGTCATCGTCATCGTCATCGTCATCGTCATCGTCATCGTCATCGTCATCGTCATCGTCATCGTCATCGTCATCGTCATCGTCATCGTCATCGTCATCGTCATCGTCATCGTCATCGTCATCGTCATCGTCATCGTCATCGTCATCGTCATCGTCATCGTCATCGTCATCGTCATCGTCATCGTCATCGTCATCGTCATCGTCATCGTCATCGTCATCGTCATCGTCATCGTCATCGTCATCGTCATCGTCATCGTCATCGTCATCGTCATCGTCATCGTCATCGTCATCGTCATCGTCATCGTCATCGTCATCGTCATCGTCATCGTCATCGTCATCGTCATCGTCATCGTCATCGTCATCGTCATCGTCATCGTCATCGTCATCGTCATCGTCATCGTCATCGTCATCGTCATCGTCATCGTCATCGTCATCGTCATCGTCATCGTCATCGTCATCGTCATCGTCATCGTCATCGTCATCGTCATCGTCATCGTCATCGTCATCGTCATCGTCATCGTCATCGTCATCGTCATCGTCATCGTCATCGTCATCGTCATCGTCATCGTCATCGTCATCGTCATCGTCATCGTCATCGTCATCGTCATCGTCATCGTCATCGTCATCGTCATCGTCATCGTCATCGTCATCGTCATCGTCATCGTCATCGTCATCGTCATCGTCATCGTCATCGTCATCGTCATCGTCATCGTCATCGTCATCGTCATCGTCATCGTCATCGTCATCGTCATCGTCATCGTCATCGTCATCGTCATCGTCATCGTCATCGTCATCGTCATCGTCATCGTCATCGTCATCGTCATCGTCATCGTCATCGTCATCGTCATCGTCATCGTCATCGTCATCGTCATCGTCATCGTCATCGTCATCGTCATCGTCATCGTCATCGTCATCGTCATCGTCATCGTCATCGTCATCGTCATCGTCATCGTCATCGTCATCGTCATCGTCATCGTCATCGTCATCGTCATCGTCATCGTCATCGTCATCGTCATCGTCATCGTCATCGTCATCGTCATCGTCATCGTCATCGTCATCGTCATCGTCATCGTCATCGTCATCGTCATCGTCATCGTCATCGTCATCGTCATCGTCATCGTCATCGTCATCGTCATCGTCATCGTCATCGTCATCGTCATCGTCATCGTCATCGTCATCGTCATCGTCATCGTCATCGTCATCGTCATCGTCATCGTCATCGTCATCGTCATCGTCATCGTCATCGTCATCGTCATCGTCATCGTCATCGTCATCGTCATCGTCATCGTCATCGTCATCGTCATCGTCATCGTCATCGTCATCGTCATCGTCATCGTCATCGTCATCGTCATCGTCATCGTCATCGTCATCGTCATCGTCATCGTCATCGTCATCGTCATCGTCATCGTCATCGTCATCGTCATCGTCATCGTCATCGTCATCGTCATCGTCATCGTCATCGTCATCGTCATCGTCATCGTCATCGTCATCGTCATCGTCATCGTCATCGTCATCGTCATCGTCATCGTCATCGTCATCGTCATCGTCATCGTCGTCATCGTCATCGTCATCGTCATCGTCATCGTCATCGTCATCGTCATCGTCATCGTCATCGTCATCGTCATCGTCATCGTCATCGTCATCGTCATCGTCATCGTCATCGTCATCGTCATCGTCATCGTCATCGTCATCGTCATCGTCATCGTCATCGTCATCGTCATCGTCATCGTCATCGTCATCGTCATCGTCATCGTCATCGTCATCGTCATCGTCATCGTCATCGTCATCGTCATCGTCATCGTCATCGTCATCGTCATCGTCATCGTCATCGTCATCGTCATCGTCATCGTCATCGTCATCGTCATCGTCATCGTCATCGTCATCGTCATCGTCATCGTCATCGTCATCGTCATCGTCATCGTCATCGTCATCGTCATCGTCATCGTCATCGTCATCGTCATCGTCATCGTCATCGTCATCGTCATCGTCATCGTCATCGTCATCGTCATCGTCATCGTCATCGTCATCGTCATCGTCATCGTCATCGTCATCGTCATCGTCATCGTCATCGTCATCGTCATCGTCATCGTCATCGTCATCGTCATCGTCATCGTCATCGTCATCGTCATCGTCATCGTCATCGTCATCGTCATCGTCATCGTCATCGTCATCGTCATCGTCATCGTCATCGTCATCGTCATCGTCATCGTCATCGTCATCGTCATCGTCATCGTCATCGTCATCGTCATCGTCATCGTCATCGTCATCGTCATCGTCATCGTCATCGTCATCGTCATCGTCATCGTCATCATCGTCATCGTCATCGTCATCGTCATCGTCATCGTCATCGTCATCGTCATCGTCATCGTCATCGTCATCGTCATCGTCATCGTCATCGTCATCGTCATCGTCATCGTCATCGTCATCGTCATCGTCATCGTCATCGTCATCGTCATCGTCATCGTCATCGTCATCGTCATCGTCATCGTCATCGTCATCGTCATCGTCATCGTCATCGTCATCGTCATCGTCATCGTCATCGTCATCGTCATCGTCATCGTCATCGTCATCGTCATCGTCATCGTCATCGTCATCGTCATCGTCATCGTCATCGTCATCGTCATCGTCATCGTCATCGTCATCGTCATCGTCATCGTCATCGTCATCGTCATCGTCATCGTCATCGTCATCGTCATCGTCATCGTCATCGTCATCGTCATCGTCATCGTCATCGTCATCGTCATCGTCATCGTCATCGTCATCGTCATCGTCATCGTCATCGTCATCGTCATCGTCATCGTCATCGTCATCGTCATCGTCATCGTCATCGTCATCGTCATCGTCATCGTCATCGTCATCGTCATCGTCATCGTCATCGTCATCGTCATCGTCATCGTCATCGTCATCGTCATCGTCATCGTCATCGTCATCGTCATCGTCATCGTCATCGTCATCGTCATCGTCATCGTCATCGTCATCGTCATCGTCATCGTCATCGTCATCGTCATCGTCATCGTCATCGTCATCGTCATCGTCATCGTCATCGTCATCGTCATCGTCATCGTCATCGTCATCGTCATCGTCATCGTCATCGTCATCGTCATCGTCATCGTCATCGTCATCGTCATCGTCATCGTCATCGTCATCGTCATCGTCATCGTCATCGTCATCGTCATCGTCATCGTCATCGTCATCGTCATCGTCATCGTCATCGTCATCGTCATCGTCATCGTCATCGTCATCGTCATCGTCATCGTCATCGTCATCGTCATCGTCATCGTCATCGTCATCGTCATCGTCATCGTCATCGTCATCGTCATCGTCATCGTCATCGTCATCGTCATCGTCATCGTCATCGTCATCGTCATCGTCATCGTCATCGTCATCGTCATCGTCATCGTCATCGTCATCGTCATCGTCATCGTCATCGTCATCGTCATCGTCATCGTCATCGTCATCGTCATCGTCATCGTCATCGTCATCGTCATCGTCATCGTCATCGTCATCGTCATCGTCATCGTCATCGTCATCGTCATCGTCATCGTCATCGTCATCGTCATCGTCATCGTCATCGTCATCGTCATCGTCATCGTCATCGTCATCGTCATCGTCATCGTCATCGTCATCGTCATCGTCATCGTCATCGTCATCGTCATCGTCATCGTCATCGTCATCGTCATCGTCATCGTCATCGTCATCGTCATCGTCATCGTCATCGTCATCGTCATCGTCATCGTCATCGTCATCGTCATCGTCATCGTCATCGTCATCGTCATCGTCATCGTCATCGTCATCGTCATCGTCATCGTCATCGTCATCGTCATCGTCATCGTCATCGTCATCGTCATCGTCATCGTCATCGTCATCGTCATCGTCATCGTCATCGTCATCGTCATCGTCATCGTCATCGTCATCGTCATCGTCATCGTCATCGTCATCGTCATCGTCATCGTCATCGTCATCGTCATCGTCATCGTCATCGTCATCGTCATCGTCATCGTCATCGTCATCGTCATCGTCATCGTCATCGTCATCGTCATCGTCATCGTCATCGTCATCGTCATCGTCATCGTCATCGTCATCGTCATCGTCATCGTCATCGTCATCGTCATCGTCATCGTCATCGTCATCGTCATCGTCATCGTCATCGTCATCGTCATCGTCATCGTCATCGTCATCGTCATCGTCATCGTCATCGTCATCGTCATCGTCATCGTCATCGTCATCGTCATCGTCATCGTCATCGTCATCGTCATCGTCATCGTCATCGTCATCGTCATCGTCATCGTCATCGTCATCGTCATCGTCATCGTCATCGTCATCGTCATCGTCATCGTCATCGTCATCGTCATCGTCATCGTCATCGTCATCGTCATCGTCATCGTCATCGTCATCGTCATCGTCATCGTCATCGTCATCGTCATCGTCATCGTCATCGTCATCGTCATCGTCATCGTCATCGTCATCGTCATCGTCATCGTCATCGTCATCGTCATCGTCATCGTCATCGTCATCGTCATCGTCATCGTCATCGTCATCGTCATCGTCATCGTCATCGTCATCGTCATCGTCATCGTCATCGTCATCGTCATCGTCATCGTCATCGTCATCGTCATCGTCATCGTCATCGTCATCGTCATCGTCATCGTCATCGTCATCGTCATCGTCATCGTCATCGTCATCGTCATCGTCATCGTCATCGTCATCGTCATCGTCATCGTCATCGTCATCGTCATCGTCATCGTCATCGTCATCGTCATCGTCATCGTCATCGTCATCGTCATCGTCATCGTCATCGTCATCGTCATCGTCATCGTCATCGTCATCGTCATCGTCATCGTCATCGTCATCGTCATCGTCATCGTCATCGTCATCGTCATCGTCATCGTCATCGTCATCGTCATCGTCATCGTCATCGTCATCGTCATCGTCATCGTCATCGTCATCGTCATCGTCATCGTCATCGTCATCGTCATCGTCATCGTCATCGTCATCGTCATCGTCATCGTCATCGTCATCGTCATCGTCATCGTCATCGTCATCGTCATCGTCATCGTCATCGTCATCGTCATCGTCATCGTCATCGTCATCGTCATCGTCATCGTCATCGTCATCGTCATCGTCATCGTCATCGTCATCGTCATCGTCATCGTCATCGTCATCGTCATCGTCATCGTCATCGTCATCGTCATCGTCATCGTCATCGTCATCGTCATCGTCATCGTCATCGTCATCGTCATCGTCATCGTCATCGTCATCGTCATCGTCATCGTCATCGTCATCGTCATCGTCATCGTCATCGTCATCGTCATCGTCATCGTCATCGTCATCGTCATCGTCATCGTCATCGTCATCGTCATCGTCATCGTCATCGTCATCGTCATCGTCATCGTCATCGTCATCGTCATCGTCA
This sequence comes from Ichneumon xanthorius, assembly GCA_917499995.1. Lineage (NCBI taxonomy): Eukaryota > Metazoa > Arthropoda > Insecta > Hymenoptera > Ichneumonidae > Ichneumon > Ichneumon xanthorius. Next base: position 41,960 of record CAKJTD010000042.1, on the reverse strand, counting down.
TCGTCATCGTCATCGTCATCGTCATCGTCATCGTCATCGTCATCGTCATCGTCATCGTCATCGTCATCGTCATCGTCATCGTCATCGTCATCGTCATCGTCATCGTCATCGTCATCGTCATCGTCATCGTCATCGTCATCGTCATCGTCATCGTCATCGTCATCGTCATCGTCATCGTCATCGTCATCGTCATCGTCATCGTCATCGTCATCGTCATCGTCATCGTCATCGTCATCGTCATCGTCATCGTCATCGTCATCGTCATCGTCATCGTCATCGTCATCGTCATCGTCATCGTCATCGTCATCGTCATCGTCATCGTCATCGTCATCGTCATCGTCATCGTCATCGTCATCGTCATCGTCATCGTCATCGTCATCGTCATCGTCATCGTCATCGTCATCGTCATCGTCATCGTCATCGTCATCGTCATCGTCATCGTCATCGTCATCGTCATCGTCATCGTCATCGTCATCGTCATCGTCATCGTCATCGTCATCGTCATCGTCATCGTCATCGTCATCGTCATCGTCATCGTCATCGTCATCGTCATCGTCATCGTCATCGTCATCGTCATCGTCATCGTCATCGTCATCGTCATCGTCATCGTCATCGTCATCGTCATCGTCATCGTCATCGTCATCGTCATCGTCATCGTCATCGTCATCGTCATCGTCATCGTCATCGTCATCGTCATCGTCATCGTCATCGTCATCGTCATCGTCATCGTCATCGTCATCGTCATCGTCATCGTCATCGTCATCGTCATCGTCATCGTCATCGTCATCGTCATCGTCATCGTCATCGTCATCGTCATCGTCATCGTCATCGTCATCGTCATCGTCATCGTCATCGTCATCGTCATCGTCATCGTCATCGTCATCGTCATCGTCATCGTCATCGTCATCGTCATCGTCATCGTCATCGTCATCGTCATCGTCATCGTCATCGTCATCGTCATCGTCATCGTCATCGTCATCGTCATCGTCATCGTCATCGTCATCGTCATCGTCATCGTCATCGTCATCGTCATCGTCATCGTCATCGTCATCGTCATCGTCATCGTCATCGTCATCGTCATCGTCATCGTCATCGTCATCGTCATCGTCATCGTCATCGTCATCGTCATCGTCATCGTCATCGTCATCGTCATCGTCATCGTCATCGTCATCGTCATCGTCATCGTCATCGTCATCGTCATCGTCATCGTCATCGTCATCGTCATCGTCATCGTCATCGTCATCGTCATCGTCATCGTCATCGTCATCGTCATCGTCATCGTCATCGTCATCGTCATCGTCATCGTCATCGTCATCGTCATCGTCATCGTCATCGTCATCGTCATCGTCATCGTCATCGTCATCGTCATCGTCATCGTCATCGTCATCGTCATCGTCATCGTCATCGTCATCGTCATCGTCATCGTCATCGTCATCGTCATCGTCATCGTCATCGTCATCGTCATCGTCATCGTCATCGTCATCGTCATCGTCATCGTCATCGTCATCGTCATCGTCATCGTCATCGTCATCGTCATCGTCATCGTCATCGTCATCGTCATCGTCATCGTCATCGTCATCGTCATCGTCATCGTCATCGTCATCGTCATCGTCATCGTCATCGTCATCGTCATCGTCATCGTCATCGTCATCGTCATCGTCATCGTCATCGTCATCGTCATCGTCATCGTCATCGTCATCGTCATCGTCATCGTCATCGTCATCGTCATCGTCATCGTCATCGTCATCGTCATCGTCATCGTCATCGTCATCGTCATCGTCATCGTCATCGTCATCGTCATCGTCATCGTCATCGTCATCGTCATCGTCATCGTCATCGTCATCGTCATCGTCATCGTCATCGTCATCGTCATCGTCATCGTCATCGTCATCGTCATCGTCATCGTCATCGTCATCGTCATCGTCATCGTCATCGTCATCGTCATCGTCATCGTCATCGTCATCGTCATCGTCATCGTCATCGTCATCGTCATCGTCATCGTCATCGTCATCGTCATCGTCATCGTCATCGTCATCGTCATCGTCATCGTCATCGTCATCGTCATCGTCATCGTCATCGTCATCGTCATCGTCATCGTCATCGTCATCGTCATCGTCATCGTCATCGTCATCGTCATCGTCATCGTCATCGTCATCGTCATCGTCATCGTCATCGTCATCGTCATCGTCATCGTCATCGTCATCGTCATCGTCATCGTCATCGTCATCGTCATCGTCATCGTCATCGTCATCGTCATCGTCATCGTCATCGTCATCGTCATCGTCATCGTCATCGTCATCGTCATCGTCATCGTCATCGTCATCGTCATCGTCATCGTCATCGTCATCGTCATCGTCATCGTCATCGTCATCGTCATCGTCATCGTCATCGTCATCGTCATCGTCATCGTCATCGTCATCGTCATCGTCATCGTCATCGTCATCGTCATCGTCATCGTCATCGTCATCGTCATCGTCATCGTCATCGTCATCGTCATCGTCATCGTCATCGTCATCGTCATCGTCATCGTCATCGTCATCGTCATCGTCATCGTCATCGTCATCGTCATCGTCATCGTCATCGTCATCGTCATCGTCATCGTCATCGTCATCGTCATCGTCATCGTCATCGTCATCGTCATCGTCATCGTCATCGTCATCGTCATCGTCATCGTCATCGTCATCGTCATCGTCATCGTCATCGTCATCGTCATCGTCATCGTCATCGTCATCGTCATCGTCATCGTCATCGTCATCGTCATCGTCATCGTCATCGTCATCGTCATCGTCATCGTCATCGTCATCGTCATCGTCATCGTCATCGTCATCGTCATCGTCATCGTCATCGTCATCGTCATCGTCATCGTCATCGTCATCGTCATCGTCATCGTCATCGTCATCGTCATCGTCATCGTCATCGTCATCGTCATCGTCATCGTCATCGTCATCGTCATCGTCATCGTCATCGTCATCGTCATCGTCATCGTCATCGTCATCGTCATCGTCATCGTCATCGTCATCGTCATCGTCATCGTCATCGTCATCGTCATCGTCATCGTCATCGTCATCGTCATCGTCATCGTCATCGTCATCGTCATCGTCATCGTCATCGTCATCGTCATCGTCATCGTCATCGTCATCGTCATCGTCATCGTCATCGTCATCGTCATCGTCATCGTCATCGTCATCGTCATCGTCATCGTCATCGTCATCGTCATCGTCATCGTCATCGTCATCGTCATCGTCATCGTCATCGTCATCGTCATCGTCATCGTCATCGTCATCGTCATCGTCATCGTCATCGTCATCGTCATCGTCATCGTCATCGTCATCGTCATCGTCATCGTCATCGTCATCGTCATCGTCATCGTCATCGTCATCGTCATCGTCATCGTCATCGTCATCGTCATCGTCATCGTCATCGTCATCGTCATCGTCATCGTCATCGTCATCGTCATCGTCATCGTCATCGTCATCGTCATCGTCATCGTCATCGTCATCGTCATCGTCATCGTCATCGTCATCGTCATCGTCATCGTCATCGTCATCGTCATCGTCATCGTCATCGTCATCGTCATCGTCATCGTCATCGTCATCGTCATCGTCATCGTCATCGTCATCGTCATCGTCATCGTCATCGTCATCGTCATCGTCATCGTCATCGTCATCGTCATCGTCATCGTCATCGTCATCGTCATCGTCATCGTCATCGTCATCGTCATCGTCATCGTCATCGTCATCGTCATCGTCATCGTCATCGTCATCGTCATCGTCATCGTCATCGTCATCGTCATCGTCATCGTCATCGTCATCGTCATCGTCATCGTCATCGTCATCGTCATCGTCATCGTCATCGTCATCGTCATCGTCATCGTCATCGTCATCGTCATCGTCATCGTCATCGTCATCGTCATCGTCATCGTCATCGTCATCGTCATCGTCATCGTCATCGTCATCGTCATCGTCATCGTCATCGTCATCGTCATCGTCATCGTCATCGTCATCGTCATCGTCATCGTCATCGTCATCGTCATCGTCATCGTCATCGTCATCGTCATCGTCATCGTCATCGTCATCGTCATCGTCATCGTCATCGTCATCGTCATCGTCATCGTCATCGTCATCGTCATCGTCATCGTCATCGTCATCGTCATCGTCATCGTCATCGTCATCGTCATCGTCATCGTCATCGTCATCGTCATCGTCATCGTCATCGTCATCGTCATCGTCATCGTCATCGTCATCGTCATCGTCATCGTCATCGTCATCGTCATCGTCATCGTCATCGTCATCGTCATCGTCATCGTCATCGTCATCGTCATCGTCATCGTCATCGTCATCGTCATCGTCATCGTCATCGTCATCGTCATCGTCATCGTCATCGTCATCGTCATCGTCATCGTCATCGTCATCGTCATCGTCATCGTCATCGTCATCGTCATCGTCATCGTCATCGTCATCGTCATCGTCATCGTCATCGTCATCGTCATCGTCATCGTCATCGTCATCGTCATCGTCATCGTCATCGTCATCGTCATCGTCATCGTCATCGTCATCGTCATCGTCATCGTCATCGTCATCGTCATCGTCATCGTCATCGTCATCGTCATCGTCATCGTCATCGTCATCGTCATCGTCATCGTCATCGTCATCGTCATCGTCATCGTCATCGTCATCGTCATCGTCATCGTCATCGTCATCGTCATCGTCATCGTCATCGTCATCGTCATCGTCATCGTCATCGTCATCGTCATCGTCATCGTCATCGTCATCGTCATCGTCATCGTCATCGTCATCGTCATCGTCATCGTCATCGTCATCGTCATCGTCATCGTCATCGTCATCGTCATCGTCATCGTCATCGTCATCGTCATCGTCATCGTCATCGTCATCGTCATCGTCATCGTCATCGTCATCGTCATCGTCATCGTCATCGTCATCGTCATCGTCATCGTCATCGTCATCGTCATCGTCATCGTCATCGTCATCGTCATCGTCATCGTCATCGTCATCGTCATCGTCATCGTCATCGTCATCGTCATCGTCATCGTCATCGTCATCGTCATCGTCATCGTCATCGTCATCGTCATCGTCATCGTCATCGTCATCGTCATCGTCATCGTCATCGTCATCGTCATCGTCATCGTCATCGTCATCGTCATCGTCATCGTCATCGTCATCGTCATCGTCATCGTCATCGTCATCGTCATCGTCATCGTCATCGTCATCGTCATCGTCATCGTCATCGTCATCGTCATCGTCATCGTCATCGTCATCGTCATCGTCATCGTCATCGTCATCGTCATCGTCATCGTCATCGTCATCGTCATCGTCATCGTCATCGTCATCGTCATCGTCATCGTCATCGTCATCGTCATCGTCATCGTCATCGTCATCGTCATCGTCATCGTCATCGTCATCGTCATCGTCATCGTCATCGTCATCGTCATCGTCATCGTCATCGTCATCGTCATCGTCATCGTCATCGTCATCGTCATCGTCATCGTCATCGTCATCGTCATCGTCATCGTCATCGTCATCGTCATCGTCATCGTCATCGTCATCGTCATCGTCATCGTCATCGTCATCGTCATCGTCATCGTCATCGTCATCGTCATCGTCATCGTCATCGTCATCGTCATCGTCATCGTCATCGTCATCGTCATCGTCATCGTCATCGTCATCGTCATCGTCATCGTCATCGTCATCGTCATCGTCATCGTCATCGTCATCGTCATCGTCATCGTCATCGTCATCGTCATCGTCATCGTCATCGTCATCGTCATCGTCATCGTCATCGTCATCGTCATCGTCATCGTCATCGTCATCGTCATCGTCATCGTCATCGTCATCGTCATCGTCATCGTCATCGTCATCGTCATCGTCATCGTCATCGTCATCGTCATCGTCATCGTCATCGTCATCGTCATCGTCATCGTCATCGTCATCGTCATCGTCATCGTCATCGTCATCGTCATCGTCATCGTCATCGTCATCGTCATCGTCATCGTCATCGTCATCGTCATCGTCATCGTCATCGTCATCGTCATCGTCATCGTCATCGTCATCGTCATCGTCATCGTCATCGTCATCGTCATCGTCATCGTCATCGTCATCGTCATCGTCATCGTCATCGTCATCGTCATCGTCATCGTCATCGTCATCGTCATCGTCATCGTCATCGTCATCGTCATCGTCATCGTCATCGTCATCGTCATCGTCATCGTCATCGTCATCGTCATCGTCATCGTCATCGTCATCGTCATCGTCATCGTCATCGTCATCGTCATCGTCATCGTCATCGTCATCGTCATCGTCATCGTCATCGTCATCGTCATCGTCATCGTCATCGTCATCGTCATCGTCATCGTCATCGTCATCGTCATCGTCATCGTCATCGTCATCGTCATCGTCATCGTCATCGTCATCGTCATCGTCATCGTCATCGTCATCGTCATCGTCATCGTCATCGTCATCGTCATCGTCATCGTCATCGTCATCGTCATCGTCATCGTCATCGTCATCGTCATCGTCATCGTCATCGTCATCGTCATCGTCATCGTCATCGTCATCGTCATCGTCATCGTCATCGTCATCGTCATCGTCATCGTCATCGTCATCGTCATCGTCATCGTCATCGTCATCGTCATCGTCATCGTCATCGTCATCGTCATCGTCATCGTCATCGTCATCGTCATCGTCATCGTCATCGTCATCGTCATCGTCATCGTCATCGTCATCGTCATCGTCATCGTCATCGTCATCGTCATCGTCATCGTCATCGTCATCGTCATCGTCATCGTCATCGTCATCGTCATCGTCATCGTCATCGTCATCGTCATCGTCATCGTCATCGTCATCGTCATCGTCATCGTCATCGTCATCGTCATCGTCATCGTCATCGTCATCGTCATCGTCATCGTCATCGTCATCGTCATCGTCATCGTCATCGTCATCGTCATCGTCATCGTCATCGTCATCGTCATCGTCATCGTCATCGTCATCGTCATCGTCATCGTCATCGTCATCGTCATCGTCATCGTCATCGTCATCGTCATCGTCATCGTCATCGTCATCGTCATCGTCATCGTCATCGTCATCGTCATCGTCATCGTCATCGTCATCGTCATCGTCATCGTCATCGTCATCGTCATCGTCATCGTCATCGTCATCGTCATCGTCATCGTCATCGTCATCGTCATCGTCATCGTCATCGTCATCGTCATCGTCATCGTCATCGTCATCGTCATCGTCATCGTCATCGTCATCGTCATCGTCATCGTCATCGTCATCGTCATCGTCATCGTCATCGTCATCGTCATCGTCATCGTCATCGTCATCGTCATCGTCATCGTCATCGTCATCGTCATCGTCATCGTCATCGTCATCGTCATCGTCATCGTCATCGTCATCGTCATCGTCATCGTCATCGTCATCGTCATCGTCATCGTCATCGTCATCGTCATCGTCATCGTCATCGTCATCGTCATCGTCATCGTCATCGTCATCGTCATCGTCATCGTCATCGTCATCGTCATCGTCATCGTCATCGTCATCGTCATCGTCATCGTCATCGTCATCGTCATCGTCATCGTCATCGTCATCGTCATCGTCATCGTCATCGTCATCGTCATCGTCATCGTCATCGTCATCGTCATCGTCATCGTCATCGTCATCGTCATCGTCATCGTCATCGTCATCGTCATCGTCATCGTCATCGTCATCGTCATCGTCATCGTCATCGTCATCGTCATCGTCATCGTCATCGTCATCGTCATCGTCATCGTCATCGTCATCGTCATCGTCATCGTCATCGTCATCGTCATCGTCATCGTCATCGTCATCGTCATCGTCATCGTCATCGTCATCGTCATCGTCATCGTCATCGTCATCGTCATCGTCATCGTCATCGTCATCGTCATCGTCATCGTCATCGTCATCGTCATCGTCATCGTCATCGTCATCGTCATCGTCATCGTCATCGTCATCGTCATCGTCATCGTCATCGTCATCGTCATCGTCATCGTCATCGTCATCGTCATCGTCATCGTCATCGTCATCGTCATCGTCATCGTCATCGTCATCGTCATCGTCATCGTCATCGTCATCGTCATCGTCATCGTCATCGTCATCGTCATCGTCATCGTCATCGTCATCGTCATCGTCATCGTCATCGTCATCGTCATCGTCATCGTCATCGTCATCGTCATCGTCATCGTCATCGTCATCGTCATCGTCATCGTCATCGTCATCGTCATCGTCATCGTCATCGTCATCGTCATCGTCATCGTCATCGTCATCGTCATCGTCATCGTCATCGTCATCGTCATCGTCATCGTCATCGTCATCGTCATCGTCATCGTCATCGTCATCGTCATCGTCATCGTCATCGTCATCGTCATCGTCATCGTCATCGTCATCGTCATCGTCATCGTCATCGTCATCGTCATCGTCATCGTCATCGTCATCGTCATCGTCATCGTCATCGTCATCGTCATCGTCATCGTCATCGTCATCGTCATCGTCATCGTCATCGTCATCGTCATCGTCATCGTCATCGTCATCGTCATCGTCATCGTCATCGTCATCGTCATCGTCATCGTCATCAGTAGTAAGGGGTGCACTATGGAGACCCCCCACTCCCATCCCCACTCCTATCCCCACTCCTCGGGCCCGGTCGGACCGCGCCCGGTCGGACCGCGCCCGGAGGTGCGTGTGATAGAGAGGGGGGACGGGAGCGTGTGCGGAAGTCTCCATAGTGCACCCCGCTTTTTTAATTTTTTTATTTTATTATGCACAGAGTTACATATTTCTTAAAGCTAGGTTTCATGTACAACTTAGATCGATGAATTCAATACGGTTATATACGGAGCCCAAATATCGCAGCCCTAGACCCTTTTTTTCACAATGTTCTGCTATTTCGTCGAACACTTCGTCATTATAGTTCAGAAAGAAGCTAACCCTTAGGGGCATGAAGACACTGAAATCCAAACCTATATCGGCAATCACTTGTCTCCCGTGCTTGGTGTTGCCCATCCTCATTCTTGAGATTCTATATATTTTCTGAAGTTCCAGTTCCGCAATCCTTTTATATGGTAGGTGGGACGGTACGCGACCGGTTTCATTGAGCTTCGACAATTTTTTCAAATACATAATTCACTTTACGGGTTGACAACGAAAAGAAGAAGATCTTTGAAGTGGGACCTCGTTAAGGTAACGCTGGAGTTTTTTAACGTTCCGTAGAGCGCACTGAGCGCCTCTGAGCTTCGTCTCTAGGGAAGAATGCCACGAACACACTTTAACCTTCTTCGACGGCGGAACATCGAGATCTGGACAATCGGCGCGTTCGTTCAAGTTTATGAATTTGCGTCCTATGGCCTGTTCTAAGATTTGTACAGTGTCCTCACCTACCGCGTACAGTCGAGATTGTTCGCCAACACTTTTCGCAATTTCGCGTAATTCTTGATACAGTTCAGCGAGTTCGATGCCGCCCCCACACGACCAGCCTTCGAACCAGTGTAGACCGTGGATGTACTCAGTCCGCCAATTATTTCTTCTTCGTATCCGGTACGGCAATTCCTCGATGATATAAGGTGGAGAGACTATCCACACCATTCGACGCTGTGGTTTATCCACCGAACCCACGCACACCTCTTTCGGCAATAAATCACCATTCTTATCTTTTAAATACAGAATATCAAACACAAGATCTGTACCGGGTACATCAAACACCCGATGTGGACAGTGCATATTGTCGTTGAAATCCACGAACACGTTTTACGCTCTCAACAGACGGTAGAAGACTGAGCTGCGCTGAAGCTGTTATCACACGACAGCTATCGTCAGCAATATTGCACGTGCAGATTGAAATTGGATACGATGGGGAGCGCCGCTTCATTTTTTTTATTCTAGTTCGAACAGGACAGCCTCCAAATAATCCAGTTCCCAGCTCATTCCCTGATAATACTCTGTCGAGGGATCCAGAAATTCCAGATAGAATTTTATTAGCGAAACGACTGCTGTGCACCGTTGCAACCAGCGTTCTCGATCCGCCTCGTTTTGCATCTCCCCCAATTCTTGATGTAATTTTTCAACAAGGCAAACCGTAATTATTTGTGTCACTTTCTGTACCGTCTCGCGCGAGTAACCGTTCATTTCGCAACAACGTGAACGACGATAATAACTAATGTGCACTGTGACAGCTCTGTGCACAAGACGTAGGCGACTGGGCTACGAACACGCTTCTGTTGTCTCCGGTGGCAAAAGACGGGATGAGGACTAGCGGATAGGGTGAGGGGGGAATGGGTATATCGTGAGAGTTAGACGCAGCGAATTGTTTGCTGATTCGGGCTGTTGAAGCGATGGCAGCAATAATAACGAACGACGAGTAGGGTATATTTTGCTACTAGTAAAAAATAAATTATTTTTTATCGATAACCTGTTTTTTTATTTCTTTGTACATGGATCGTATGATAACATTTTAACTATTATAGTGTGTTCCGTAGTACCGCATGAGCAGATTCTCTCAAACGACGTCTTCTTCTTCTCCCGCTGCTGATGAATTAACCGTGTAGAGTGAGTGAGACAGGGTGCGCACCAACGCAATGACTATCAAGCCTCAGCTCGGCGGACGGGCTTGAACTCCAGATTATTATATCTTGTTCCGTGGTATTGCATGAGTAGTTTTTTCTCATGCGCAGAAGCTGTCATCTGTTGCAAGAGATTGGCGTCGTCCTCGAATACCTTGACGAATCTCGCCGGGAGGTAGCAAGAAAAGGATTCCTCAATATCGATGGTGATCCTTGGGCCGAATGACGTTTTTACGCACCTTATATCAGTGACGCCATAGTTTCTTTCCAGTGCCAGCTCGGATAGTTTTTTCACAGGCAGAAACGATGCAAGCATGCCCACCTTGTTGATTTGCGTGAGATCCATTGTGTAGATTGAGTTCTTCTAGCTTTCGTATCACACGTCGAAACTCTGATCTTGTGCGTATCAACGATTTTAATTTTGCAATGTCGTTTAAGTGTCTTTCTATGCGCCCTTTTAATTCGATCCGTTTCCGTTGCATTAACTTCAATGGAGCCGGCTAGTTTGCACGTGAACTTCTTTTTGATTTCGTACCTCTTTCACGGTTCGATCACGAATGATGTCTGCTCACAGGAGGATGGACTGTTCGAATATGAATATTCGTGAGAGAGTTTGCGCAGTTATGTTGGGCCTTCTGCTGACGCTGCATACAGCTCGTGACTCATGGCTCCCCCCAGCAGCTTTACTTACCCTGTTTATTTCTTGCATTCTTTCACGTCCGCCGAGAAACATAATATCTGCTGTCATCAGCTCGAAAGGCTGCTATCAGCACGTGGCTTTGGGATGTATGCGATACAGAGTAGGTAGAAGAAGACGGAAAAATATTTTTTAATCTTTATTTTTAAGCATATTTAGAATACACGGCTACGAGGCCAACAGCTCTGTATACAATGCAAACACTTATAACTACCTCCTATGGTCGCACCAGTGCTAAACGTTTTACCCTGTGACTTAAATCTGTCACGATTATTGATGAACGCACTATAATAATCATACACTATTTTATCGTTTCTCGACAAGTTATCTGAAAATATACTTCTAAACTTATTAATGCCGAGGCCAGTACACATATAATGAAGAAACATAACGCAATACTGTCCGCAACACTGCGAATCCGGACCCTGAAGTTGAATAGCGTTGCATCGGAAGAGTTTGCAGTTTCTTCGGAGACGTGTGAGATGTTCTGGGATGATAGGGGGGAGTCCGTAGCTGTCGAAGAACCATCCATGTCCATTTCGATCGACGTACATGGCGACCCAGTGGGCCCCTGGTAGCTTGTGTCCATCGGTATTAACAACGAAGGCTGTCGGTTTCGTCCACACCTTCGGTATGCGATCTGCAGGGTATACGCCTACTGTATGATCCTTTATGTTCCGGAGAGACTGCAGAATTTGAAGGCTGTTCATAACAGCAGGCAGACGACTTTTTTCCTTCAGCAGCACACTCGGACAAACCCATCCGCCAGCTAGTAGTGGTTCTATATTCCCACAAAGAATCAAAGCGGTCGCTATGACAGAGCCACGCTTTGATCTTTGTCACGTTGTCTAGTGCACACTTGTATGTGTGATTTTTGCGCAGCAACCCGTGATAAATACACCGCGTATTGCCCGCTGGTAGGTTATGGAATGACGGTACTTCGTCGTCTTCTTCCAAATTTATGATAAAGCACCCTGTCAGATTTGTCAGGTACCGTGCTTTGTCGGAGCCTCTGGTGAATATCCGGTCAGACTCTACTGCAATTTTCTTCAGAATCAGCTCGACCGTTTGCAGGGACGTATCGCCTTCAGACCATTCAATACCGTGATGGTTTTCCCGCAGCCACATATTTTGCCTCTTTATACTAAGTGGTAGGTCGTCATGAGAATAGGTCGGTTTTACTATCCAGTGACCAAAATAGGTTGAATGTACCGCGGTAACAGCCACTTCTTTCGGTGTAAAATGATTGAATTTATCCTTTAGACCCTGTATATCAATTACAACAGTCATGATTTCGTCCGGTCGTCCCAAGTTCTCGGTGAATACTGAAGATCCTGCCTGCAGAGCCTCGCGCGCTAGCCACCGAAATCTACAATTACTTGTCGAGACGCGTCAATCTCCAACACATTATCATATTCCGCATACACAATACAGTTAACCGTTGAAGATATAGCTTCTTCGAAACGGACTTCTATTCTGACGCTGCCATGTTTCACCAAATTCCAATGAGTATTACTATTAGCCGAAAGATCGGGTGTTAGATCAAATGCAAATAGACAATAACCGTTAGGGTAAGCCGCGCGTGAAATACAATTACCCTGATTGAGAAAGTGAATACCTGTACCGGAGAATAATGTGTGATATGCATCCACGTATCGTCCTCCCTCTCCAAAGTCGGGCTGCAGAGGTTTTGACGGTATCTGCACACCGTCAGCGTACAAAGAAAGATAATTGATTTTATAATTTTGAAAGTTAAAGGGATTCAGTTTGCGATCGCCATTGAAGGCTTTATTATCGACAAATCCGATAATTATACGCTTAGGAAGCTGCCCTAGTATGACATTATCGAGAGTATCACCGTGAACACCTGCATGCAATGACACAGCTTTAACCTCCACGCGAGTCATCGGATACTTAGCCGTAGATTTGGAGAGAGCCCTTGCGTGGGCTAGGAGAACACCTGGCGCTATTTTAGCGCGGCGTACAAGGAGCGATGCTTCGACAATCTTTATGCTGCAGTCTTTTGAAGAGCTCATAAGGCAGAAAGCATCGTTGGTGCGTACGAGGCGTATGCGCATCTCAACGCCATTTATCAGAAATCTCTCCTGATTAAAGATGTCGCAATGAAGGTGTCCAAGGAGATCAATCTGATTGTTGCTATTATTCATGAGATTTCTTCGGATGGTCAGCCCGCTATTACCCTCACCCACATCATCCATTCCCGCAGATGCATCGTTATACCACAGAACACTTGTGAGATGAGAAGACTTCGCGTCGTCTCCATAATTTAAGAGTGTTTCAATGTATGCTCTGTATGCGTAAGCGTTATTAGGCGGCGATACAAGTTTCTGATTCAAGAATACGTCGACCTGATTGAACATTGAATGCAGCAAATTATTAACGGGCCCGGCTTTAGGCGCATCGCCGTCTTTGGGCTTCCGAGGTGGTATTATTTCAACTCGCATACTCAGCATAGTATGGGCAAGATCGATGTACTCATCGCCCTGGCCCGGTATCACAAATTCGATAGGAGCGTTATCCGTCAGCGATGAAATTGGTTTATAGTACACCCATTGTGTCCCCTCAATTGTAGTTTGGGTCGGTGGTAGTGTGAATAGTTCAAGCTCCGACTTTAGGCACTCACACGAGTGAGCGTGTAAGAACGCCATTTTGTCCCTGATTCGGCTGACTATGCAAAAATATCGGATACAGTCCTTGGCTTCTTCCTCCTCTTTTTCCTCTCCTTACTGTCTGTCTTTGTCTCCCTTCTACGCACTGTCTTTTTCTTTCCTTTCCTCTTCTTCTTAATGCGCCCAGAGCGTTTTCTCGACGTCGACGGTTTCTTTCTTTTTTTCACACCGATGCGTCGCACACCACCACTACCAAGCGAATGCAGCAATTTGTTTATTTTAGCTGCTTTATAACCCGAACCCTGCATAAGATTATTAATTTTTTCCTCGGCCTTTCGCTTTAGATTTGTACCCGATTCACGCAGGCGCGTTTGAAAGGCCTCTCGTGGGTGCATGCCCTTATCCAGTATGTCATTGGCTACATTAACACCGGAACGTAGCGCTTCTTTGCCGATGGTTCGGGCTCCCTGTTTCAAGAGCGGTATGATACGCCGAAAGAGACCGCCGAGGAAGCTACCAATCCCGTGACCTCGCTGGTTCGGTGAACCGATGTATACGTGGCTTATGCCTCCATATCCGCTCCTTCCCAGCCCACCACCACCCGTCTGAGCGTCAAAATATGCGTCATAATATTCCATTTTAACAATGATGCTGTCAATCTATACGGTGGAAGTGTAATGTCACCGTCAGCGTTCCGTACTCGAATGGTATTGGCTCACCAAATTCATCTCTTATATCGATAGTTATCGTTTGAAAACTAGTGCGCAATAGTGGTATGAAGCGTGGCGGCGAAAAGTGCCGAATTTTTACAGACCCGTAATTGTAATTATCAGCGGCGACTGAGGGAACGACACGGAGCAGAGGTGTATGCACATCTCCCGTGATGTAGGGTTCACATATATCAGTATAAACGAAGAACATATTTGGAATACCGTTGGTTAGACCGGCGGGTCTCTGATCGATGTACTTAGTATCGCTTTGAATCACTATTCCGTGATCATGAGAAAATCCTAAAATCTTATTCAACACGTCAGAAAAATAAAAGGCATGTTCCGAATTCGTGCAGGTGTTGCAGATGCGCGACACTGTCACGTATCCATTGTGTCCACATTGAAACCTCAAGTGTCCAGCTACGTATTTTATCTCATTAATTGTTTCAAGTAATTTGTCGATACTACGGTATACACCGGGTGGTACACAAATACGGTCTTCTCTAATAAAGTCTAGTCCCGCATCAGGTTTCATAACTCTCGTTACAATGTTAATAAAATTCTGTTCGCCCTCGGGTGGTACATGTAGAATCGTCATGGGTATGTGTATTTCGGCTAAAGAAACAGCCCAACTACCGTGCAAAGTCACACACTGTGGTAAATGAGTAGTGAATCGTGTTGTCTTATTATCAGGGTAATATTCCATGCTACTATTGCTAGGTAAAACCATATAAAACTCCTCTTTCATTTTGATTGGCCTTTCTTCCTCTGTGTTTGCACTCTCGATAATTCGGGTTCGTAAAAGATACCGTCGATATCTTCGTCGTGAAGGTCACGTAAGATGTATACCACTGGCCATCGAGTGTCTGATACACGGTGTATTTTAAATAGCTCGCTGGTCCAGCCGCTCTCGTAACCTTTTGCAAAGGCCGCCTTTGCACTACTGATGCGCACAACATCGCCTACCCTGTATTTAGCAGGCCTGTGCTGCTGCTCAGGAGGTCTGTAGCGCTGCATCAGATTAGCCCGAGCGCTAGCGGCTGTGGCTAATGTCACAGAGGCAGGAGTCATTTTTATGCTGCTATGCCGCGTATGGTTGTACGCCGAGACAATATCCTGCAGAACGTCGATGTAACGTTTCTCTCTAGAGTATGTGAAATAACGCCACATTCTTTCTTTTAGTGTTCTATTAAACCGCTCCACAATAGAGGCTTTTATATCGGGGTTTCTTGCAGCTCGGAACCGAATGTTCTTCTTCTCCAAGAAAGTCTGGAATGCAGCACCTATAAACTCTTTACCTCTATCCGATTGTAAACAAATCGGTGCTCTACCGTTACTGATTTTTTGTGATAATATATGCGTAAACGCTTTAGTGACAGATGTCGCTGTCTTATCGTATAGAGGCACAACCCATGCGTATTTACTAAGAACATCTATAACTACGAGGAGATAAACATAGCCGTCGTTGTAAACTTTGATAGAGCGAAGATCTACAAGATCAGCCTCCCAAACATCGTCAATGTTTCGCACATTGTAAAAACGTCGCGGAAATCGACGCCTCACAGGTCTATGCTTTGTGTAAGCATCCTGAGACTCAAGCCACTGTAGGGTCTTCTTGGCGGAAATTTTTTTCTTCCGAGCCTCTCGCAGCAACCGAGTTGCGCCCGAAAACGATGCTTCATAGGAGGGGTTGAAGTACACTTTTTCTAATATTTTCATCTTTATAATTTAAGGCTAGCCCAAGTTACACGTCTTTTCTTGCTGTAACAACCAGAACCACTCTGCACAGCACGTGTTGCTCCTGTGCTCTTATCACTGTAGTACGGCGGTGACTGACTGCTGACATCGCTGATATCACCACCGTCACTGCTACTTGTTTGATCCTGTTGTAGTGTTGAGTTCGCCCTTGATTCCAGCCATAGTTCCTCATTCCCGACAAATTCTCGAGGTGTTTGTATCGCTTTTAAAAAAGCGGCAAAGGCTTTGCGTCCCGCAGGTTTGGAGACTTTTCTTGCACGCATAGCATCGTTCATGAGGTCGACAATATTCGAGTCTTTGATGGGTTTTCCCTCGATAGAAACGGTTCCCGCGGCGTTCCAAGAAAAATTTGGCGAACGCGCATCGTGCAAACGACGCAGCAGAAGCTTCGCTTTGGGTCGAAATTTTTGCGGTACACTTTCAATTATAATGGAGTCGTTCATACGTGTAGAGATTTCGCTTTTTTTATCAGCACCCTCCAATGGGGCTGCGCCTTCTTTTTTCAGGAGTTCAAGTTGCTGATGGGTTCGTTCACTATCGACAAAATGAAGATAGCGCTGAAGCACAGCCAAATATGCCGCCCACTTTTCTCTCTCATCCTTGTATTTATTAGAATTCAAAATTTCATTCATTTCGGTGTCCAATCTGCTCAAGGTAGCACTAATAGTCTGCGCCTCCTGCGATGGTGGTGTACCCGCAGCAAAAGCTTGTTGTCGATGACTCGAGGTGTTCAACTGTAATAGATTCTCCTCGGGTACTAGCACCATTTTCCTTGCATGCTCCATTATCAGCCGCCAATCAAATTTGACAGGACGGTGCCTAGTATTGGTGCGAGCAAAAGGGGCAAGAATCCGCCGCTCTGTATAACAAACCGTTTCTTACTCTTCCAACTGCCTTTTCTCGCTGCTAAGCGCCGAAGAACAGGCGCGTGCCTACGTAGTTTTTTCTTCTGAGCAGGCTTCAGAGGCACGTTACCCTGAAGAATGTTCAGAGCACACTCGCAAATACAACGGATTATACGGGGATCTGCTTTACGCAAAAAGGCTTCCCGCTGCTCTTTACTGAAATGCTGAAGGGCTTGCAATATTGCAGCGTACTTCTTGCAGAGCGGTGATCCGCTGCGTGCCATTACAAGAAATTGACTGATAATTATTTGGGCGAATCACTCCTTTTCACCTTTTTTCCACGACAAGTATCCCCGAGTCTTCAGTGGCGCGTTGTTACGTAGGATGTACAATGCGCAATCGACAAGACATTGAATGACACTTGAAGTCTGTTTGCGCTGCTCCTTGTCGGAATACCGAAGGGCTTGCGTTATCGCAACGTTCTTTTTGTAGCGAGCCGATCCGTTGTCCGTCATTATAAACGCAGAACTGGTAATTCTCCGGACGTGTAGTTGCTTTTTAATTTCTTTCGTGGTACGTACACAAAATGCTGGGGGTCATCGGGAAAGATGCAGGTGCGAAATCTACAATTATCCGGTGTCGCTTGTTTCAAATCTAGTAACAAATATCCGTGTGGTTTAGACGTTGCGTCGTGATAAACCTCTTGCAAAAAGCGCGGATTTTCAGGATATATCTGACGCGCTAAATGCTGTATTTGAGCGCGATCACGAGGATTTTTAAAAACAACTATATAATTAGCATTCAGCGAGATATCCCGTTGCCCGTTACCCTGATGAAATAAGTTTTGCGTTATAAAAATCACACTTAAATTTTTATGATGACTGCCTTTAGTAAATAGATCGACAACACTGTTATTCGAGGCCTCCCTCATTAAGTCGTCGATAATTATGAGTTTAGCGCGTGGATCGCTCGCATAATCTGCACTTTGCGGTAATCCCTCATGAAATTCTATCGATGTTCCATACTCCGTGTATGCAGATTGCCATTCGGAATAATAGAAAATAATTCTCTCGAACGGTTCACTGTTCATTTGCGAAATAAACTTTAGAAACTTTTTCACAAAATATGTTTTACCGCAGCCTGTTGGACCACAAATCATTGAGGTCCAAGGATGTTTCCACCGCGTATCCATCTTAGGGAGTGAGTAAAATACTCTTGTTACGGACGGTGATAAAGGAATTGGTCAGGCACCCATTTCATAGTATATTTTTTTTACAGTATATTTTACAGTATATGGCGGTTTACAGTATATGGCGGTAATTTATCGCTAATCTTTATAGCCATAAGGCAACGACCCGTATACACCAGCGGGTCTTCGCTTGATGCTAGACGGTTTACACGACTTCGTTTCGGGCTTCGTGACAACGTGATGAAACGCCGTGCGTCTAATTGCCTTGTAGTGTAACACAATCGGCTCCTCTCTTTCGCCAAGTATAAATGATCGTATTGATTGGTAATTGATTAACGCACTGTTTGCAAAATTGAGTGATATTCCCTTTACCTTGCAGACTTCGCTTTCCGATCCGTCGGGAGCACGCACTATAAACGAATAAAATTTTGGCCCGCCCGAAACAAAAGTTGTAATATAGCTACCCTCGCTCAGCTCGTTAGTAAGATCTCCTAATAGCTGACCTATTGGCGGCTCATACTCACGCGGATCGTTCTTGGTCACGTAAATAACAGAGTCCGTGTCGCAGTACAGAGCACGGGTATTTAGCGGTTCGAGATAGCTATACAATTTCAAGCGTGCCTGAGCTGTGGTATAGGCCGCAATGACGGCGCTTGCTATACCTGATGGTGTTACAGAGTCATCGGTGCTTATATAATTGACATACAGTATTTTATGATTTACAGGCAAAATACCGGTGATCTCGTGCTCGGGACTACTCAGCAACTCCATGAGCTGTTTGCGCGTCGAAACTATCGCTGTTTGTGGCAGGTTTTCACGCTGACCAAATTTACCCCAGAATGAATTGAGGCATAGTTTAGCTACGGAGCGTAAACCAGGGTTTTTTTCTATTGCTGTGCGATTTAGTTTAATGCCCTCAGACTGCTCAAAGGCTGTGATATATTGATCTTGCGCTGCCTCGTCTCCCAAACATTTTTCAGGCCAGCCGCTGGCCTCCTGCTTGATTTTCAAAAAAGTATTTATGTATTCGGTAAAATGGCCACCCTGCTGTGTATCCCGATTAAGCTGTGTTATCTCATATTGCCAAATTTCGTTTACGCGTATCACCCTGTATCCGCACGAGACAGCTTTTCGCACCTCATCCACTACCCACGTACCGTCGAACACGCGCTCACTAGGATCTTCGTGCGTGCATGCTTCATGATTCATAATTTCACAACAACTACGACACAGAGCAAAGAGCAGTCGCTGGTGCATGCGTACAGGTAGCACAGGGTGATACAGATCACGCGGCGGTAATACCGTGCATTTAACGAGGCCCTCAATCCGTGAAAGATCGGTATTATCAGGGCCTGTCAATTCCATACACTCGTCGCCGACATACACTCTCGGGTGGCCTACAGGATACTTTCCAAACTTACAGATGTATGGATACAGAGAGCAAACATCGACGTATCGTATTTGCTCTGTATCCTTTACATCGTAGAGCGTAACCATGTTTTCTGTACGGCCACCAAAGAAAGCGTCGCGCGGATTGAGAGGCTCTGATGTGACTAGCGAATGGTTTTCAATGACTGCACGCATTTCTGTGTCGGCTTTTAACATACGGTCATACTCGCACTCCCATATTTCTGTTAACTCATAGCCGCTGTTTCTGATTCTATTAGCTATAGCGATGGTTCTCTCGAGACGCTCGTTCATCGGTATACCGCCGCACTCTCCAGCTCTGTTCATGAGAAAGCAGCGCGAACACCCGTGCCAGTAACAGCCGTGAAATTGTAATACGTGTGTTGCGTCAGGGGTTTCATAGTAACCGTCAACCAGCAGGTTTTGAGGTAATTTAAACTCGCGCGATCGGCCTGCATGAATAATGCGCTGACCGAGAGAATGCTCCATCCACACGAGCCACGAGACCGCTTTTTTCGACTGATTATGCGCCCATCTATATCCACCCGCTGGTATAACGCCAATCGTCTCGGGTTTCAGAAAATTTTTACGAAAAACCTGAAAGCACGCTGATGCTATTGTCGTGCTCTCGTCAAAGGGGCAAACGTTGCCAATGGTCATGAACATTTTGCGGAAAACCACGCATGCTTGTCTAAGTATCGTGACATCGGTCGTGCAGTACTCTACAATCTCTTTTGCAAAATCGAATACATAATTGGCGGCTGTCGTCTCGCTGTACCAGGCATATAATTTTTCTCGCTCAGCCGTTCGCATCGTTTCAGGACTATAATATTCTATAGGTGGTAGAGGGCCGACATAATTTTGATTTTCGGGTGTGTTGAACAAATGTGGGAAAGTCCCTTTAGCAGTGGCACCCTGCAGGCCGAAGGCCTTTGGTAGAGCACTTAGAGGCATATGAAAGTAGTGTAGGCTATCGAGAAACACGATCTTCCCGATACGCATGGTGATAATCTTTGTGCCGTTCATTATTAGCGTCGGTAACTGTGTTTTTTTCTCGTTAATCAGGTATCGTAAGACGAACTGGGCATCAAAACCTCCTGCGTTATGTGCAATTAAGATTGTTTTCGCATATTTTTCGGCATTTTGCATCGCTAATTCCACGAGCTGACTTACGGGATTATGTCTGAATACAAACTCGTGGGGCCCACAATTTTCACAGGGTTCAGCGATAGAATCGTTGTCGCAGCAAAGAGTGCAAACTCGCTGAGCTACGCAAAGATTCGGCTCATGTACGAATGTAGTCGCGTCTCCGTTTACAGGCGTACACTGTTGCGTTTCGAAGTCATAAAAAATAAAGAGATTTGTTTTTTTTAGATCTTTTATGCGTATCGGTGTCACGAAGCACAGATGATTGAACGGTTGAACAGATTTACATATTTTACAGAATCCTACGCCGCATTTGTGTTTCTTTTTCTCTTCCAAAGGTCGTACCGCTTGAAAACAGTTACGACAGCGTCTCAGAACTTTACAAACGTTGACTGTCTTACGATAATACTTTCTATCGATCGTATGATTTCGAAAACACTCTGCTCCAAAAAAATCGCGATTACATGTCGTGCAATTGAGAGCGTTGTTTAAGGTCTGGTTGCACGGAGGCGATACCCAGCATCGCGGACATTTTTTTTTTGAACATCTGTGCGCTGCTCGCCGATATAGAGCGTTACAACTCGTGCAAAAATTTGAACTGCCTACAGCGCCCATGAGATTTAAAATCGGCTCAAAATGGTGCGAACGTTCGCTATACAGAATATACAGAGTGTGTCGAATCGTGCCTACTGTATCCAAAACTTGTTGTGTGCCATCGAACAGCGCTTTTTTCCTACGAGTCCCTAAGCTCAAGAACTCAAAAACCACGATCGCGATGCCGTCTCGAGCCAAATAATCCTGATAGCTCGCAACCTCACGCACACCGCAACCCGCCCTCGGCACACGCACATTTGCGGCTGTCGTAAGCTCAAGCGCTGCATTCTTTTGTAATAATCCTCTGGGTTGTCTTATACGGTGCCAATTAGTGTCGAGCGCACCAGTTCGTATTTCTCCTCGTTCAGCGTACGCCCGGGCTGTGACCAATGAGCGCGGTAAACATAAATTATCGTCGTTTCGAATCGATAGAATGGATCGTTTTGCGATGCCCTCATACGTAAGTTTTTTCCGACCCCTACCCTCTACACCCTTGACGATACACGTTTTTATATTACACTCGTCGTCAATATTTAAAGAAGTGGCACTTTGAGCAACACTGCTTATCAACTGCCATATATCTTGAAAAGTGAGATCGCGTACCGGTCGAAAAGAAACCCATACGGGACCGTGCGCTAGACCGCTCGCGGTAAACGAGATACCCGCATAATCACTACCCTCGCAGGAGCTGGTGATATGCGTCAGGAGATCGCGGAACGCCCCTTCTAGCCACTCTATAACACTATTAAAACTGGCCGGTGGTTGACGAACGCGCATCGTCGTCTCACGTCCGCGGAGCTTGAAGCGTTTAAAATAACGCACGGCGTCTTGAATAATTTCGAATCGATCTCCTGGTGGCCTGATGTCTCCGAATGACTCATTCCTAGCAGCGTTACGCGGCCGGCCCGAACCCTCTTGTACTTCTGCAAACGAAATTATATACTATCATTTAGAATTCATTGATACAGTAGAATAAATGTAAATTATCAGTACCTTATAATCCTAGAAACCCAGACCTGCACGTTATAGGCGATCTACATGATAAAATGTAATGAATACAAATTATTCTATAATTTATTATTTCTACAAGTGGGCGCAAATATTTACCTGCGAGACCCAAGAGCTGTTGAACCCAGCGGTAGTCTTTTTCCGGCTTCTCTGCTTCATAACCGACAGAAAATTCCCATGGTTGGCGTTCCTGGAGGTCGAATGTCTCAGGGCTGCACAAACCGTGTGGTCCTGGTATAAGCTCCTTGACCTTAGATGGTCCTGCTACAGGTTCACGTTCATTGGGCTGCTCTTCTTCCGCAGTTCCTTGAGAAGCTGAAAAAATGTCGCTGTTGAAACAATTTGCTTTCTCTTTTACTTTAGAATACTTACAATTTCTGGAATGTTGGACGGCCTGATTCTCTTCTTCTTCTTCCACAATCCGTGTTTGCTCTATGAGGTCTGCTTCTTCATCACTCGTTGCATCCAAGAGGCGATAACCTATACAATAAATGAAAAGGGTCAACTTCATGGCACGCTCAAACGATATTATCGAATTTTTTTCTCCTGGATTAGCTTAAGTTACCCCTTACAACGCTAACATTTTTGTCAGTTTTCGCGTATCTCTCACCGTTCTCGAGATATTTAATAATTTCGCTTTAAGGGGGTGGTTTCAAGATTTTTATTGGCGGATCGGATAGGCTATCCCCTGCTATGTACCCCCAACGGGGGTGACCAAAATTTTGTCCGTTTTCGCCTATCTCTCACCGTTCTCGAGATATTTAACAATTTCACTTTAAGGGTAACTTCAATAATCATTATGGGGGTGATTTTATTGGTGCATCGGGTCCGTCCGTCTGACCACGCACCCCCCTGTGCAACCCCCCAAAATTTTGGCCGTTTTCGCCTATCTCGCACCGTTCTCGAGATATTTAACAATTTCACTTTAAGGGTAACTTCAATCATCATTATGGGGGTGATTTTATTGGCGCATCGGGTTCGAGCGTCCGACTACGCACCCCCCTGTGCAACCCCCCAAAATTTTGGCCGTTTTCGCCTATCTCGCACCGTTCTCGAGATATTTGACAATTTCACCTTAAGAGGCAGCTTCACCGTACGCTGCTAATACGGCTGTCGTATATTACTAACTGACGCCCAAACCGCATGGCCGCACGGTGAAGCTGCCTCTTAAGGATAAATTGTCAAATATCTCAAGAATCGGTCAGCTTCACCGTGCTCACTAATAAGGCTATCGTAGGTTGCTAAGAGGCGGTCAAACCGAGCGGCCGCACGGTGAAGCTGCCTCTTAAGGATAAATTGTCAAATATCTCGAGAATCGGTCAGCTTCACCGTGCTCTCTAATAAGGCTATCGTAGGTTGCTAAGAGGCGGTCAAACCGAGCGGCCGCACGGTGAAGCTGCCTCTTAAGGATAAATTGTCAAATATCTCGAGAATCGGTCAGCTTCACCGTGCTCTCTAACGAGGCTGTCGCAGGCTACTAAGAGGCGGTCAAACTGAGCGGTCGCACGGTGAAGCTGCCTCTTAAGGATAAATCGCCAAATATCTCGAGAACGGTGAGAGATACGTGAAAACGGACGAATTTTGGGGGGTTACACAGGGGGGTGTGCAGTCGGGCAATCGATCGCGATCCACCAATAAAAACACCCCAATAACGATGCTTGATGCAACCCCTTAAAGTGAAATTATCAAATATCTCGGAAACGGTGAATGTCTCTGGACACGCGCGTAAACTTTATCCTACCGCTTTGTTCTCAACTACTGTTTACTCAGCAAATCATTTGGTTGCGCGAAAAAATCGTGAGGCGCGGTGCTGTCAGTATTTCATCAGATCTCGTGCCGATAAAATTAAAACGGAAACCCTTAAAAAATGGCTTACGAATTTACCGTGTGCAGTGAATCCTCGTACGGCGATGAAGCTGATAGTGAGAAAAAAGCGTACGAAATTTTCGAGTGTATCAAATACGAGAGCTGGGTCGACGATGGTGGTTTTGGTGACGCAGAGGAAGAGCCATGGTATTATAATGGTGTGACAATAGAGTATGGTATACGCGTAAAAGACGTTAATGCGCCTCCAAGATTATCGCCGCGCGTTTCATGGACGCTGCGTGTGGCGGCCGATGGTAGTGAGGAAATTCGGTGGTCGGCAAGCTCATTGCAATACTTAGCCCTTGCGACGGTATTAAATAATATGACTCGTTACAGCAGGGAGGATTGGGCTATGCTCCGTCACCTGTTGGGTAAAATTGATACCCATAATAAAAAAATTTCGCTCGATGCTGTGGACATGAGTTACGTTCTGATTCCACAGTTGTGCAAATTTGTGCATTGGTCTTGCCCGTCGGGTAATGGGCAAGACCCTCGTAATATAAATATATGGTTACGCGAACCTCTCGAGTACATAGCGAACTCTCTGGTGGCATATCATTCGCGTCATCGGGATTTGCGCGTGTATGACACCCGCACCGGTACATCACGCGTGCCGGAAATTTGGCGTTGCTGGAACACAACGACATTATCTCCGAATTACTACCACTACACGTGTAAACAGACACGCTGGTGGTTTGACATGCGGGGCCCGTATTACGTGGACGTAGATCGTCCATGTAAAAGACGAAGACGCGGCGATCCGAGTCTGTGCTTTGACCCTGAGGAGTCAGCAGACTCGGAAGAAGAAGACAGAGCCGCATATGATTATCGGTACATTTAAACGCAATATAAATATAAATATAAATATAAATATAAATATAAATATAAATATAAATATAAATATAAATATAAATATAAATATAAATATAAATATTAATATAAATATAAATATAAATATAAATATAAATATTAATATAAATATAAATATAAATATAAATATAAATATAAATATAAATATAAATATAAATATAAATATAAATATAAATGTGCATATCTGTGACAGTCTCCAGATTTTGCAGAATCAGCACGAGACTGGGCGGCGGCTATGATCTCATAAGAGAGGCCGTCAGTACACAGTGGGATCGTGCCGGCGACACATCGCTCTGTAAAAAGTGAATCGAAATGTGTTATAATCGTGCTCCGATCGAGGAGGTGTCTGCCGTACCCCTTTCGGGGCCTTTGGAGCAGGAGCCCGAGGAGGAACGGCGTCCACGTCCGGCACGGAACAATATCCGTAAGTTTTATTTATTTTATTTATTTTATTTATTTTATTTATTTTATTTATTTTATTTATTTTATTTATTTTATTTATTTTATTTATTTTATTTATTTTATTTATTTTATTTATTTTATTTATTTTATTTATTTTATTTATTTTATTTATTTTATTTATTTTATTTATTTTATTTATTTTATTTATTTTATTTATTTTATTTATTTTATTTATTTTATTTATTTTATTTATTTTTCAGAACGCGTGAGATACGCGGGAGAGGAGGAGGAGAGGACGCATCGACGTCGCCGGCGGCTGCGCTACGCTGATTATGTCAGCGTGCAGTCGCCGGCTGTCACCACTGAATACGTCATGTGGGAGCGGGATGGGCAGGAGCCGCTCCGCGTCCCTGTCTTCGATGACCGTCGCTGGGTGCATCGAGGTGAAAATGAAGACCAGCCCACTAGATAGACGGTAGGTTATATAATAATAATTTTTTGTTATGATAATAATATGATAATAATTTTTTTGTTTTACAGGTTTTACAACTTCAACGCGCACGGGAGCAGCGAAGAACTTTAAAAATATAAATATAAAAATATTATAAATCATAATTACAAATATAAATAAATAAAAAAATAAATTAAATAAAATTTTTATTTCTTCCGGGGTGCACTGTGGTGACTTCCGCACACGCTCCCGTCCCCCCTCTCTATCACACGCACCTCCGGGCGCGGTCCGACCGGGCGCGGTCCGACCGGGCCCGAGGAGTGGGGATAGGAGTGGGGATGGGAGTGGGGGGTCTCCATAGTGCACCCCTTACTACTGTCATCGTCATCGTCATCGTCATCGTCATCGTCATCGTCATCGTCATCGTCATCGTCATCGTCATCGTCATCGTCATCGTCATCGTCATCGTCATCGTCATCGTCATCGTCATCGTCATCGTCATCGTCATCGTCATCGTCATCGTCATCGTCATCGTCATCGTCATCGTCATCGTCATCGTCATCGTCATCGTCATCGTCATCGTCATCGTCATCGTCATCGTCATCGTCATCGTCATCGTCATCGTCATCGTCATCGTCATCGTCATCGTCATCGTCATCGTCATCGTCATCGTCATCGTCATCGTCATCGTCATCGTCATCGTCATCGTCATCGTCATCGTCATCGTCATCGTCATCGTCATCGTCATCGTCATCGTCATCGTCATCGTCATCGTCATCGTCATCGTCATCGTCATCGTCATCGTCATCGTCATCGTCATCGTCATCGTCATCGTCATCGTCATCGTCATCGTCATCGTCATCGTCATCGTCATCGTCATCGTCATCGTCATCGTCATCGTCATCGTCATCGTCATCGTCATCGTCATCGTCATCGTCATCGTCATCGTCATCGTCATCGTCATCGTCATCGTCATCGTCATCGTCATCGTCATCGTCATCGTCATCGTCATCGTCATCGTCATCGTCATCGTCATCGTCATCGTCATCGTCATCGTCATCGTCATCGTCATCGTCATCGTCATCGTCATCGTCATCGTCATCGTCATCGTCATCGTCATCGTCATCGTCATCGTCATCGTCATCGTCATCGTCATCGTCATCGTCATCGTCATCGTCATCGTCATCGTCATCGTCATCGTCATCGTCATCGTCATCGTCATCGTCATCGTCATCGTCATCGTCATCGTCATCGTCATCGTCATCGTCATCGTCATCGTCATCGTCATCGTCATCGTCATCGTCATCGTCATCGTCATCGTCATCGTCATCGTCATCGTCATCGTCATCGTCATCGTCATCGTCATCGTCATCGTCATCGTCATCGTCATCGTCATCGTCATCGTCATCGTCATCGTCATCGTCATCGTCATCGTCATCGTCATCGTCATCGTCATCGTCATCGTCATCGTCATCGTCATCGTCATCGTCATCGTCATCGTCATCGTCATCGTCATCGTCATCGTCATCGTCATCGTCATCGTCATCGTCATCGTCATCGTCATCGTCATCGTCATCGTCATCGTCATCGTCATCGTCATCGTCATCGTCATCGTCATCGTCATCGTCATCGTCATCGTCATCGTCATCGTCATCGTCATCGTCATCGTCATCGTCATCGTCATCGTCATCGTCATCGTCATCGTCATCGTCATCGTCATCGTCATCGTCATCGTCATCGTCATCGTCATCGTCATCGTCATCGTCATCGTCATCGTCATCGTCATCGTCATCGTCATCGTCATCGTCATCGTCATCGTCATCGTCATCGTCATCGTCATCGTCATCGTCATCGTCATCGTCATCGTCATCGTCATCGTCATCGTCATCGTCATCGTCATCGTCATCGTCATCGTCATCGTCATCGTCATCGTCATCGTCATCGTCATCGTCATCGTCATCGTCATCGTCATCGTCATCGTCATCGTCATCGTCATCGTCATCGTCATCGTCATCGTCATCGTCATCGTCATCGTCATCGTCATCGTCATCGTCATCGTCATCGTCATCGTCATCGTCATCGTCATCGTCATCGTCATCGTCATCGTCATCGTCATCGTCATCGTCATCGTCATCGTCATCGTCATCGTCATCGTCATCGTCATCGTCATCGTCATCGTCATCGTCATCGTCATCGTCATCGTCATCGTCATCGTCATCGTCATCGTCATCGTCATCGTCATCGTCATCGTCATCGTCATCGTCATCGTCATCGTCATCGTCATCGTCATCGTCATCGTCATCGTCATCGTCATCGTCATCGTCATCGTCATCGTCATCGTCATCGTCATCGTCATCGTCATCGTCATCGTCATCGTCATCGTCATCGTCATCGTCATCGTCATCGTCATCGTCATCGTCATCGTCATCGTCATCGTCATCGTCATCGTCATCGTCATCGTCATCGTCATCGTCATCGTCATCGTCATCGTCATCGTCATCGTCATCGTCATCGTCATCGTCATCGTCATCGTCATCGTCATCGTCATCGTCATCGTCATCGTCATCGTCATCGTCATCGTCATCGTCATCGTCATCGTCATCGTCATCGTCATCGTCATCGTCATCGTCATCGTCATCGTCATCGTCATCGTCATCGTCATCGTCATCGTCATCGTCATCGTCATCGTCATCGTCATCGTCATCGTCATCGTCATCGTCATCGTCATCGTCATCGTCATCGTCATCGTCATCGTCATCGTCATCGTCATCGTCATCGTCATCGTCATCGTCATCGTCATCGTCATCGTCATCGTCATCGTCATCGTCATCGTCATCGTCATCGTCATCGTCATCGTCATCGTCATCGTCATCGTCATCGTCATCGTCATCGTCATCGTCATCGTCATCGTCATCGTCATCGTCATCGTCATCGTCATCGTCATCGTCATCGTCATCGTCATCGTCATCGTCATCGTCATCGTCATCGTCATCGTCATCGTCATCGTCATCGTCATCGTCATCGTCATCGTCATCGTCATCGTCATCGTCATCGTCATCGTCATCGTCATCGTCATCGTCATCGTCATCGTCATCGTCATCGTCATCGTCATCGTCATCGTCATCGTCATCGTCATCGTCATCGTCATCGTCATCGTCATCGTCATCGTCATCGTCATCGTCATCGTCATCGTCATCGTCATCGTCATCGTCATCGTCATCGTCATCGTCATCGTCATCGTCATCGTCATCGTCATCGTCATCGTCATCGTCATCGTCATCGTCATCGTCATCGTCATCGTCATCGTCATCGTCATCGTCATCGTCATCGTCATCGTCATCGTCATCGTCATCGTCATCGTCATCGTCATCGTCATCGTCATCGTCATCGTCATCGTCATCGTCATCGTCATCGTCATCGTCATCGTCATCGTCATCGTCATCGTCATCGTCATCGTCATCGTCATCGTCATCGTCATCGTCATCGTCATCGTCATCGTCATCGTCATCGTCATCGTCATCGTCATCGTCATCGTCATCGTCATCGTCATCGTCATCGTCATCGTCATCGTCATCGTCATCGTCATCGTCATCGTCATCGTCATCGTCATCGTCATCGTCATCGTCATCGTCATCGTCATCGTCATCGTCATCGTCATCGTCATCGTCATCGTCATCGTCATCGTCATCGTCATCGTCATCGTCATCGTCATCGTCATCGTCATCGTCATCGTCATCGTCATCGTCATCGTCATCGTCATCGTCATCGTCATCGTCATCGTCATCGTCATCGTCATCGTCATCGTCATCGTCATCGTCATCGTCATCGTCATCGTCATCGTCATCGTCATCGTCATCGTCATCGTCATCGTCATCGTCATCGTCATCGTCATCGTCATCGTCATCGTCATCGTCATCGTCATCGTCATCGTCATCGTCATCGTCATCGTCATCGTCATCGTCATCGTCATCGTCATCGTCATCGTCATCGTCATCGTCATCGTCATCGTCATCGTCATCGTCATCGTCATCGTCATCGTCATCGTCATCGTCATCGTCATCGTCATCGTCATCGTCATCGTCATCGTCATCGTCATCGTCATCGTCATCGTCATCGTCATCGTCATCGTCATCGTCATCGTCATCGTCATCGTCATCGTCATCGTCATCGTCATCGTCATCGTCATCGTCATCGTCATCGTCATCGTCATCGTCATCGTCATCGTCATCGTCATCGTCATCGTCATCGTCATCGTCATCGTCATCGTCATCGTCATCGTCATCGTCATCGTCATCGTCATCGTCATCGTCATCGTCATCGTCATCGTCATCGTCATCGTCATCGTCATCGTCATCGTCATCGTCATCGTCATCGTCATCGTCATCGTCATCGTCATCGTCATCGTCATCGTCATCGTCATCGTCATCGTCATCGTCATCGTCATCGTCATCGTCATCGTCATCGTCATCGTCATCGTCATCGTCATCGTCATCGTCATCGTCATCGTCATCGTCATCGTCATCGTCATCGTCATCGTCATCGTCATCGTCATCGTCATCGTCATCGTCATCGTCATCGTCATCGTCATCGTCATCGTCATCGTCATCGTCATCGTCATCGTCATCGTCATCGTCATCGTCATCGTCATCGTCATCGTCATCGTCATCGTCATCGTCATCGTCATCGTCATCGTCATCGTCATCGTCATCGTCATCGTCATCGTCATCGTCATCGTCATCGTCATCGTCATCGTCATCGTCATCGTCATCGTCATCGTCATCGTCATCGTCATCGTCATCGTCATCGTCATCGTCATCGTCATCGTCATCGTCATCGTCATCGTCATCGTCATCGTCATCGTCATCGTCATCGTCATCGTCATCGTCATCGTCATCGTCATCGTCATCGTCATCGTCATCGTCATCGTCATCGTCATCGTCATCGTCATCGTCATCGTCATCGTCATCGTCATCGTCATCGTCATCGTCATCGTCATCGTCATCGTCATCGTCATCGTCATCGTCATCGTCATCGTCATCGTCATCGTCATCGTCATCGTCATCGTCATCGTCATCGTCATCGTCATCGTCATCGTCATCGTCATCGTCATCGTCATCGTCATCGTCATCGTCATCGTCATCGTCATCGTCATCGTCATCGTCATCGTCATCGTCATCGTCATCGTCATCGTCATCGTCATCGTCATCGTCATCGTCATCGTCATCGTCATCGTCATCGTCATCGTCATCGTCATCGTCATCGTCATCGTCATCGTCATCGTCATCGTCATCGTCATCGTCATCGTCATCGTCATCGTCATCGTCATCGTCATCGTCATCGTCATCGTCATCGTCATCGTCATCGTCATCGTCATCGTCATCGTCATCGTCATCGTCATCGTCATCGTCATCGTCATCGTCATCGTCATCGTCATCGTCATCGTCATCGTCATCGTCATCGTCATCGTCATCGTCATCGTCATCGTCATCGTCATCGTCATCGTCATCGTCATCGTCATCGTCATCGTCATCGTCATCGTCATCGTCATCGTCATCGTCATCGTCATCGTCATCGTCATCGTCATCGTCATCGTCATCGTCATCGTCATCGTCATCGTCATCGTCATCGTCATCGTCATCGTCATCGTCATCGTCATCGTCATCGTCATCGTCATCGTCATCGTCATCGTCATCGTCATCGTCATCGTCATCGTCATCGTCATCGTCATCGTCATCGTCATCGTCATCGTCATCGTCATCGTCATCGTCATCGTCATCGTCATCGTCATCGTCATCGTCATCGTCATCGTCATCGTCATCGTCATCGTCATCGTCATCGTCATCGTCATCGTCATCGTCATCGTCATCGTCATCGTCATCGTCATCGTCATCGTCATCGTCATCGTCATCGTCATCGTCATCGTCATCGTCATCGTCATCGTCATCGTCATCGTCATCGTCATCGTCATCGTCATCGTCATCGTCATCGTCATCGTCATCGTCATCGTCATCGTCATCGTCATCGTCATCGTCATCGTCATCGTCATCGTCATCGTCATCGTCATCGTCATCGTCATCGTCATCGTCATCGTCATCGTCATCGTCATCGTCATCGTCATCGTCATCGTCATCGTCATCGTCATCGTCATCGTCATCGTCATCGTCATCGTCATCGTCATCGTCATCGTCATCGTCATCGTCATCGTCATCGTCATCGTCATCGTCATCGTCATCGTCATCGTCATCGTCATCGTCATCGTCATCGTCATCGTCATCGTCATCGTCATCGTCATCGTCATCGTCATCGTCATCGTCATCGTCATCGTCATCGTCATCGTCATCGTCATCGTCATCGTCATCGTCATCGTCATCGTCATCGTCATCGTCATCGTCATCGTCATCGTCATCGTCATCGTCATCGTCATCGTCATCGTCATCGTCATCGTCATCGTCATCGTCATCGTCATCGTCATCGTCATCGTCATCGTCATCGTCATCGTCATCGTCATCGTCATCGTCATCGTCATCGTCATCGTCATCGTCATCGTCATCGTCATCGTCATCGTCATCGTCATCGTCATCGTCATCGTCATCGTCATCGTCATCGTCATCGTCATCGTCATCGTCATCGTCATCGTCATCGTCATCGTCATCGTCATCGTCATCGTCATCGTCATCGTCATCGTCATCGTCATCGTCATCGTCATCGTCATCGTCATCGTCATCGTCATCGTCATCGTCATCGTCATCGTCATCGTCATCGTCATCGTCATCGTCATCGTCATCGTCATCGTCATCGTCATCGTCATCGTCATCGTCATCGTCATCGTCATCGTCATCGTCATCGTCATCGTCATCGTCATCGTCATCGTCATCGTCATCGTCATCGTCATCGTCATCGTCATCGTCATCGTCATCGTCATCGTCATCGTCATCGTCATCGTCATCGTCATCGTCATCGTCATCGTCATCGTCATCGTCATCGTCATCGTCATCGTCATCGTCATCGTCATCGTCATCGTCATCGTCATCGTCATCGTCATCGTCATCGTCATCGTCATCGTCATCGTCATCGTCATCGTCATCGTCATCGTCATCGTCATCGTCATCGTCATCGTCATCGTCATCGTCATCGTCATCGTCATCGTCATCGTCATCGTCATCGTCATCGTCATCGTCATCGTCATCGTCATCGTCATCGTCATCGTCATCGTCATCGTCATCGTCATCGTCATCGTCATCGTCATCGTCATCGTCATCGTCATCGTCATCGTCATCGTCATCGTCATCGTCATCGTCATCGTCATCGTCATCGTCATCGTCATCGTCATCGTCATCGTCATCGTCATCGTCATCGTCATCGTCATCGTCATCGTCATCGTCATCGTCATCGTCATCGTCATCGTCATCGTCATCGTCATCGTCATCGTCATCGTCATCGTCATCGTCATCGTCATCGTCATCGTCATCGTCATCGTCATCGTCATCGTCATCGTCATCGTCATCGTCATCGTCATCGTCATCGTCATCGTCATCGTCATCGTCATCGTCATCGTCATCGTCATCGTCATCGTCATCGTCATCGTCATCGTCATCGTCATCGTCATCGTCATCGTCATCGTCATCGTCATCGTCATCGTCATCGTCATCGTCATCGTCATCGTCATCGTCATCGTCATCGTCATCGTCATCGTCATCGTCATCGTCATCGTCATCGTCATCGTCATCGTCATCGTCATCGTCATCGTCATCGTCATCGTCATCGTCATCGTCATCGTCATCGTCATCGTCATCGTCATCGTCATCGTCATCGTCATCGTCATCGTCATCGTCATCGTCATCGTCATCGTCATCGTCATCGTCATCGTCATCGTCATCGTCATCGTCATCGTCATCGTCATCGTCATCGTCATCGTCATCGTCATCGTCATCGTCATCGTCATCGTCATCGTCATCGTCATCGTCATCGTCATCGTCATCGTCATCGTCATCGTCATCGTCATCGTCATCGTCATCGTCATCGTCATCGTCATCGTCATCGTCATCGTCATCGTCATCGTCATCGTCATCGTCATCGTCATCGTCATCGTCATCGTCATCGTCATCGTCATCGTCATCGTCATCGTCATCGTCATCGTCATCGTCATCGTCATCGTCATCGTCATCGTCATCGTCATCGTCATCGTCATCGTCATCGTCATCGTCATCGTCATCGTCATCGTCATCGTCATCGTCATCGTCATCGTCATCGTCATCGTCATCGTCATCGTCATCGTCATCGTCATCGTCATCGTCATCGTCATCGTCATCGTCATCGTCATCGTCATCGTCATCGTCATCGTCATCGTCATCGTCATCGTCATCGTCATCGTCATCGTCATCGTCATCGTCATCGTCATCGTCATCGTCATCGTCATCGTCATCGTCATCGTCATCGTCATCGTCATCGTCATCGTCATCGTCATCGTCATCGTCATCGTCATCGTCATCGTCATCGTCATCGTCATCGTCATCGTCATCGTCATCGTCATCGTCATCGTCATCGTCATCGTCATCGTCATCGTCATCGTCATCGTCATCGTCATCGTCATCGTCATCGTCATCGTCATCGTCATCGTCATCGTCATCGTCATCGTCATCGTCATCGTCATCGTCATCGTCATCGTCATCGTCATCGTCATCGTCATCGTCATCGTCATCGTCATCGTCATCGTCATCGTCATCGTCATCGTCATCGTCATCGTCATCGTCATCGTCATCGTCATCGTCATCGTCATCGTCATCGTCATCGTCATCGTCATCGTCATCGTCATCGTCATCGTCATCGTCATCGTCATCGTCATCGTCATCGTCATCGTCATCGTCATCGTCATCGTCATCGTCATCGTCATCGTCATCGTCATCGTCATCGTCATCGTCATCGTCATCGTCATCGTCATCGTCATCGTCATCGTCATCGTCATCGTCATCGTCATCGTCATCGTCATCGTCATCGTCATCGTCATCGTCATCGTCATCGTCATCGTCATCGTCATCGTCATCGTCATCGTCATCGTCATCGTCATCGTCATCGTCATCGTCATCGTCATCGTCATCGTCATCGTCATCGTCATCGTCATCGTCATCGTCATCGTCATCGTCATCGTCATCGTCATCGTCATCGTCATCGTCATCGTCATCGTCATCGTCATCGTCATCGTCATCGTCATCGTCATCGTCATCGTCATCGTCATCGTCATCGTCATCGTCATCGTCATCGTCATCGTCATCGTCATCGTCATCGTCATCGTCATCGTCATCGTCATCGTCATCGTCATCGTCATCGTCATCGTCATCGTCATCGTCATCGTCATCGTCATCGTCATCGTCATCGTCATCGTCATCGTCATCGTCATCGTCATCGTCATCGTCATCGTCATCGTCATCGTCATCGTCATCGTCATCGTCATCGTCATCGTCATCGTCATCGTCATCGTCATCGTCATCGTCATCGTCATCGTCATCGTCATCGTCATCGTCATCGTCATCGTCATCGTCATCGTCATCGTCATCGTCATCGTCATCGTCATCGTCATCGTCATCGTCATCGTCATCGTCATCGTCATCGTCATCGTCATCGTCATCGTCATCGTCATCGTCATCGTCATCGTCATCGTCATCGTCATCGTCATCGTCATCGTCATCGTCATCGTCATCGTCATCGTCATCGTCATCGTCATCGTCATCGTCATCGTCATCGTCATCGTCATCGTCATCGTCATCGTCATCGTCATCGTCATCGTCATCGTCATCGTCATCGTCATCGTCATCGTCATCGTCATCGTCATCGTCATCGTCATCGTCATCGTCATCGTCATCGTCATCGTCATCGTCATCGTCATCGTCATCGTCATCGTCATCGTCATCGTCATCGTCATCGTCATCGTCATCGTCATCGTCATCGTCATCGTCATCGTCATCGTCATCGTCATCGTCATCGTCATCGTCATCGTCATCGTCATCGTCATCGTCATCGTCATCGTCATCGTCATCGTCATCGTCATCGTCATCGTCATCGTCATCGTCATCGTCATCGTCATCGTCATCGTCATCGTCATCGTCATCGTCATCGTCATCGTCATCGTCATCGTCATCGTCATCGTCATCGTCATCGTCATCGTCATCGTCATCGTCATCGTCATCGTCATCGTCATCGTCATCGTCATCGTCATCGTCATCGTCATCGTCATCGTCATCGTCATCGTCATCGTCATCGTCATCGTCATCGTCATCGTCATCGTCATCGTCATCGTCATCGTCATCGTCATCGTCATCGTCATCGTCATCGTCATCGTCATCGTCATCGTCATCGTCATCGTCATCGTCATCGTCATCGTCATCGTCATCGTCATCGTCATCGTCATCGTCATCGTCATCGTCATCGTCATCGTCATCGTCATCGTCATCGTCATCGTCATCGTCATCGTCATCGTCATCGTCATCGTCATCGTCATCGTCATCGTCATCGTCATCGTCATCGTCATCGTCATCGTCATCGTCATCGTCATCGTCATCGTCATCGTCATCGTCATCGTCATCGTCATCGTCATCGTCATCGTCATCGTCATCGTCATCGTCATCGTCATCGTCATCGTCATCGTCATCGTCATCGTCATCGTCATCGTCATCGTCATCGTCATCGTCATCGTCATCGTCATCGTCATCGTCATCGTCATCGTCATCGTCATCGTCATCGTCATCGTCATCGTCATCGTCATCGTCATCGTCATCGTCATCGTCATCGTCATCGTCATCGTCATCGTCATCGTCATCGTCATCGTCATCGTCATCGTCATCGTCATCGTCATCGTCATCGTCATCGTCATCGTCATCGTCATCGTCATCGTCATCGTCATCGTCATCGTCATCGTCATCGTCATCGTCATCGTCATCGTCATCGTCATCGTCATCGTCATCGTCATCGTCATCGTCATCGTCATCGTCATCGTCATCGTCATCGTCATCGTCATCGTCATCGTCATCGTCATCGTCATCGTCATCGTCATCGTCATCGTCATCGTCATCGTCATCGTCATCGTCATCGTCATCGTCATCGTCATCGTCATCGTCATCGTCATCGTCATCGTCATCGTCATCGTCATCGTCATCGTCATCGTCATCGTCATCGTCATCGTCATCGTCATCGTCATCGTCATCGTCATCGTCATCGTCATCGTCATCGTCATCGTCATCGTCATCGTCATCGTCATCGTCATCGTCATCGTCATCGTCATCGTCATCGTCATCGTCATCGTCATCGTCATCGTCATCGTCATCGTCATCGTCATCGTCATCGTCATCGTCATCGTCATCGTCATCGTCATCGTCATCGTCATCGTCATCGTCATCGTCATCGTCATCGTCATCGTCATCGTCATCGTCATCGTCATCGTCATCGTCATCGTCATCGTCATCGTCATCGTCATCGTCATCGTCATCGTCATCGTCATCGTCATCGTCATCGTCATCGTCATCGTCATCGTCATCGTCATCGTCATCGTCATCGTCATCGTCATCGTCATCGTCATCGTCATCGTCATCGTCATCGTCATCGTCATCGTCATCGTCATCGTCATCGTCATCGTCATCGTCATCGTCATCGTCATCGTCATCGTCATCGTCATCGTCATCGTCATCGTCATCGTCATCGTCATCGTCATCGTCATCGTCATCGTCATCGTCATCGTCATCGTCATCGTCATCGTCATCGTCATCGTCATCGTCATCGTCATCGTCATCGTCATCGTCATCGTCATCGTCATCGTCATCGTCATCGTCATCGTCATCGTCATCGTCATCGTCATCGTCATCGTCATCGTCATCGTCATCGTCATCGTCATCGTCATCGTCATCGTCATCGTCATCGTCATCGTCATCGTCATCGTCATCGTCATCGTCATCGTCATCGTCATCGTCATCGTCATCGTCATCGTCATCGTCATCGTCATCGTCATCGTCATCGTCATCGTCATCGTCATCGTCATCGTCATCGTCATCGTCATCGTCATCGTCATCGTCATCGTCATCGTCATCGTCATCGTCATCGTCATCGTCATCGTCATCGTCATCGTCATCGTCATCGTCATCGTCATCGTCATCGTCATC
Organism: Ichneumon xanthorius; assembly: GCA_917499995.1. NCBI lineage: Eukaryota > Metazoa > Arthropoda > Insecta > Hymenoptera > Ichneumonidae > Ichneumon > Ichneumon xanthorius. Next base: position 3,656 of record CAKJTD010000042.1, on the reverse strand, counting down.
GTCATCGTCATCGTCATCGTCATCGTCATCGTCATCGTCATCGTCATCGTCATCGTCATCGTCATCGTCATCGTCATCGTCATCGTCATCGTCATCGTCATCGTCATCGTCATCGTCATCGTCATCGTCATCGTCATCGTCATCGTCATCGTCATCGTCATCGTCATCGTCATCGTCATCGTCATCGTCATCGTCATCGTCATCGTCATCGTCATCGTCATCGTCATCGTCATCGTCATCGTCATCGTCATCGTCATCGTCATCGTCATCGTCATCGTCATCGTCATCGTCATCGTCATCGTCATCGTCATCGTCATCGTCATCGTCATCGTCATCGTCGTCATCGTCATCGTCATCGTCATCGTCATCGTCATCGTCATCGTCATCGTCATCGTCATCGTCATCGTCATCGTCATCGTCATCGTCATCGTCATCGTCATCGTCATCGTCATCGTCATCGTCATCGTCATCGTCATCGTCATCGTCATCGTCATCGTCATCGTCATCGTCATCGTCATCGTCATCGTCATCGTCATCGTCATCGTCATCGTCATCGTCATCGTCATCGTCATCGTCATCGTCATCGTCATCGTCATCGTCATCGTCATCGTCATCGTCATCGTCATCGTCATCGTCATCGTCATCGTCATCGTCATCGTCATCGTCATCGTCATCGTCATCGTCATCGTCATCGTCATCGTCATCGTCATCGTCATCGTCATCGTCATCGTCATCGTCATCGTCATCGTCATCGTCATCGTCATCGTCATCGTCATCGTCATCGTCATCGTCATCGTCATCGTCATCGTCATCGTCATCGTCATCGTCATCGTCATCGTCATCGTCATCGTCATCGTCATCGTCATCGTCATCGTCATCGTCATCGTCATCGTCATCGTCATCGTCATCGTCATCGTCATCGTCATCGTCATCGTCATCGTCATCGTCATCGTCATCGTCATCGTCATCGTCATCGTCATCGTCATCGTCATCGTCATCGTCATCGTCATCGTCATCGTCATCGTCATCGTCATCGTCATCGTCATCGTCATCGTCATCGTCATCGTCATCGTCATCGTCATCGTCATCGTCATCGTCATCGTCATCGTCATCGTCATCGTCATCGTCATCGTCATCGTCATCGTCATCGTCATCGTCATCGTCATCGTCATCGTCATCGTCATCGTCATCGTCATCGTCATCGTCATCGTCATCGTCATCGTCATCGTCATCGTCATCGTCATCGTCATCGTCATCGTCATCGTCATCGTCATCGTCATCGTCATCGTCATCGTCATCGTCATCGTCATCGTCATCGTCATCGTCATCGTCATCGTCATCGTCATCGTCATCGTCATCGTCATCGTCATCGTCATCGTCATCGTCATCGTCATCGTCATCGTCATCGTCATCGTCATCGTCATCGTCATCGTCATCGTCATCGTCATCGTCATCGTCATCGTCATCGTCATCGTCATCGTCATCGTCATCGTCATCGTCATCGTCATCGTCATCGTCATCGTCATCGTCATCGTCATCGTCATCGTCATCGTCATCGTCATCGTCATCGTCATCGTCATCGTCATCGTCATCGTCATCGTCATCGTCATCGTCATCGTCATCGTCATCGTCATCGTCATCGTCATCGTCATCGTCATCGTCATCGTCATCGTCATCGTCATCGTCATCGTCATCGTCATCGTCATCGTCATCGTCATCGTCATCGTCATCGTCATCGTCATCGTCATCGTCATCGTCATCGTCATCGTCATCGTCATCGTCATCGTCATCGTCATCGTCATCGTCATCGTCATCGTCATCGTCATCGTCATCGTCATCGTCATCGTCATCGTCATCGTCATCGTCATCGTCATCGTCATCGTCATCGTCATCGTCATCGTCATCGTCATCGTCATCGTCATCGTCATCGTCATCGTCATCGTCATCGTCATCGTCATCGTCATCGTCATCGTCATCGTCATCGTCATCGTCATCGTCATCGTCATCGTCATCGTCATCGTCATCGTCATCGTCATCGTCATCGTCATCGTCATCGTCATCGTCATCGTCATCGTCATCGTCATCGTCATCGTCATCGTCATCGTCATCGTCATCGTCATCGTCATCGTCATCGTCATCGTCATCGTCATCGTCATCGTCATCGTCATCGTCATCGTCATCGTCATCGTCATCGTCATCGTCATCGTCATCGTCATCGTCATCGTCATCGTCATCGTCATCGTCATCGTCATCGTCATCGTCATCGTCATCGTCATCGTCATCGTCATCGTCATCGTCATCGTCATCGTCATCGTCATCGTCATCGTCATCGTCATCGTCATCGTCATCGTCATCGTCATCGTCATCGTCATCGTCATCGTCATCGTCATCGTCATCGTCATCGTCATCGTCATCGTCATCGTCATCGTCATCGTCATCGTCATCGTCATCGTCATCGTCATCGTCATCGTCATCGTCATCGTCATCGTCATCGTCATCGTCATCGTCATCGTCATCGTCATCGTCATCGTCATCGTCATCGTCATCGTCATCGTCATCGTCATCGTCATCGTCATCGTCATCGTCATCGTCATCGTCATCGTCATCGTCATCGTCATCGTCATCGTCATCGTCATCGTCATCGTCATCGTCATCGTCATCGTCATCGTCATCGTCATCGTCATCGTCATCGTCATCGTCATCGTCATCGTCATCGTCATCGTCATCGTCATCGTCATCGTCATCGTCATCGTCATCGTCATCGTCATCGTCATCGTCATCGTCATCGTCATCGTCATCGTCATCGTCATCGTCATCGTCATCGTCATCGTCATCGTCATCGTCATCGTCATCGTCATCGTCATCGTCATCGTCATCGTCATCGTCATCGTCATCGTCATCGTCATCGTCATCGTCATCGTCATCGTCATCGTCATCGTCATCGTCATCGTCATCGTCATCGTCATCGTCATCGTCATCGTCATCGTCATCGTCATCGTCATCGTCATCGTCATCGTCATCGTCATCGTCATCGTCATCGTCATCGTCATCGTCATCGTCATCGTCATCGTCATCGTCATCGTCATCGTCATCGTCATCGTCATCGTCATCGTCATCGTCATCGTCATCGTCATCGTCATCGTCATCGTCATCGTCATCGTCATCGTCATCGTCATCGTCATCGTCATCGTCATCGTCATCGTCATCGTCATCGTCATCGTCATCGTCATCGTCATCGTCATCGTCATCGTCATCGTCATCGTCATCGTCATCGTCATCGTCATCGTCATCGTCATCGTCATCGTCATCGTCATCGTCATCGTCATCGTCATCGTCATCGTCATCGTCATCGTCATCGTCATCGTCATCGTCATCGTCATCGTCATCGTCATCGTCATCGTCATCGTCATCGTCATCGTCATCGTCATCGTCATCGTCATCGTCATCGTCATCGTCATCGTCATCGTCATCGTCATCGTCATCGTCATCGTCATCGTCATCGTCATCGTCATCGTCATCGTCATCGTCATCGTCATCGTCATCGTCATCGTCATCGTCATCGTCATCGTCATCGTCATCGTCATCGTCATCGTCATCGTCATCGTCATCGTCATCGTCATCGTCATCGTCATCGTCATCGTCATCGTCATCGTCAT
>CAKJTD010000041.1:247500-540773 GCA_917499995.1 Ichneumon xanthorius | reverse complement strand
TTCAACTTTCAAATTTCAACTTTCAAATTTCAACTTTCAAATTTCAACTTTCAAATTTCAACTTTCAAATTTCAACTTTCAAATTTCAACTTTCAAATTTCAACTTTCAAATTTCAACTTTCAAATTTCAACTTTCAAATTTCAACTTTCAAATTTCAACTTTCAAATTTCAACTTTCAAATTTCAACTTTCAAATTTCAACTTTCAAATTTCAACTTTCAAATTTCAACTTTCAAATTTCAACTTTCAAATTTCAACTTTCAAATTTCAACTTTCAAATTTCAACTTTCAAATTTCAACTTTCAAATTTCAACTTTCAAATTTCAACTTTCAAATTTCAACTTTCAAATTTCAACTTTCAAATTTCAACTTTCAAATTTCAACTTTCAAATTTCAACTTTCAAATTTCAACTTTCAAATTTCAACTTTCAAATTTCAACTTTCAAATTTCAACTTTCAAATTTCAACTTTCAAATTTCAACTTTCAAATTTCAACTTTCAAATTTCAACTTTCAAATTTCAACTTTCAAATTTCAACTTTCAAATTTCAACTTTCAAATTTCAACTTTCAAATTTCAACTTTCAAATTTCAACTTTCAAATTTCAACTTTCAAATTTCAACTTTCAAATTTCAACTTTCAAATTTCAACTTTCAAATTTCAACTTTCAAATTTCAACTTTCAAATTTCAACTTTCAAATTTCAACTTTCAAATTTCAACTTTCAAATTTCAACTTTCAAATTTCAACTTTCAAATTTCAACTTTCAAATTTCAACTTTCAAATTTCAACTTTCAAATTTCAACTTTCAAATTTCAACTTTCAAATTTCAACTTTCAAATTTCAACTTTCAAATTTCAACTTTCAAATTTCAACTTTCAAATTTCAACTTTCAAATTTCAACTTTCAAATTTCAACTTTCAAATTTCAACTTTCAAATTTCAACTTTCAAATTTCAACTTTCAAATTTCAACTTTCAAATTTCAACTTTCAAATTTCAACTTTCAAATTTCAACTTTCAAATTTCAACTTTCAAATTTCAACTTTCAAATTTCAACTTTCAAATTTCAACTTTCAAATTTCAACTTTCAAATTTCAACTTTCAAATTTCAACTTTCAAATTTCAACTTTCAAATTTCAACTTTCAAATTTCAACTTTCAAATTTCAACTTTCAAATTTCAACTTTCAAATTTCAACTTTCAAATTTCAACTTTCAAATTTCAACTTTCAAATTTCAACTTTCAAATTTCAACTTTCAAATTTCAACTTTCAAATTTCAACTTTCAAATTTCAACTTTCAAATTTCAACTTTCAAATTTCAACTTTCAAATTTCAACTTTCAAATTTCAACTTTCAAATTTCAACTTTCAAATTTCAACTTTCAAATTTCAACTTTCAAATTTCAACTTTCAAATTTCAACTTTCAAATTTCAACTTTCAAATTTCAACTTTCAAATTTCAACTTTCAAATTTCAACTTTCAAATTTCAACTTTCAAATTTCAACTTTCAAATTTCAACTTTCAAATTTCAACTTTCAAATTTCAACTTTCAAATTTCAACTTTCAAATTTCAACTTTCAAATTTCAACTTTCAAATTTCAACTTTCAAATTTCAACTTTCAAATTTCAACTTTCAAATTTCAACTTTCAAATTTCAACTTTCAAATTTCAACTTTCAAATTTCAACTTTCAAATTTCAACTTTCAAATTTCAACTTTCAAATTTCAACTTTCAAATTTCAACTTTCAAATTTCAACTTTCAAATTTCAACTTTCAAATTTCAACTTTCAAATTTCAACTTTCAAATTTCAACTTTCAAATTTCAACTTTCAAATTTCAACTTTCAAATTTCAACTTTCAAATTTCAACTTTCAACTTTCAACTTTCAAATTTCAACTTTCAAATTTCAACTTTCAAATTTCAACTTTCAAATTTCAACTTTCAAATTTCAACTTTCAAATTTCAACTTTCAAATTTCAACTTTCAAATTTCAACTTTCAAATTTCAACTTTCAAATTTCAACTTTCAAATTTCAACTTTCAAATTTCAACTTTCAAATTTCAACTTTCAAATTTCAACTTTCAAATTTCAACTTTCAAATTTCAACTTTCAAATTTCAACTTTCAAATTTCAACTTTCAAATTTCAACTTTCAAATTTCAACTTTCAAATTTCAACTTTCAAATTTCAACTTTCAAATTTCAACTTTCAAATTTCAACTTTCAAATTTCAACTTTCAAATTTCAACTTTCAAATTTCAACTTTCAAATTTCAACTTTCAAATTTCAACTTTCAAATTTCAACTTTCAAATTTCAACTTTCAAATTTCAACTTTCAAATTTCAACTTTCAAATTTCAACTTTCAAATTTCAACTTTCAAATTTCAACTTTCAAATTTCAACTTTCAAATTTCAACTTTCAAATTTCAACTTTCAAATTTCAACTTTCAAATTTCAACTTTCAAATTTCAACTTTCAAATTTCAACTTTCAAATTTCAACTTTCAAATTTCAACTTTCAAATTTCAACTTTCAAATTTCAACTTTCAAATTTCAACTTTCAAATTTCAACTTTCAAATTTCAACTTTCAAATTTCAACTTTCAAATTTCAACTTTCAAATTTCAACTTTCAAATTTCAACTTTCAAATTTCAACTTTCAAATTTCAACTTTCAAATTTCAACTTTCAAATTTCAACTTTCAAATTTCAACTTTCAAATTTCAACTTTCAAATTTCAACTTTCAAATTTCAACTTTCAAATTTCAACTTTCAAATTTCAACTTTCAAATTTCAACTTTCAAATTTCAACTTTCAAATTTCAACTTTCAAATTTCAACTTTCAAATTTCAACTTTCAAATTTCAACTTTCAAATTTCAACTTTCAAATTTCAACTTTCAAATTTCAACTTTCAAATTTCAACTTTCAAATTTCAACTTTCAAATTTCAACTTTCAAATTTCAACTTTCAAATTTCAACTTTCAAATTTCAACTTTCAAATTTCAACTTTCAAATTTCAACTTTCAAATTTCAACTTTCAAATTTCAACTTTCAAATTTCAACTTTCAAATTTCAACTTTCAAATTTCAACTTTCAAATTTCAACTTTCAAATTTCAACTTTCAAATTTCAACTTTCAAATTTCAACTTTCAAATTTCAACTTTCAAATTTCAACTTTCAAATTTCAACTTTCAAATTTCAACTTTCAAATTTCAACTTTCAAATTTCAACTTTCAAATTTCAACTTTCAAATTTCAACTTTCAAATTTCAACTTTCAAATTTCAACTTTCAAATTTCAACTTTCAAATTTCAACTTTCAAATTTCAACTTTCAAATTTCAACTTTCAAATTTCAACTTTCAAATTTCAACTTTCAAATTTCAACTTTCAAATTTCAACTTTCAAATTTCAACTTTCAAATTTCAACTTTCAAATTTCAACTTTCAAATTTCAACTTTCAAATTTCAACTTTCAAATTTCAACTTTCAAATTTCAACTTTCAAATTTCAACTTTCAAATTTCAACTTTCAAATTTCAACTTTCAAATTTCAACTTTCAAATTTCAACTTTCAAATTTCAACTTTCAAATTTCAACTTTCAAATTTCAACTTTCAAATTTCAACTTTCAAATTTCAACTTTCAAATTTCAACTTTCAAATTTCAACTTTCAAATTTCAACTTTCAAATTTCAACTTTCAAATTTCAACTTTCAAATTTCAACTTTCAAATTTCAACTTTCAAATTTCAACTTTCAAATTTCAACTTTCAAATTTCAACTTTCAAATTTCAACTTTCAAATTTCAACTTTCAAATTTCAACTTTCAAATTTCAACTTTCAAATTTCAACTTTCAAATTTCAACTTTCAAATTTCAACTTTCAAATTTCAACTTTCAAATTTCAACTTTCAAATTTCAACTTTCAAATTTCAACTTTCAAATTTCAACTTTCAAATTTCAACTTTCAAATTTCAACTTTCAAATTTCAACTTTCAAATTTCAACTTTCAAATTTCAACTTTCAAATTTCAACTTTCAAATTTCAACTTTCAAATTTCAACTTTCAAATTTCAACTTTCAAATTTCAACTTTCAAATTTCAACTTTCAAATTTCAACTTTCAAATTTCAACTTTCAAATTTCAACTTTCAAATTTCAACTTTCAAATTTCAACTTTCAAATTTCAACTTTCAAATTTCAACTTTCAAATTTCAACTTTCAAATTTCAACTTTCAAATTTCAACTTTCAAATTTCAACTTTCAAATTTCAACTTTCAAATTTCAACTTTCAAATTTCAACTTTCAAATTTCAACTTTCAAATTTCAACTTTCAAATTTCAACTTTCAAATTTCAACTTTCAAATTTCAACTTTCAAATTTCAACTTTCAAATTTCAACTTTCAAATTTCAACTTTCAAATTTCAACTTTCAAATTTCAACTTTCAAATTTCAACTTTCAAATTTCAACTTTCAAATTTCAACTTTCAAATTTCAACTTTCAAATTTCAACTTTCAAATTTCAACTTTCAAATTTCAACTTTCAAATTTCAACTTTCAAATTTCAACTTTCAAATTTCAACTTTCAAATTTCAACTTTCAAATTTCAACTTTCAAATTTCAACTTTCAAATTTCAACTTTCAAATTTCAACTTTCAAATTTCAACTTTCAAATTTCAACTTTCAAATTTCAACTTTCAAATTTCAACTTTCAAATTTCAACTTTCAAATTTCAACTTTCAAATTTCAACTTTCAAATTTCAACTTTCAAATTTCAACTTTCAAATTTCAACTTTCAAATTTCAACTTTCAAATTTCAACTTTCAAATTTCAACTTTCAAATTTCAACTTTCAAATTTCAACTTTCAAATTTCAACTTTCAAATTTCAACTTTCAAATTTCAACTTTCAAATTTCAACTTTCAAATTTCAACTTTCAAATTTCAACTTTCAAATTTCAACTTTCAAATTTCAACTTTCAAATTTCAACTTTCAAATTTCAACTTTCAAATTTCAACTTTCAAATTTCAACTTTCAAATTTCAACTTTCAAATTTCAACTTTCAAATTTCAACTTTCAAATTTCAACTTTCAAATTTCAACTTTCAAATTTCAACTTTCAAATTTCAACTTTCAAATTTCAACTTTCAAATTTCAACTTTCAAATTTCAACTTTCAAATTTCAACTTTCAAATTTCAACTTTCAAATTTCAACTTTCAAATTTCAACTTTCAAATTTCAACTTTCAAATTTCAACTTTCAAATTTCAACTTTCAAATTTCAACTTTCAAATTTCAACTTTCAAATTTCAACTTTCAAATTTCAACTTTCAAATTTCAACTTTCAAATTTCAACTTTCAAATTTCAACTTTCAAATTTCAACTTTCAAATTTCAACTTTCAAATTTCAACTTTCAAATTTCAACTTTCAAATTTCAACTTTCAAATTTCAACTTTCAAATTTCAACTTTCAAATTTCAACTTTCAAATTTCAACTTTCAAATTTCAACTTTCAAATTTCAACTTTCAAATTTCAACTTTCAAATTTCAACTTTCAAATTTCAACTTTCAAATTTCAACTTTCAAATTTCAACTTTCAAATTTCAACTTTCAAATTTCAACTTTCAAATTTCAACTTTCAAATTTCAACTTTCAAATTTCAACTTTCAAATTTCAACTTTCAAATTTCAACTTTCAAATTTCAACTTTCAAATTTCAACTTTCAAATTTCAACTTTCAAATTTCAACTTTCAAATTTCAACTTTCAAATTTCAACTTTCAAATTTCAACTTTCAAATTTCAACTTTCAAATTTCAACTTTCAAATTTCAACTTTCAAATTTCAACTTTCAAATTTCAACTTTCAAATTTCAACTTTCAAATTTCAACTTTCAAATTTCAACTTTCAAATTTCAACTTTCAAATTTCAACTTTCAAATTTCAACTTTCAAATTTCAACTTTCAAATTTCAACTTTCAAATTTCAACTTTCAAATTTCAACTTTCAAATTTCAACTTTCAAATTTCAACTTTCAAATTTCAACTTTCAAATTTCAACTTTCAAATTTCAACTTTCAAATTTCAACTTTCAAATTTCAACTTTCAAATTTCAACTTTCAAATTTCAACTTTCAAATTTCAACTTTCAAATTTCAACTTTCAAATTTCAACTTTCAAATTTCAACTTTCAAATTTCAACTTTCAAATTTCAACTTTCAAATTTCAACTTTCAAATTTCAACTTTCAAATTTCAACTTTCAAATTTCAACTTTCAAATTTCAACTTTCAAATTTCAACTTTCAAATTTCAACTTTCAAATTTCAACTTTCAAATTTCAACTTTCAAATTTCAACTTTCAAATTTCAACTTTCAAATTTCAACTTTCAAATTTCAACTTTCAAATTTCAACTTTCAAATTTCAACTTTCAAATTTCAACTTTCAAATTTCAACTTTCAAATTTCAACTTTCAAATTTCAACTTTCAAATTTCAACTTTCAAATTTCAACTTTCAAATTTCAACTTTCAAATTTCAACTTTCAAATTTCAACTTTCAAATTTCAACTTTCAAATTTCAACTTTCAAATTTCAACTTTCAAATTTCAACTTTCAAATTTCAACTTTCAAATTTCAACTTTCAAATTTCAACTTTCAAATTTCAACTTTCAAATTTCAACTTTCAAATTTCAACTTTCAAATTTCAACTTTCAAATTTCAACTTTCAAATTTCAACTTTCAAATTTCAACTTTCAAATTTCAACTTTCAAATTTCAACTTTCAAATTTCAACTTTCAAATTTCAACTTTCAAATTTCAACTTTCAAATTTCAACTTTCAAATTTCAACTTTCAAATTTCAACTTTCAAATTTCAACTTTCAAATTTCAACTTTCAAATTTCAACTTTCAAATTTCAACTTTCAAATTTCAACTTTCAAATTTCAACTTTCAAATTTCAACTTTCAAATTTCAACTTTCAAATTTCAACTTTCAAATTTCAACTTTCAAATTTCAACTTTCAAATTTCAACTTTCAAATTTCAACTTTCAAATTTCAACTTTCAAATTTCAACTTTCAAATTTCAACTTTCAAATTTCAACTTTCAAATTTCAACTTTCAAATTTCAACTTTCAAATTTCAACTTTCAAATTTCAACTTTCAAATTTCAACTTTCAAATTTCAACTTTCAAATTTCAACTTTCAAATTTCAACTTTCAAATTTCAACTTTCAAATTTCAACTTTCAAATTTCAACTTTCAAATTTCAACTTTCAAATTTCAACTTTCAAATTTCAACTTTCAAATTTCAACTTTCAAATTTCAACTTTCAAATTTCAACTTTCAAATTTCAACTTTCAAATTTCAACTTTCAAATTTCAACTTTCAAATTTCAACTTTCAAATTTCAACTTTCAAATTTCAACTTTCAAATTTCAACTTTCAAATTTCAACTTTCAAATTTCAACTTTCAAATTTCAACTTTCAAATTTCAACTTTCAAATTTCAACTTTCAAATTTCAACTTTCAAATTTCAACTTTCAAATTTCAACTTTCAAATTTCAACTTTCAAATTTCAACTTTCAAATTTCAACTTTCAAATTTCAACTTTCAAATTTCAACTTTCAAATTTCAACTTTCAAATTTCAACTTTCAAATTTCAACTTTCAAATTTCAACTTTCAAATTTCAACTTTCAAATTTCAACTTTCAAATTTCAACTTTCAAATTTCAACTTTCAAATTTCAACTTTCAAATTTCAACTTTCAAATTTCAACTTTCAAATTTCAACTTTCAAATTTCAACTTTCAAATTTCAACTTTCAAATTTCAACTTTCAAATTTCAACTTTCAAATTTCAACTTTCAAATTTCAACTTTCAAATTTCAACTTTCAAATTTCAACTTTCAAATTTCAACTTTCAAATTTCAACTTTCAAATTTCAACTTTCAAATTTCAACTTTCAAATTTCAACTTTCAAATTTCAACTTTCAAATTTCAACTTTCAAATTTCAACTTTCAAATTTCAACTTTCAAATTTCAACTTTCAAATTTCAACTTTCAAATTTCAACTTTCAAATTTCAACTTTCAAATTTCAACTTTCAAATTTCAACTTTCAAATTTCAACTTTCAAATTTCAACTTTCAAATTTCAACTTTCAAATTTCAACTTTCAAATTTCAACTTTCAAATTTCAACTTTCAAATTTCAACTTTCAAATTTCAACTTTCAAATTTCAACTTTCAAATTTCAACTTTCAAATTTCAACTTTCAAATTTCAACTTTCAAATTTCAACTTTCAAATTTCAACTTTCAAATTTCAACTTTCAAATTTCAACTTTCAAATTTCAACTTTCAAATTTCAACTTTCAAATTTCAACTTTCAAATTTCAACTTTCAAAGTTCAACTTTCAAATTTCAACTTTCAAATTTCAACTTTCAAATTTCAACTTTCAAATTTCAACTTTCAAATTTCAACTTTCAAATTTCAACTTTCAAATTTCAACTTTCAAATTTCAACTTTCAAATTTCAACTTTCAAATTTCAACTTTCAAATTTCAACTTTCAAATTTCAACTTTCAAATTTCAACTTTCAAATTTCAACTTTCAAATTTCAACTTTCAAATTTCAACTTTCAAATTTCAACTTTCAAATTTCAACTTTCAAATTTCAACTTTCAAATTTCAACTTTCAAATTTCAACTTTCAAATTTCAACTTTCAAATTTCAACTTTCAAATTTCAACTTTCAAATTTCAACTTTCAAATTTCAACTTTCAAATTTCAACTTTCAAATTTCAACTTTCAAATTTCAACTTTCAAATTTCAACTTTCAAATTTCAACTTTCAAATTTCAACTTTCAAATTTCAACTTTCAAATTTCAACTTTCAAATTTCAACTTTCAAATTTCAACTTTCAAATTTCAACTTTCAAATTTCAACTTTCAAATTTCAACTTTCAAATTTCAACTTTCAAATTTCAACTTTCAAATTTCAACTTTCAAATTTCAACTTTCAAATTTCAACTTTCAAATTTCAACTTTCAAATTTCAACTTTCAAATTTCAACTTTCAAATTTCAACTTTCAAATTTCAACTTTCAAATTTCAACTTTCAAATTTCAACTTTCAAATTTCAACTTTCAAATTTCAACTTTCAAATTTCAACTTTCAAATTTCAACTTTCAAATTTCAACTTTCAAATTTCAACTTTCAAATTTCAACTTTCAAATTTCAACTTTCAAATTTCAACTTTCAAATTTCAACTTTCAAATTTCAACTTTCAAATTTCAACTTTCAAATTTCAACTTTCAAATTTCAACTTTCAAATTTCAACTTTCAAATTTCAACTTTCAAATTTCAACTTTCAAATTTCAACTTTCAAATTTCAACTTTCAAATTTCAACTTTCAAATTTCAACTTTCAAATTTCAACTTTCAAATTTCAACTTTCAAATTTCAACTTTCAAATTTCAACTTTCAAATTTCAACTTTCAAATTTCAACTTTCAAATTTCAACTTTCAAATTTCAACTTTCAAATTTCAACTTTCAAATTTCAACTTTCAAATTTCAACTTTCAAATTTCAACTTTCAAATTTCAACTTTCAAATTTCAACTTTCAAATTTCAACTTTCAAATTTCAACTTTCAAATTTCAACTTTCAAATTTCAACTTTCAAATTTCAACTTTCAAATTTCAACTTTCAAATTTCAACTTTCAAATTTCAACTTTCAAATTTCAACTTTCAAATTTCAACTTTCAAATTTCAACTTTCAAATTTCAACTTTCAAATTTCAACTTTCAAATTTCAACTTTCAAATTTCAACTTTCAAATTTCAACTTTCAAATTTCAACTTTCAAATTTCAACTTTCAAATTTCAACTTTCAAATTTCAACTTTCAAATTTCAACTTTCAAATTTCAACTTTCAAATTTCAACTTTCAAATTTCAACTTTCAAATTTCAACTTTCAAATTTCAACTTTCAAATTTCAACTTTCAAATTTCAACTTTCAAATTTCAACTTTCAAATTTCAACTTTCAAATTTCAACTTTCAAATTTCAACTTTCAAATTTCAACTTTCAAATTTCAACTTTCAAATTTCAACTTTCAAATTTCAACTTTCAAATTTCAACTTTCAAATTTCAACTTTCAAATTTCAACTTTCAAATTTCAACTTTCAAATTTCAACTTTCAAATTTCAACTTTCAAATTTCAACTTTCAAATTTCAACTTTCAAATTTCAACTTTCAAATTTCAACTTTCAAATTTCAACTTTCAAATTTCAACTTTCAAATTTCAACTTTCAAATTTCAACTTTCAAATTTCAACTTTCAAATTTCAACTTTCAAATTTCAACTTTCAAATTTCAACTTTCAAATTTCAACTTTCAAATTTCAACTTTCAAATTTCAACTTTCAAATTTCAACTTTCAAATTTCAACTTTCAAATTTCAACTTTCAAATTTCAACTTTCAAATTTCAACTTTCAAATTTCAACTTTCAAATTTCAACTTTCAAATTTCAACTTTCAAATTTCAACTTTCAAATTTCAACTTTCAAATTTCAACTTTCAAATTTCAACTTTCAAATTTCAACTTTCAAATTTCAACTTTCAAATTTCAACTTTCAAATTTCAACTTTCAAATTTCAACTTTCAAATTTCAACTTTCAAATTTCAACTTTCAAATTTCAACTTTCAAATTTCAACTTTCAAATTTCAACTTTCAAATTTCAACTTTCAAATTTCAACTTTCAAATTTCAACTTTCAAATTTCAACTTTCAAATTTCAACTTTCAAATTTCAACTTTCAAATTTCAACTTTCAAATTTCAACTTTCAAATTTCAACTTTCAAATTTCAACTTTCAAATTTCAACTTTCAAATTTCAACTTTCAAATTTCAACTTTCAAATTTCAACTTTCAAATTTCAACTTTCAAATTTCAACTTTCAAATTTCAACTTTCAAATTTCAACTTTCAAATTTCAACTTTCAAATTTCAACTTTCAAATTTCAACTTTCAAATTTCAACTTTCAAATTTCAACTTTCAAATTTCAACTTTCAAATTTCAACTTTCAAATTTCAACTTTCAAATTTCAACTTTCAAATTTCAACTTTCAAATTTCAACTTTCAAATTTCAACTTTCAAATTTCAACTTTCAAATTTCAACTTTCAAATTTCAACTTTCAAATTTCAACTTTCAAATTTCAACTTTCAAATTTCAACTTTCAAATTTCAACTTTCAAATTTCAACTTTCAAATTTCAACTTTCAAATTTCAACTTTCAAATTTCAACTTTCAAATTTCAACTTTCAAATTTCAACTTTCAAATTTCAACTTTCAAATTTCAACTTTCAAATTTCAACTTTCAAATTTCAACTTTCAAATTTCAACTTTCAAATTTCAACTTTCAAATTTCAACTTTCAAATTTCAACTTTCAAATTTCAACTTTCAAATTTCAACTTTCAAATTTCAACTTTCAAATTTCAACTTTCAAATTTCAACTTTCAAATTTCAACTTTCAAATTTCAACTTTCAAATTTCAACTTTCAAATTTCAACTTTCAAATTTCAACTTTCAAATTTCAACTTTCAAATTTCAACTTTCAAATTTCAACTTTCAAATTTCAACTTTCAAATTTCAACTTTCAAATTTCAACTTTCAAATTTCAACTTTCAAATTTCAACTTTCAAATTTCAACTTTCAAATTTCAACTTTCAAATTTCAACTTTCAAATTTCAACTTTCAAATTTCAACTTTCAAATTTCAACTTTCAAATTTCAACTTTCAAATTTCAACTTTCAAATTTCAACTTTCAAATTTCAACTTTCAAATTTCAACTTTCAAATTTCAACTTTCAAATTTCAACTTTCAAATTTCAACTTTCAAATTTCAACTTTCAAATTTCAACTTTCAAATTTCAACTTTCAAATTTCAACTTTCAAATTTCAACTTTCAAATTTCAACTTTCAAATTTCAACTTTCAAATTTCAACTTTCAAATTTCAACTTTCAAATTTCAACTTTCAAATTTCAACTTTCAAATTTCAACTTTCAAATTTCAACTTTCAAATTTCAACTTTCAAATTTCAACTTTCAAATTTCAACTTTCAAATTTCAACTTTCAAATTTCAACTTTCAAATTTCAACTTTCAAATTTCAACTTTCAAATTTCAACTTTCAAATTTCAACTTTCAAATTTCAACTTTCAAATTTCAACTTTCAAATTTCAACTTTCAAATTTCAACTTTCAAATTTCAACTTTCAAATTTCAACTTTCAAATTTCAACTTTCAAATTTCAACTTTCAAATTTCAACTTTCAAATTTCAACTTTCAAATTTCAACTTTCAAATTTCAACTTTCAAATTTCAACTTTCAAATTTCAACTTTCAAATTTCAACTTTCAAATTTCAACTTTCAAATTTCAACTTTCAAATTTCAACTTTCAAATTTCAACTTTCAAATTTCAACTTTCAAATTTCAACTTTCAAATTTCAACTTTCAAATTTCAACTTTCAAATTTCAACTTTCAAATTTCAACTTTCAAATTTCAACTTTCAAATTTCAACTTTCAAATTTCAACTTTCAAATTTCAACTTTCAAATTTCAACTTTCAAATTTCAACTTTCAAATTTCAACTTTCAAATTTCAACTTTCAAATTTCAACTTTCAAATTTCAACTTTCAAATTTCAACTTTCAAATTTCAACTTTCAAATTTCAACTTTCAAATTTCAACTTTCAAATTTCAACTTTCAAATTTCAACTTTCAAATTTCAACTTTCAAATTTCAACTTTCAAATTTCAACTTTCAAATTTCAACTTTCAAATTTCAACTTTCAAATTTCAACTTTCAAATTTCAACTTTCAAATTTCAACTTTCAAATTTCAACTTTCAAATTTCAACTTTCAAATTTCAACTTTCAACTTTCAACTTTCAACTTTCAACTTTCAACTTTCAACTTTCAACTTTCAACTTTCAACTTTCAACTTTCAACTTTCAACTTTCAACTTTCAACTTTCAACTTTCAACTTTCAACTTTCAACTTTCAACTTTCAACTTTCAACTTTCAACTTTCAACTTTCAACTTTCAACTTTCAACTTTCAACTTTCAACTTTCAACTTTCAACTTTCAACTTTCAACTTTCAACTTTCAACTTTCAACTTTCAACTTTCAACTTTCAACTTTCAACTTTCAACTTTCAACTTTCAACTTTCAACTTTCAACTTTCAACTTTCAACTTTCAACTTTCAACTTTCAACTTTCAACTTTCAACTTTCAACTTTCAACTTTCAACTTTCAACTTTCAACTTTCAACTTTCAACTTTCAACTTTCAACTTTCAACTTTCAACTTTCAACTTTCAACTTTCAACTTTCAACTTTCAACTTTCAACTTTCAACTTTCAACTTTCAACTTTCAACTTTCAACTTTCAACTTTCAACTTTCAACTTTCAACTTTCAACTTTCAACTTTCAACTTTCAACTTTCAACTTTCAACTTTCAACTTTCAACTTTCAACTTTCAACTTTCAACTTTCAACTTTCAACTTTCAACTTTCAACTTTCAACTTTCAACTTTCAACTTTCAACTTTCAACTTTCAACTTTCAACTTTCAACTTTCAACTTTCAACTTTCAACTTTCAACTTTCAACTTTCAACTTTCAACTTTCAACTTTCAACTTTCAACTTTCAACTTTCAACTTTCAACTTTCAACTTTCAACTTTCAACTTTCAACTTTCAACTTTCAACTTTCAACTTTCAACTTTCAACTTTCAACTTTCAACTTTCAACTTTCAACTTTCAACTTTCAACTTTCAACTTTCAACTTTCAACTTTCAACTTTCAACTTTCAACTTTCAACTTTCAACTTTCAACTTTCAACTTTCAACTTTCAACTTTCAACTTTCAACTTTCAACTTTCAACTTTCAACTTTCAACTTTCAACTTTCAACTTTCAACTTTCAACTTTCAACTTTCAACTTTCAACTTTCAACTTTCAACTTTCAACTTTCAACTTTCAACTTTCAACTTTCAACTTTCAACTTTCAACTTTCAACTTTCAACTTTCAACTTTCAACTTTCAACTTTCAACTTTCAACTTTCAACTTTCAACTTTCAACTTTCAACTTTCAACTTTCAACTTTCAACTTTCAACTTTCAACTTTCAACTTTCAACTTTCAACTTTCAACTTTCAACTTTCAACTTTCAACTTTCAACTTTCAACTTTCAACTTTCAACTTTCAACTTTCAACTTTCAACTTTCAACTTTCAACTTTCAACTTTCAACTTTCAACTTTCAACTTTCAACTTTCAACTTTCAACTTTCAACTTTCAACTTTCAACTTTCAACTTTCAACTTTCAACTTTCAACTTTCAACTTTCAACTTTCAACTTTCAACTTTCAACTTTCAACTTTCAACTTTCAACTTTCAACTTTCAACTTTCAACTTTCAACTTTCAACTTTCAACTTTCAACTTTCAACTTTCAACTTTCAACTTTCAACTTTCAACTTTCAACTTTCAACTTTCAACTTTCAACTTTCAACTTTCAACTTTCAACTTTCAACTTTCAACTTTCAACTTTCAACTTTCAACTTTCAACTTTCAACTTTCAACTTTCAACTTTCAACTTTCAACTTTCAACTTTCAACTTTCAACTTTCAACTTTCAACTTTCAACTTTCAACTTTCAACTTTCAACTTTCAACTTTCAACTTTCAACTTTCAACTTTCAACTTTCAACTTTCAACTTTCAACTTTCAACTTTCAACTTTCAACTTTCAACTTTCAACTTTCAACTTTCAACTTTCAACTTTCAACTTTCAACTTTCAACTTTCAACTTTCAACTTTCAACTTTCAACTTTCAACTTTCAACTTTCAACTTTCAACTTTCAACTTTCAACTTTCAACTTTCAACTTTCAACTTTCAACTTTCAACTTTCAACTTTCAACTTTCAACTTTCAACTTTCAACTTTCAACTTTCAACTTTCAACTTTCAACTTTCAACTTTCAACTTTCAACTTTCAACTTTCAACTTTCAACTTTCAACTTTCAACTTTCAACTTTCAACTTTCAACTTTCAACTTTCAACTTTCAACTTTCAACTTTCAACTTTCAACTTTCAACTTTCAACTTTCAACTTTCAACTTTCAACTTTCAACTTTCAACTTTCAACTTTCAACTTTCAACTTTCAACTTTCAACTTTCAACTTTTAACTTTTAACTTTTAACTTTTAACTTTTAACTTTTAACTTTTAACACGTACCTTCGTTTTCCCATGGGATATCGTGGACCTCTGCGATAGCCCGCGCATCATTCAATCTCGCAGTAGCCTCCTGCAACGCTCGTTCGGCCTCCCGTACAGCGACGGCTGCAGCGTTTCGCGCTGCTCCCTCATTTCGAAGGACTTCTGTAATTAGTAATGCATATGTTTAATAATTAGTTACGGAATTACACAACCTAACACGAATTAAAACAACAAACACTTGAACTACACTTACCAAGCCGTGCAACCTCGTCGCGGAGTGTTGCAGCATCCCGCGAATTTTTATACGAGGATCCGTTGACAGCCTGGCACACTATCTTCAGCACCTCATAGCTTTCACTAAATTTACCCTCGTTATACATTTTAATAATCTGGGCCGTAGTTAGATGGTCCAGGAAGCATTTGACCCGTCTTATCAAAGCCGGACCTCGAATACACTTTAACAGTCGCTCTGTAGATTTCACCAGCAACCTCTCCACTGCTCGCGTAGGGTTGACTGCCAAAACTGTCACGATCGCACTAATAATTGCACGTACAATTGCGTCAGACATTTCAATAGATATTTCGTTCACTGGAAACAGACTAACAAAAATTACACAAAACACTACGACGACAGAATAAACACTGAAGATGCGTGACGCTTGCACCGGTGAACGAAACAGAATAGTTTTCCGCGGAAACACTTAGACTTATAGTTTTTTCTCTTGACCAGCAACCCCTTCCACTGTACAAATTCGGGGTGATCATTGGTTGGTCAAAGAATTTCTTTATTTTGTAGATTAGAAAAAATGACGCCCACCACGGTCTTCTACCCTAAAAACCCCCGTGACTCGAGGCAAAAATTGTTCGAGTAAAGGCTATAAAATTGCTATTGTTCCAGGTAGCTTACGTCCGAACAATCCCCAGTGCGGCCAGTACGCTTTATGGGTTTTATTACAGCTACGCGTCATCATATTATAGTCAGCTGCCCTATCCTAACTGCTATAAAGTCTATAGCTACATTGTGATTGAGTTTTTCGCGCATTTTTACTTTTATTTCGTCGTTGTACATATTTGTCCTTGTCTCTTAGTGTTTAACCAGCGAATAGCTATTGAACCTGGAAATTTCCGTCTTATTTTAAGAATATGTAGAGTGCACAAGCTGGGATACACCAATCATGAGATACGCTACGTCGCGTCGGAAGATGCTTCACAAAATTACCACGTCACGGGGTGGTCTGCGCAGCTCTCGAGTCCCAACCCCCGCGACGCTCACCCCCACTCAAGTTAGCATCTTTGAGGCGTGTCTTCACCCCTTCTCCTCTGAAAAATTGCATCAACACAGCTCTAGCTAACGTCTTGATCTCGAGTCATTACGTCTTCGGTGCTTGAAGAGTTCAGGCTTCCGCTCAGATATCATCCAAAACATACTAAAAATAAAAAATAAAATGGAAAATTTTACTAACGCTGTAAAGGAGGCCCGGAAAAAAATATTGACGTCAAAGCCCGAGGCGAAGCGAGTTCGTGAAGAAGACAATACGCTTGACCCTGTAATTGGCTGGCAACCCTTGAGCAAGGCAATGTTATTATCCACAACATACAGCCTGAATACCTCGGATAGTAAAATGGTCACGGTGGGACTTGAGCTAGTAAACGGACACGACTTCGAGGTGGCAATAAAATTCTCCGGCCGTCATGCGGCAGGGATTTCCCTCAACGTCGTCGAGTGGCATCACCTCTGCGAGCGGATGGCAATTATCACCCCGTGGTTCAATGCAGAAAAAGGCTCTGCCAACGATCGAACTCCGAATATGAACCCGCTTGGCCGCCAGAAAATAAGTTTTACGACGGCTTACAACGAAAAAGCTATTTTGTTGGAAATAAAAGACTCAACGAAGAAAAACTTTGGTGCCGAAGAAACACAGTATCAGAGGAACAAAAGACCCAAGAATACGTACCCCGTTGGTATTCTCTTCCAAAAAACGACGTACGAGGGACTCGTGATGCTGAGTAAATGCATATATCATAGAATTCGTTTACTTAAAGACGAACTCGAGCTTGTGCGAGATATCAGAGATATTATTATTGAGGAAATTAGTTTTGAGAGTACGGTACAGGAATGGCATAATGCTACAAGAGAAAAAGTCTCGTCAATCGCGTTCAAATATATGATGGATGAACGCATAACTTTTGCCCTGAAAAACCGACGAGAAGATAAAGAGACGAGTGACAAACGGCAGTTGATCGCCAAAGAATTATTATGCATTCATCGTGAATACATTTTCCGTGCAGTGGTGGCTCGTATAAAAGAACTGCCTTAGAGAACAATTACCGAAGATTCAGATATACATAAAAATATACGCACAAAGAAAAAATGTACACGTAGATATGAACATTTGTATACATTCAAAATATGTAAATCTAGATTTAATTATAAAAATATGAAAACTTTATAAAAATATATACCAAAACTATTTTTACTTACCTTTCCCTCATCCGTTTCATATAACTTTTTTTACATAAGCTAAAAATTAAAAAAAACATTGCTGCATATTGGAATCGAACTCGCGCTGCCAAGGAAAACAGCGCTTGAATTCAACGCCTTATGCCGCTCGGCCAAGCTAGCTTACGCAAAGCATTCAGCTACCCTCGAGAAACACCCTACGCGCAACAGTGAGAGCCCTGCTTCCCCCAGCAAGCCAGCGCCTGGCGGAATCCAAGATGGCGCGACTCGCTGCTGCATCGTCACGGACTCTCCGTGCGCTCTGTGTACTTCAGCCATGGACCGCTATACCGTCTACGCGCTGCACCGCTCGGCATCCCCTCTCACGCACTCGAACCGATGGGCCCGCCGCCGCTCGGCCGCCAGCGTACCCCAAAAATCCAACATGGCGCGACTCGTCGCTACGCCGTCACCAGCTGGCCCCCGCGCGCGCTCCAGCCAACTCACCCCCCGCTACACCAAACACCCCCACCACGCTCTCACGCCCTTCCACTACACGCTCACTCCCTCCCTTCACTACCCTCTCTCCATCATCCCCTCCGCCCGCAGCTCAAGTCGAGCTACCAAGTGATCGACAAGGGGTGGGTGGTCGGGACTTGGCAGCCGAAGAAGCAACATCTCCTCCAGCTCCTCACCCTGGACACCCACAACCTCCCTACAGGGCCCGCGGGGAGAAGGGGGGAGGGGGAAAACCACCCCAGCAGCGAGCCGGCGGGCCTGACGGCCCGGCCGAGCACGCTACACACCATCCCCACTCCTCAAAGCCGCCATCTTGAAAAAATCCGTATAGGTACTGCTGTCTACTGTGTATAGTGATACTGTTTTTTCGGTCGTCCTCTTCTTCCGTCGCGAATAATGCGTGGTCTTCCTGAACCTCTTCTTTGCTCCAACGGAGCTGCAGGTACGTCTCCGTCTACGTGGAATCTGTTAGCTCCGTCTTGTTCATCTTCATCTGATGATTCAGTCTCGAACGGAGAATCGTCTGCATTTACTGCATCATCGTGTACATAATTTTCCAAAATGTTTCGAATTTGTTGTAAGTCGATTTCGACGATGCGATTTTCTTCAGCCGTTCGTTGTTTATCCGTCTCTTCGGCCTTTTTGAAAAGCGAATGCTCTTCTAAAAATTCGTCGAATTTTTCTTCTGTTTGAAATTCGTTCAGAAATGTTATGTCTCGCGTTGCCACGATTCTTCGTTCGCTTGGAATCCAAACTCTATACGCTAGATTGGCTAGAGTATCCAATAAATATTCCTTCTCGCGATCGTGGTTCAAACTTCCCCTTATTTGGGGCTCCGTCGAGTACATAAACCTTCGATCCGAATACTTGGAAGTACGAGACTGTTGGACGATCGCCGAACCAAAGTTCGTACGGTATTTTACCGTCTAGACAATTAGAGGGGCATCGATTCCGAACATGGTTAGCCGACGCTACTGCTTCGGCCCAAAAAGTAGAGGGGTGATCAGAGTCGATTAGCATACATCTTGCCATTTCGACGATGGTTCTTTTTTTTCTCTCCGCGACACCTTTTTGTTCCGGAGTGTACGGAATCGTCAGTCTTCTCTCGATTCCGTTTCGACTCAAATATTCATCATATTCTTGATTGCAAAATTCTTTCCCGTTATCAGATTGTAAGAATTTGATTTTTCTATCGAACAGATTTTCGACCCTCGCTTGGTATTCCTTGAGCTTGGAGAGAACTTCGCTCTTCTTTTTTATGAATTTTATTTCACACCATCGAGTGCTATCGTCGATAAAAGTAACAAAATACTTTGCACCGCTCATCGATTCAGTCCTCATTGTACCACACACGTCTGTGTGAATTATTTCCAAAGGGTCTGTAACTCGATTTGACGATTTTGGTAAAGGGGTGCGTGTGAATTTTCCTTGCAGGCAAGTTTCACACGAAGGTAAATTATCCTCCTTTCCAAATTCGACACCCAGTACGGTTTCATTCTTTACTATTACTTTCAAGCTTTTCTCGTTCAAGTGCCCGAATCGCTGGTGCCAATCTACGAGTTTGGATTTGTTATATTCCATCGATGTTTTAGCGGATTCTTCTTCAGGTTGTCGAATGTAGTAGAGACCGTCAGCTGCTCTAATCGCTATCATTTTGACATTCTTCTGCTGATCTGTGATAATCGCATCTTCTTTCTTGAAGGTAATGTTGTACCCTTTATCCGTAATTTTTCCTACGGATATCTGGTAGATCTGGTATCTGGTAGATCACGTACCAGATCCGTAGATCTGGTACGTGTAGCGTATTTTCAAGGACAGCTAGTTTTTCATTTTTCCCATCACTGACTAATAGCTTCATCGTTCCTTTTCCTTGTACTGCAGTTGATGCACTGCTTGCAAGGTTTAGTGTTGGACATTCGGATTCTCTTAACGTCTCGAATTTTTCTTCGACATGACACATATGCGATGTGCATCCGCAATCTAAACACCATTTGCCTCTCTCAGGATTCTTATCTACCTTGAAGGCCGTTGCAGTTTTCGTAGGTTCTTTGCGTACCAGAAATCCGACTTCCTCAACGTTTTTCGAATTCTGTTGAGTGTTTTTCAGTTTCGCGTAACATTCGGAGGCTTTGTGCCCTTTGTTTTTGTACCGATTACACTTAAAAGGAAATTTCTCCTTTTGTCGATCTTTGTCTTTGTTTTCACCGTTTGGAGCCTCTCGTTTTGTGGATTTCTTGAAATTTCTTTTTGCGATCATGGCGTTCGGTACAGCTTCCTTGTTTTTCTATTTTCGCGCGTCGCTTTCTTCAAAAATCTTGATTTTCAATGCTTCAGGTGACGGTAACTCGTCGCGGGATTCAATTGCACAACAAAAGTTCTCGTAATTCGCTGGTAAACTGTAGAGTAACAATATAGCGAGTAATTCCTTGTTGACCTCTACATCCATTTCTTCGAGCTTGTCGACAGCATCGAAAAATTTTGTGACGTGTTCACGAACGTCATCCTCTTCTTGCATTTTCTGCAGAGTCAATTGTTTGAGTAATGTCGCTTTTCGAGCCGGTCCTTTCGACTGATAGATTGTTTCGAGTTTCAACCATATTCCTCGCGAAGTTGCGCAACCTTTAATTTGTTTCAATTCTGATGGACTGATTGCGAGAATCAGATCCGATCGCGCTTTCAGGTCCGCTTCGGTCCAGTTGTTCGCTGCTTGTACAGTCGCGTTATCGCCAACGATCACGGCGGGCTTGACGTTCTCATCTGATACGTATTTCCAAGCATCGTTTTTTATTAATAATGCTTGTACTTGCATTTTCCACGTATCATAATTATCCTTTCCCAAGGACTCCAATCGTGTCGAATTCATCCCGTTCATTTTTATTTGCTGAATTGATGATTATCTTCGGCGATTAGATTTTATTGTAAAATCATAGTCTTCTCTCCCTTCATTTACACTATCGTGAGTTTTCTGGGCCCATAACCTGTTAGTTCTTGAGTACGGAGTTCAGTGACGTGATGAGGGAGATAATTAAACAAACCGCGAATTCCAATAAAAACTTTTATTGAGTACAAATTCGACTTGACTGTTCGGTTGTAATTTAAAGACTGACAAAAAAATGGCGATATCAACAAGCTGTCGCTTGTTTTACGATGTGCGAGTAGATCGAATTATCCACGAGGAATCGTGAACCGCGTACGGATCGTTCGGAGTCTTCTGCTCTAACACGGCCAGCCCGAATCTCTATGCGAGCGAACAAACTCGTTTAGATCCGTAAGACCCTTTAAAAATACATTTAAAGAGTCAGCTTTGGGGAAAACTCTTCATTACTGCATAGGACATACCTCTAGTAGTATCTATGAATTATTTCAGAATTTTCTCAGCATGCTACCGGCCAGCCCGAATGTCTATGCGAGCGAACAAACTCGGTAAGAGCCTTAAGGCCCTTTAAAAATACATTTAAAGAGTCAGCTTTGGGAAAACCTCTTTGGTACTGCATCAAGAGACGCGGTAGCGTCTCGACGCCAAGTACTTAAAAAAAAGTTTTTTAAGCGAGTTGACAAGACGCTTCCAAGTAACCTACTCCAAAATGCCGGAAGTGGATTCTTGCAGCTCGATTTTCTCGAAAACGAAGCATCGGATCGGAATTCCAAAAACACTTTTACCATATATATAGGACACAAGCTTTCGAACGCGCCCTGTTACGATTATAACTGTTCGGTAGATGCTGAGATATGGGCATCGTGTCCCTCTCGAGGTCCGAAAAGATTATAAAATGTGATGTGATGTGATGTGATGTGATCGCATCTACTGCGCATGCGTCCGCCGGGCCAGCTGGCTTGCCTTTCGACTCCTGGGCTGCGTTTCAGAAATCATACCCGAGTATTTCAATCGGCAAAATATATATTTTTTTACGTGATGAACATTTATGCTGAAAATTAGGGAAACAAACTTGTGATTATGTGATATGTGATATGTGATTTAAAGAAATCAAAATATTTTTGCGTTAAAAAAATGTGAGTGTCGTGAAAAATTGTGCATAATAAGTGTCAATAAAAAAATAACTTTCGTGTAAAAAAATGTAAAACCGTCGATAAAAACCCCATAAATACATCTAATCTGATAATATTAATAAATATAGTATGTATTATATATCTTAAAAATATTAAATTAAATTTTTGAATTATGTGTCGGACGTGTAAAGTTAATTTTTCTTCGATCTTTTTATGACTAACCTAATTTTGACGTTTCGTTTTGTTTTTGCTTTTGAAATATAAAATACTTGACCAGAAGATGGTTCAGTTTTATAAAAGTAGAATCTATGCTCCGTCAGCAAAACATGAACTTATTCACCTACCCAAACCAAGGAATAAATCTTTTCCTGACGGAGCTGGCATTCTATTTGAGACATTTCCCCCTGGCGATGGGAATGATATAAAGAAAATATATAATTAAAGGCTCGCAGTGAACATTTTAAATTTATGTAATACACCTATTCCATATGGTGCCGAAAAGCCTCTCCAGCTCCACACAGATGCCCTCGATGCTCTGGAATCTCAGAGGGACTGCGTCAGGATCAACAGATGGCTTTACCCATTGTGCGAGAGAGTTAAGTTTTTTTTGCTACGTACGATGAAAACCACCTCCTGATCCTGACGCAACTGCCTTCGAAGGTCCAGAGCATCAAGAGCAACTACTTTAAGAGTCGGAGGTGCGTTTCGTCACCATAAAATGTTTCACAAATATATTTTTATTTTACAGGAAGATGATTTTTTTTTTTTTTTAATGGAATCTATGGTCCGTCAGCAAAACATGAACTTATTTACATTTACCCAAACCGATAAATCTTTTCTTGACAGAGCTGGCATTCTATTTGAGATATTTCCCCCTGTCGATGTATAATTGAAGGCTCGAAGTGAAAATTTATAATTTATTATATATATAATTTTTGCATATAGTGGCGAAAGGCAATGCCAGCTCCACATATGAGAGAGATTCTATTGATGCTCTAGAACTTCAGAGGCACTGCGTCAGCATCAAAAGATGTCTTTATCCATCATGCGAGAGAGATAAGTTTTTTTTAGCTATGCATGATGAAATCTATCTCCTGATCCTGACGCAGCTGTTTTCGAAGGCCCAGAGCATCAGGAGCAACTACTCAAGGTGTCGAACATGCCTTTCGTCACCATAAAATGTTACACGAATATATTTTACAGGAAGATGATTCGGTTTATTCGCTGTATGTTGTCTGTAATAATAAATCAAACAACATGACTGGATGTCAAAAATAGGTGAAATCAAAGCAAAAAATACTTTTTTAAAAACAAGTAAAAAAGTACGCCAAGTACTTAAAAATTGTATTCTCGTTCTGAAAATATGTTTATAAAAAAAAATAATAATAATAATAATTTGCCCAAACAGATGTTCATCAAAACAGTCTCTTAACAAAAAAATTCTTCCGATAAGACGTTTATCAAAGCAATTTTTAAAAAATCAAAAAAACATGTATCTAAATCTCAAAAAGAAATCGAAAAGAAATCCAATCAAACCAGCCAAGTAGCAGTACATACAAAAAAAACTCTTCAAAAAATATGTTTAGCAAAACAATCTAAAAAAAAAAATATACAAGATGCAAAAAATCTTGACAAAAAAAAACTTGGCGTGCCAGTTTTTTTTTACAATTGCAGTTACTGCAGTTATTACAGATGTACAACAGCTGTTGTAAAAAAAAAACTGGCACGCCAAGTTTTTTTTTGTCAAGATTTTTGCATCGTCTATTTTTTTTTTTTAGATTCTTTTGCTAAACATATTTTTTGAAGAGTTTTTTTGTATGTACTACTACTTGGGTTTACCCCTTCTCGCACGCTTGCACGCTTACGCTTGGCTTTCTGTCTACGCTGCACTGTCTTGGGCGCAGGATTTCCGAGAGTCGCAGCCTGATGGATGCAGTCACCGGGTACCAGCGGTACCGCCGATCCGACGGAAGACACCGAGCTTTGATGCGCGATCCGTATAGCCGATAAGCAGCGAATTCGAATATAGGTCGCGCGCGTCAAATTAGTTACGCGAGGTAGGCATTGTCGGGAGAGGCGCCAGGTACCGGACACCGGACAGAAATCGGGAAAAGTGGGGAGCGAGAGAGACCGCGAGCGAGGCGGCGAGCACGGCTCCGAAAATGAGATCGGGACTCTCTTCTGTGAAGCGACGGTGATAAGACGCGTGTGCTCGCCGTGCAAATTTATTCGTGCTAAGTCGTGTGGGAATTCGGACATCCGTTTGTGGAGCAAGGCGCAGGAGCCAATTTTCCGAGCCGATCCGCGGATTATTCTGTTCCGGTTACTTTGGAAGGACGGAGGCAATCGGTACCGGCAGGGATTAATCCAGACTCCATCTGATCTTGCGGTAAGACTTCTGATTCTTGGGAAATTGTCGGACACGCGTTCGTTCACCGGTTTTGCGCGCAAAATTATCGAGCGTGCCCGCGACTCGATCGCGGCGTGGGTTCCGTCCCGGGCAAACCTCATGCTTATGTTTCCGTCGATTATTTTTTTTCCTGCGTTTTCTTTCTTCTTGGGGAATTGTCTATCGCTGTTTCGTGTATTTCGGGGATCATAAGTGCCGGGAATTGGACGGACTCTCGCCGTACCGGTACCGTATCATCGGAGAGATCGCCTTCGCGAAATTTGTGTCGAGCGGAGGAGAGTGTGTGTGTGTGTTTCGCGGCGTGCGGGTTTCGAGCTCGCGCGGGCGAGTAAACGTA
Source organism: Ichneumon xanthorius (assembly GCA_917499995.1). Lineage (NCBI taxonomy): Eukaryota > Metazoa > Arthropoda > Insecta > Hymenoptera > Ichneumonidae > Ichneumon > Ichneumon xanthorius. The sequence continues at coordinate 515,840 of CAKJTD010000041.1, read as the reverse complement.
GGCCTTATTTCGCGACTGAGGGCGTCGAAAAGGCATCGCGATAAAAAATCACGGGTCTCGGGAACGCCGCCGAAAGTTGTTCATTGTTCGTGGTTCATTTCGTTGCGTTTTCCGAATTTTCGCCAGGTACCGTTCCGAAAGCGTTCGCCTGCACGCCGGGATTGTGTGTGTGAGTGTGCGTGGCGGAACATCGCCCTTCGCGCGACGGCGACGATCGGACGAGCGGTACATTCCGGCCGATAATTACAATTAGTAGGGGAATTAGGCCTGGCACGTTATCTTTTTCTTAAACTTTTCTTTGGTATTGTTTTATAATCTATTCTCTCATTATTTCTGTTCATATGATTTCTTTTATTTTTCCGAATTTGTTGAGGCACGATCTTTTTATTATTTAACCTTGTATTATTATTTTTCCCTCTTTTATCGGGCCAGTTTCTTTTTTGTAACGCGTAGAATATTCAAACCGGTGAACTGAGTAGCTGGGGCGAATTTAGTAGGGACAATTTTGTACGCGGGTTTTTCTGGTGTGATTATAATAAATCGAGTGGCTTCGGCCGGATATTTTTCGTTTATTTTCTGAGTGAGATTGAGCAAGTTTTCACCGCCCTCACCCCTCTACCCTCGCCTAGCTGCAGCTGCCGGAGCAGAGAGAGCGCGTGCCCTTAGCAACATCGGTACCGACCGTGCTGATTGATTAAGTAATCGGCTGGCGCCCTTTAACAATAAATAAAGCGGTCGAGGAGCACACCGTTGGTGGCCAAATCCAATCTTTGGGAGTTCGGGAAAAGTTGGCGGTCACAATATATACCTTTTGAATTATCCTATCTTTACATAACACAAATTGTATGAATGTGATTGGGTATGTGCGAGGGCGAAGGTTTGCCGCCTAAGTTACGTCGTACACGATGAAAAAGTAAAAATAACTATTGCGAGGATCTAAAGAAACATATTTTATCCTGCCTTGACGCGTATTAACGCATTGACGCAATAACGCATAGTAATAAATGCATTGACGTAATAACGCGTAATAATAAACGCATTTACGTAATAATGTGTAATAATAAACGCATTGATGTAATACCGCGTAATAATAAACACATTGACATAGTAAACGCGTATTAACGCATTGACATAGTAAACGCGTTTTAACGCATTGACATAGTAAATCCGTATTAACGCATTGACGTAGTAAACTATTAAACGGCATGCTGCCAGGTTGACCTTACAATCAAGAAACCGATAAGAGTTTCAGAGCGATCAGGGAATGGCGATGGACGAGCGAATCTTGTTAATTTGAACAAGTCACCTGGCACTCGAGTCTCACTCACATCGGATGTCATAGAGTTTGAAGGGCCGGATGGGCGCAAGCTCTCACGGAAACCTCTCGACGAACTGAAGAGCCAATAAGGAATGACGCGAGTAAATGGTATAGTATCTCCGGTAAAAGTTGATGGCTGTTCTATTCTACACTCTAAGGCTTGTTCCCCTCGGCCTTTCTCTTCCCCTTTCTTCTTCACTCTTCCTTCACTCATCTCCCATTTCTACCCCTATAGGTGCTGTTGGCGAGTTCCTCCCGTACCAAACACCCTATAATCAAGACTGTCGTCGAAGGTTCGGTTTCCGATTCGTTCTAGAAGCACGTACCGCACGTCAGTTCATCGTAGATGGCAGCAAATGTCATCAATTGACAAGACGCAATAAGCCAGCCGCAATGTCCACTCAGGGACAAACAGGAGACTATCGTTGTATTAGCGGATGAATCGCATGCCTTCAGGCTATATATTTTTTTCTATATTACATTAGCCTGACCTTTGAAGAACATATTAAGTTTTTCTGAATGAAAAATTTCAAAAAAATTTGGAAGCTACGGCATTTGGAGCGTCCCAACTTTTATTTTCATAGAAGTAAGTAGGGGAGACCGGGGATGAGAGTAACAAAAATCCTTTTTTATTTTTTGACCGACAATTCCGAGAGGTTTACGCTTGGGCATCTAATACCATGTCAATAACGTACTCTTAGGTATTTACTTTAAAATTTTCAAGCAGGAAATAGCACGGAGTTAAGAACACCATTCATTTAAACGCAGACGAACTTGAATGCGAATTTGGACCGCGGTCGGGTCAATTGTAACGGGTAGTGGGTTCGATTGTAACGCCCGATTTGAACCCCTATTTGAACGTATGTGTCAATCGTATGTTACTTTTGACCCTGACACCAATGAAATCGCTCGATGACCGTGATTAAGAAACATTTCATTGTTTTCTTATTATACGTTCGGCCCGGGTGTTCTCTAATGCCATGAACGTGTTACAACCGACCACACGAGCATGTTACAACCGGCCCCGTGACTCGATCATCATCGACCATCGGAGCATCACAACTATAAACGTATTACAACTGAACCACACCAGCGTGTTACAATCGACCCCTGATCCCATATCTACATAAAACGAGTCAGTCCTTTTGATTTATTAATCAAATATCTAAGTAATGCATCTTAAAACGTACAGAAAAGATCAAATTTACTGCAATGACAATGAGATATTAAAATAAGCTCGACTTGTATTCACCAGTCGACTTTTACGGCGAACTTGAAAATGTACTTTTTGACCCATCAATTCGTTTTCGGCGTGTGAAATTTTTGCAATACCCATTAGAACTGTAACATTTTTGTCAGACGTAGAATTTCTGCCTCCAATAACGTACTGTTAATTGCAGCAAGCCTCTGATCTTGCAAGTATTTTAAAAATTGTTTGTTACAATCGAGACGTGTTACTTTCGTCCCCGGTCTCCCCTAGGTAGCCGGTCCACTCCATAAATATTATTCAGTGGTATTTTGATTTTTGAAATTGCTCATTGACTCGGTGCGGAAATGGCCACTTTTCCGCCCGCTTCTCGTGCGTAAAACCGCAATTTTCGCACCTTGTGATGAAAAAATTCGTACATCCCTCTTGCGAAACACTTTTTCTAACTCGTGTGATTACAGCACTCGCCTTCGGCTCGGGCTGCAAACTCACACTCGTTAGAAAAACGTTTTTCGCCCCCGTGGAGTAATGTACTATTTCTGACGAGTGTGACTTTACAGCACGAGCCGAAGGCAAGTGTTGTAATCACACGAGTTCAGAAAACGTTTTTCGCACGAGTATCCGATAAAATTTTATTTCACAAGGTGTACAAATGGGGGTTTTCGCACGAAAAAACCGCCATTTTCCCACCGAGTGAAATAAAATAATTTCGATTCAGACACGTTATTCTCAGTTTTCGCAATTTCTCGTCGAAACAATTTATTTCACTTCTCGAGAAACACACTCACCAAAAACAATCTCCTTTTACACTCGTCTGACTCGAGTCTGACAATCATCGCGATTTCTCCCGGAATTATGCTGTTGCAGCGGCTCGAGCACGATTCTTAATTCGGATTAAGACAACTCGATACTCGGCTGGTCGTCACGCGTGCTTTATTCCTGGTACGCTAAAGTGGCGGTTCCTTACTTTCTTATTCTCGCGGCCTACACTGTACCGTCTTTCCCGACACGATGATTTTGCAGGTGGACTCCCGACGACGGTTCTGGATCTCAACGTGAACCGCCATTCGACGCGCGCGTTCTCTCCTCGCGTCGGTACTCCTTTCTGCTCTTTTCTTCGCCGTGTCACGGCCTAATATCGATCAACTTGGTCGATTGTCGATTATCCTCGCCATGTCTCTTCCTCCATCCATCTCGCGGGCCATGCTAGCGTCGAACCCAAACGTCGCACTAATACTTAATGGGATACTAACGATTTATTTATTTTGTATATAGTACTCCCAGTATCCCCGCCCGTCCGTCCAGAAGAACCCGTCAGGGAGGACAACAGGCCGGATCAAGCAAATATCCCGGTTCCCGTGGAGAACGTCGACTCCGATGCAGGGTCGAGCGTCGATGACGCGAGGATCATAAACTTGGCGGTTGAAACGGATAGCGGTAAGTAACCGCTACCTTTGATTTAAGGGAATACGTCACATATCGCCGTTTCTTAATGGTGCGGGAGGGGGGGGGGGGGGTGATGGGGGCATGTTGCTAGCAATGGTTGAGGCCCAGGTATCTATTCATATACAGGTTCGAAGCTCCTTCAACTCGTAATATCTTCAAAAATATATGGGCACACCTCGATTTTTTTTTTAACGCGTCCGTAGTAATGTTGTAATGTTATTTTCAAAAAAAATTCTAATACAGTAGTCTGGAAACATATATTTTTTAAAAACAGTGTTGCTTTTCACGCGGCGCCATATGTAGCTCATGCTAATTGACACAATTTTAAGTTCATGTATCTCGGAATCCATGTGGGGAAAAAATTATTAGAAATTCTTTTAAAAAACCTTATTCATTGCTTTATAACACTTGTGATTTTTAGTTCCAAAAGTAAAAAAGTCGTTGTGTGACGTATTCCCTTAAGGTAGTTCTGCAGCTTGGTGTTCATTTCACATAATATCGAGAAAAATGAGATAAAATTGCAAATACTTCTCGATGGTATAAAAATCTGAAAAATTCAAGCATATTAAAGGTACTGAAAATATAAATTTTGCATAATAATAATTCCAAAATGTTATTAACAAATTGATTAAAAAAAAAAAATTGGTTAACAAATTTGCCGGAAACTCCTTTTTTTGTTATGAAAATGATTCGTAAATTTTTCAGAATACATATGAATTTTTTTTTGTATGGAAAAACATGTGGAAAAACACAAAATTTAAAAATCTGAAAAATGCATATATATTCAGAAAAACGAACGAATCATTTTCATAACAAAAAAAAAAATAGGTTGCACCGTAATTTGTTGAACAATTAATTTTTTGAATCTTTGTTATTAACATTTTGGACTTATTATTATGCGAAATCAATCTTTACAGTACCTTTAATATGCATGCATTTTTTCAGATTTGTATACCATCGAGAAGTACTTGCAATTTTATCTCATTATTCTCGAAATTATGCAAAGTGAACACCAAGCGACAGAACTACCTTAACATTTATGACTTTTGAATTTATTAGATACTATTAAATTTAAGAATTTTTAAATTAATTTGTAAAAAATGTTGAATCTCCACAGATGACGTGCGAATCATTGATGATGTTGAACAAGAATACGAAAGAGAAAACCGCCTCGGAATTATAAGGGATAACTATAACGATAACGATATTGGCAACGATGACGATATTGGCAACGATGACGATATTGGCAACGATGACGATATTGGCAACGATGACGATATTGGCAACGATGACGATATTGGCAACGATGACGATATTGGTAACCATAACGATGTTGATAACGTTAACAATAACGGTAACGAAGACAGACCCACAGTAGATGTGGAACCACGACCAACAGGTAAGCTATTCAGTGAAATCTGGTGTACCACTTCTAGTTGCCAATCCAGTTATCTAGTCACTAATTTATTGGCCATTTGCAGTATCGCGGAGCAGACGCAAAAATCTGCGAAAAAAGCGGAAGCGACAGATGATGAAAGCCCAGAACGAGAATGTTGACCGAAGCCAAGATGTTCCACGAAGGCCGCGTGGACACAAACGTCGACGCAGGACCATGAAAAAAAACAAGGTAACATTACATATTTATTATGAATGCAAAATGAGGTTACTGCAATACTCCACGTTATTATAAGAAACAGGAAAAAAAAAATTACGGGAAGTTTGTCTTGGGAAAATATCGCCCGATATCGGCAAATTAAGGTAGTATGAGCTGACACCACGGAAGATTCAGAGAGAATTAAGAGATAATGGCCAACACTTCTCGATGGGATCAGAATTTGAAAAAATCAAGCATATGGAAGGCGCTGAAAATATTGATTTTCTATCATTATTAAATTTTCCGTTTTAGACATTTTTTAAAGTCCATAACTACGGAACTTTTAGCGCCATCGCCTCGAAATTTTTTGTGTGCAGTGTAAAATCGTGATACTGACAGATATCCAAAATTCGTGCATCTGCATCGGTTTTTCAAATTTGCGAAAAAAAATTATTTTGAATTGATCGAAGATTCTGAAAAAATTCATATGAATTCTAAAAAATCAAAGATTTATTTAAAATGAGAAAGTAAAAAGTAATTTTTTTAACAAGTTATTTTTCTAATAATTTGTTGATAACTTCTTGGCTTTATTATTATTATGCATAATAAAAGATCTTAACATAATTAATAAGGCTGATTTTTGTCAGATTTCTCGAGACATGTCGAGGGGTATGGAAATTTGTACGAATTAAACTTTTGGTTGGGAATGTATGTGTGATGCGTCCTTAATACGCGTCACTAGTAGCGGTAAAGTTTAAAACGTTGCAAGTTTACAACACGTTTTCAACTTCTGCGCTTCTCATATGACGCATGCGCTGACAGGTTATGGCATCACAAAAACGCAATTTTTCACTTCACGTCGCATATAAGCTTTTATATATTGCAAAAAAGGTGATTTTTGTAATACTATGGCACTCATAAAAGAATTTCAGCACAATCTATGACTGTATAAGCGCATGTTATATTTGGACAGCGTATGTTATAGATAATAATCGCAGGTAAGTCCGTGCATTTTTTTTTCTTAATTCAATCTGACGGCGGTGATGTTCCGTGAAAAAGGGGTGTTTTTTTTCGTGAACCCTCTTCTACAACACCCAAGTACACGATAGGCCCAGATAGAAACTGCGATCTCGCATCCTTAAGGGTGTTCAACGATGTTTCGCATGACATGCGATATTTCTCTAAGTAAAACGGACGGGAGTGATCTATCGTGAAGAGGCATGTTTTTTTTCGTGAATACTCTTCTATATCACCCACATACACGATAGGCTCGAATGGAAGCTTCGGACTCGCGTCCTTACGGGTGTTCAACAATTTTTCGCAGGACTTGCGATTTTTCTGTAATTAAATCGGTCGGGGTGATCTACCGTGAAAAGGGATGATTTTTTTCGATAACTGTCTTCTATATCACCCACATACACGATAAGCCCGGATGGAAATTTCGGACTCGCGTCCTTAAGGGTGTTCAACGATTTTTCGCAATTCCACCGATTTTTCGTAATTAAATCCGACGTAGGTGATGTACCCTGAAAAAGGGGTGTTTTCTCGCGAACTCTCTTCTACAAGACCCAAGTACACGATAGGCCTAGATAGAAGCTTCGGACTCGCGTTAGTAGTAAGGGGTGCACTATGGAGACCCCCCACTCCCATCCCCACTCCTATCCCCACTCCTCGGGCCCGGTCGGACCGCGCCCGGTCGGACCGCGCCCGGAGGTGTGTGTGATAGAGAGGGGGGACGGGAGCGTGTGCGGAAGTCACCACAGTGCACCCCGGAAGAAATAAAAATGTTATTTAATTTATTTTTTTTTATTTATTTATATTTGTAATTATGATTTATAAGATTTTTATATTTATATTTTTAATGTTCTTCGCTGCTCCCGTGCGCGTTGAAGTTGTAAAACCTGTAAAACAAAAAAATTATTATCATATTATTATCATAACAAAAAATTATTATTATATAACCTACCGTCTATCTAGTGGGCTGGTCTTCATTTTCACCTCGATGCACCCAGCGACGGTCATCGAAGACAGGGACGCGGAGCGGCTCCTGCCCATCCCGCTCCCACATGACGTGTTCAGTGGTGACAGCCAGCGACTGCACGCTGACATAATCAGCGTAGCGCAGCCGCCGGCGACGTCGATGCGTCCTCTCCTCCTCCTCTCCCGCGTATCTCACGCGTTCTGAAAAATAAATAAAATAAATAAAATAAATAAAATAAATAAAATAAATAAAATAAATAAAATAAATAAAATAAATAAAATAAATAAAATAAATAAAATAAATAAAATAAATAAAATAAATAAAATAAATAAAATAAATAAAATAAATAAAATAAATAAAATAAATAAAATAAATAAAATAAATAAAATAAATAAAATAAATAAAATAAATAAAATAAATAAAATAAATAAAATAAATAAAATAAATAAAATAAATAAAATAAATAAAATAAATAAAATAAATAAAATAAATAAAATATACGGATATTGTTCCGTGCCGGACGTGGACGCCGTTCCTCCTCGGGCTCCTGCTCCAAAGGCCCCGAAAGGGGTACGGCAGACACCTCCTCGATCGGAGCACGATTATAACACATTTCGATTCACTTTTTACAGAGCGATGTGTCGCCGGCACGATCCCACTGTGTACTGACGGCCTCTCTTATGAGATCATAGCCGCCGCCCAGTCTCGTGCTGATTCTGCAAAATCTGGAGACTGTCACAGATATTTATATTTATATTTATATTTATATTTATATTTATATTTATATTTATATTTATATTTATATTTATATTTATATTTATATTTATATTTATATTTATATTTATATTTATATTTATATTTATATTTATATTTATATTTATATTTATATTTATATTTATATTTATATTTATATTTATATTTATATTTATATTTATATTTATATTTATATTTATATTTATATTTATATTTATATTTATATTTATATTTATATTTATATTTATATTTATATTTATTAGGGTGACAGTTAAATGGGGTCAAAACGAATTTTGCTCGTGCCGCCCCCTAAATCGGCTCCAAATAAATAAAAAGTAACCCTGTAATTTTTTCAGATTTAAAAAAAAATCCTTACCCCTTGACCACGGGGGTTGAAGTTTTCCATTTAAAATACACAGGGTTTCCCAATGTTTGAAGTTAGTATTTTATTGTGAAGCTAAATATGGATGCAAAAATTTGAAATTCTCACGAATTGGTCCTTCAGTATGCTGCTATGTGGAAAAAAATTGTCATCCCCTTATCTTTAAAACTGACATGGTTAATCCCATGATACCGTTGATGTCCGAGTAATGGTCATATTACCTTCAACCTGTCATATTACCATAAACGATTTCCTTATTTTCTTGGAATTCTGTGCATTCTGCAGCCTGCTTATTATTTTATTATTTATGTTTCATATCCTTATAGGGGATAGCGGGGCAAAATGGTACAAAAAAACAGGCTATGTTGATGGGGCAAAATGGGACAAAAAATCGGGATGCATTGTTGCGGCGAATCGGAGCAAAAAAAATCGGAATGCATCGGTGGGGCAAAAGGCGGCAAAAAAATCAGGATCTATCGGTGGGGCAAAATGGGACAAAAAAATGGGATCCTTCGTTGGGGCAAAACGGAACGAAAAAATCGGGATGCATCGGTGGCGCAAAATTGGACAAAAAAATGGGATCCTTCGTTGGGGCAAAACAGAACAAAAAAAATCGGGATGCATCGGTGGGGCAAAATGGGACAGAAAATGGGATCCTTCGTTGGGGCAAAACGGAACAAAATAATCGGGATGCATCGGTGGGGCAAAATGGGACAGAAAATGGGATCCTTCGTTGGGGCAAAACGGAACAAAAAAATCGGGATGCATCGATGGGGCAAAACGGGGCAAAAGAACCGGGATGCTTCGTTGGGGCAAAACGGGGCAATAAAAATCGGGTACATCGATGGGGCAAAACGGGGCAAAAAAGTCGGGATGCTTTGTTGGGGCAAAACGGAGCAAAAAAATCGGGCTGCACCGGTGGGGCAAAACGGGGCAAACCAATTGGGATGTATCTATGGGGTTAAACGGGGGAAAAAATCGGCATGCATTAGAGGCGCAAAAAGTGGCCAAAAATCAGGATATATCGGTGAAGCGAAACGGAAGGGAATCGAGATGCATCGGTGGGGCAAAACGGGACAAGAAATTGCGATATATCGATGGGGTAAAATGCGATCTCCTCAAATCGTGAGTGGCAAAACGAGCTAGGAGAGAATGGGGCAGCCAGACGGGCAGGTCTGTCTGGCTGTTTGACATTCTATATTCTAGTCATCCTGTCCTCCTGATGGGACAAAATGGGGCACCGACAGAAAAATAAACATTTCGAATGTACAATATATCCCATATTACTTCTGCATAGCGGAAGCATTATTTTCAGAACGTTCCAAAATATCGGAAAACCATATTTAGAAAAACCTTGTGGATCTGCGGGCGTGCGCGGTGCTACCGTGAAACCGAAAATCACGTATCTTGTGGACGACGGCACTGCCGGTCGAGAACATTATGTCAGAAATCATTCTACGAGTATATTGCTAAGTGGAAAAGAAATTAAGACACTAGCAGCTGAAAATAAATGAACTAAATAAATTGTTCTTCGGTAATAAAACTGCCTTTATTTAAAAGCTCAGTTATTCAAAACCACATCCACAGCATAGACAGGAGTTTGTATAAGTGTATTACTAAATGCATGTGGACAAATATTGTAAATGAGTTACGGATTTTGTAGTACTGTTGATTTGTTTGCGTCCGAATTATTTTTCCGATAATCACTAACGATTTGCAAAATGCACTGTTTCTGTTGTTCGTTCCGAGAGAGAATTTCGTTATAATCGGAAAACAGACGAACACCTCTTTCCGCGACATCATTAATCACTTTTAATTGTTTTACAATTTTCAAACCTTTCTCGTAATTTTCATCTTCACTCCAAACGGATGGATCTTTCTTCAGAAACCCTTCATCAATTCCGAACCTTCGAAAAAAGTTTAACGTTTGAGGACATACAAAGTGATCCATCTCTTTATCAAGGTAACTACCAACGTCGTTCAAATTAATTTGGATCCGTTTGGGGAAATATTCATCGATTTCGTCGTATGGATTCAATTCCAAAACCATCTTGCGTTTGATATCCAGTGATACATTTTCATCGAAAAACGACATTGCAGCTGTTTCAGCATTTAAATACCATAAATGGTTCGTGAATTTTTTAAGAGTGACTTTTGATACCTCTTCGTCAATCGATTGGTAATCGTACAGTTTTTTCAAAAACTTTAAATCGTTATTTGGTGCCGCAGGAGCAAATAGAGCAGTGAACCATGCTTCGACGTACAGCATCACAATAAATAACGATGTGTCACGAACCGTCAATCGTTCTTCATTAGTCATCGAATACTGCTCTCGAAACATAAATATTTTTAGGCAATATATTGCCTTTGCCATCCATCGGGCGTGATGAAACGCTCCAGGATAAATAAACGTGACCTTAGTAGATGAAGGAAGACCAATAAAGATGAGGGTCAATTCTAGGAATTCCTTGTAATCATCCCGTGGTTGAAAATCCTTCAATGCTTTTTGCGCGAATGATCTTATCCTTTCGATATGATCAGATGTCAGAATTCTCTTGACATATTTATCATCGATTCCACTTTTGTACCGGGTTGTGTCTATTTTTTTCCAGGCTTCGCGAAAATTTTTAAAGAGAGGTACGTTCGGCCCGGTTGATAACGGCATTTTTATTTCAAATACGCAGCGCAAAACAAGTTCGAAAATGTGATGCCGGCAAGGAACAAACAAAAGATTTGTCTGCAATAGTTTCTCCAATAGTATTGCAGCACCGTTTTTGTTGCCCAAATTCGATGCCGTTGTGTCGCAGCAAAGTGCTTTCACGGATTCGCAAAGCCCCCAATCTTTGAGAACTTCATAAACTGCATTTGCTTGCGTTAATCCTTTGCTATTGTCTAATGCTGGAACGCCGAGGAGCTTCTCTATTCCACCATTCGTGACGACAACAGGTAGTCTATCGACCATAGCACGTTTCGTTAGATCCATTAAGAGTTTTCCGTCCCAATGTAAAATGAGAGCGTCCAACGTTTCGGTTTGGAAAACCTTTTTGATTTGATCAGCTCTTGCCACACGAACTTTTTGTCGATATAGTCGAATCGATTCGCGATTGAGCGTCAAGGAATTACGATCGACGTTTACAACTTCTGTTATGGCAGCAACTAGGTGTACAGCATCTCTATCACTTACACCACATTTATCGAGGACGGCAACGACTTTATCATTAAATATATTGACATTTCCTCGCTTTTTTTTGCACGCTGAGGGTCCCGCTTCATCCTCACCGTCGTTGTCAAGAGAAATATTAGAGTATGTACCAATACTTTGTTGACTGAGAGTCTGCGAGCAGGTTCCTCCTTCACTTGCCGACAGTTCCACGAAATTGTCTGAAACAAATTATAATTTTTTAAAAATATAACAATAATAAAATCGGTTTCAAAATTAATGAACGGTATCGGAAGCTTTTTTACATAAACTGTTTCTAAAATTTCAAATTCATGTGCGTTGCAATATTACAGTACAATTTTTATTTTGAACTATAATTCTTGTAAATTTTAGGCAAAATATTTGTAATTTGAATATCTGATATTTTTATTTTATAAAATAGAACGTACAATAATGCTAAATTAATGTAATTAATGCGATCAAATTTCAAGATCCAGAATATGAACGTTACAGTTTATTTTTACAGTCAACAAATGAAATGCTAGAACCGTCGTTATAAATCGGTCTCGCCATAAGTTAGGGGTGATAAATGATTAGTATATAAAGTGTCACTTGACGTTAGGGATGTATTCTAGTTCGTGATATATTATTACAAATATGACACTAAGTAGAGTTATCATTTCAATACTGTACACTTAAAGAACTAAGAAGAAAGTGATGAAAAAAGAAGAGATCAAAAGATCAAGTCTAAAACTAATTGCTATTGAACAAGTTATTCTCCAACGAAATGGAACTTAAAATTCAACCCCGCGACTCAAGACTAAAAACTAAGCTAATATCATAACAAAACAAGTTATCACTTACCGATCAAATCTATCTGCATTCGACTTTTGAATTGTCTTTCAGATAATATTTTGTTTCGCCTTTCCTCGTCTCTTTCTTGTCTTTCGAAAAAACCTTCGATATTGTTGATGTATCCGATGCGACCATCTCGTCTTTGATTTTCAAGAAACGTTTTTCTATTTTCATCAACTTTTAGAAGCACGTCTCCATGAGCTATATCAAATAAATTTTTTATTTGAGCGGAAAAACGTTCTTCTTTTTCACGGTTTGAAGGTCTTGTCTTGTGTCTTTGCAAATCTGTCCATTCCTGATGCAAAGCCAATACTTTATCTACACAACGACTTTCTTTTTGTGTCGGCAATCGAGCCTTGTCCCAAAAAATTTGCACTTCTCTTACGACTAACCGTGCACTTTCCCGTGTACTTAATTTAACTACTCGAATATTAAAAAACAAAACTTTTAGGACTTGCTCTTTCGATGGCAACTTATTCCCATAGATTTGAGTGTCGAGATCACCGAGTAAAAAAATATTTTGGCGTAAGTCTGGCTCTGGAAGAGATGTCATTGTGAATTGAGGTTATGGCACATGGCGATGAAAGTTCGTATAAAAATATGGTTGATTTTATAAAAGACTTCACAAATTCACATAGCACTGTGTAGTGCCAAGCTTTCCAGAAATTACGGTGTTGAAATCTGAACGTGTTTTTTTTTACTGACGGAGGTTCACGTTGATACATTTGTCTCCTGAAAAATTGTGTGCGAACGAGCTACTACTAATATTTTTGGCAGCGCATGCGTCGTTTGTATGAGTTAGTCGATGTATTGAAGGATGTAATTGGATAGTAGAAAAACGCGGGAGCCAATCAGAGGTCACCTCTGGTCTAGTGTTGAGAATTTACCGGAAAATTTACCGGTAAATTCACAACACTAGAATTGGAATCTGATTAACTCTCGCATTTTTCTTCGATCCAATCACATCCCTCAACATTTTAGTATCAAACATAATTACGTTTGTTACTAAATGTCGCGAATTATAACGTGTATGGATAAAAATTGTCTGGGGTGAGACACGGCCACCATTAAATTGTTCACACAAAACCCAGACGGGATACGTCATCGACCGAAACATGACTTCCCGTTTCGAGAATAACATTTTCTCGGCAAGCAGTGACGCCATTTACGGAATACGTGACTTCCGGTTTCGAGCACGCACGCACACACACACAGTCGCACCCAACCACCCAGAGCCAGACGGTTTTTCGAAATATGGTTTCCAATGATTTGGAACATTCTTAACCCGTTGCCTTAAAATGTCAAATTTTTTCGTCAAAACGAAGCTTCCTGTAGGAAGCAATATGAGGAGGAATGAGGAAACAATATGGCAGATTCTACGTTCACAATGTTAGTTTTTCTGTCGGTGCCCCATTTAACCCCGCTACAAGGTCAGAAGGACAGGAGATGAGACAGCCAGACAACCAGACATCTAAATAGATATGTCTGCCTGGCTACCCAATTCGACCCTACCCCGTTTTGCCTCCCTCGATTTGAGGAGATCCCATTTTGCCCCATTAATACATCGCAATCATTTCACCCCGCTTTACTCGACCGACGTATCCCGATTTTACGTCCTGATTCGCCCCACCGATGCATTCCGATGTTTTTTGCCCCATTTTGCCCCACCAATACATCCCAAGTTTTTTTTCCCCATTTTGCCCCACCAATGCATCCAGATATTTCCCCTCGTTTCGACTATCGATACAACCCAATTTTTATCCCCGTTTTTCCCCACCGATGCATCCCGATTGTTTGTCCCATTTTGCCCCATCAATATGTCCCATTTTGCCCCATCCATATATCGCGACTTTTTTATCTTGTTTTACCTCACCGATGAATCCTGCATTTTTTACCCCGTTTTGCCCCATCGATGCGTCCCGATTGTTTCGCTCCGCTTTGCCCCACCGATGCATCCTGATTTTTTTGTTCCGTTTTGCCCCATCAATGAATCCCGATTTTTTGTCCCCTTTTTCCCAATCGATGCATTCCGATTTTTTTGCTCCGTTTTATCTCATCGATGCATTACAACTTTTTTTCCCCGTTTTGCTCGATCGATGCATCCTGATTTTTTGGCCCATTTTGCCCCATTGATACATCCCGTTCCCCCCCCCCCCTTTTGCCTCGCTATCCCCAAACAATATCTAACTATAACAATAAGCAAGCTGTAAAATGCATAAAATTCCAAGAAAATAAGGAAATAGTTTATGGTAATATGACAGATTTAAGGTAATATGACCATTCCGCGGACAGTAATGGTATCATGGGATTAATCAAGTCAATTTTAATGGTAGGGGGATGACAATTTTTTTTCACATAGCAGCATACTGAAGGACCAATTCGTGAGAATTTCAAATTTTTGCATCCATATTTAGCTTAACAATAAAATACTAACTGCAAACATTGGGAAACCCTGTGTATTTTAAATGGAAAACTTCAACCCCCGTGGTCAAGGGGTAAGGATTTTTTTAAAAATCTGAAAAAATTACGGGGTTACTTTTTATTTATTTGGAGCCGATTTAGGGGGCGGCACGAGCAAAATTCGTTTTGACCCCATTTAACTGTCACCCTAATATTTATATTTATATTTATATTTATATTTATATTTATATTTATATTTATATTTATATTTATATTTATATTTATATTTATATTTATATTTATATTTATATTTATATTTATATTTATATTTATATTTATATTTATATTTATATTTATATTTATATTTATATTTATATTTATATTTATATTTATATTTATATTTATATTTATATTTATATTTATATTTATATTTATATTTTATTTGCGTTTAAATGTACCGATAATCATATGCGGCTCTGTCTTCTTCTTCCGAGTCTGCTGACTCCTCAGGGTCAAAGCACAGACTCGGATCGCCGCGTCTTCGTCTTTTACATGGACGATCTACGTCCACGTAATACGGGCCCCGCATGTCAAACCACCAGCGTGTCTGTTTACACGTGTAGTGGTAGTAATTCGGAGATAATGTCGTTGTGTTCCAGCAACGCCAAATTTCCGGCACGCGTGATGTACCGGTGCGGGTGTCATACACGCGCAAATCCCGATGACGCGAATGATATGCCACCAGAGAGTTCGCTATGTACTCGAGAGGTTCGCGTAACCATATATTTATATTACGAGGGTCTTGCCCATTACCCGACGGGCAAGACCAATGCACAAATTTGCACAACTGTGGAATCAGAACGTAACTCATGTCCACAGCATCGAGCGAAATTTTTTTATTATGGGTATCAATTTTACCCAACAGGTGACGGAGCATAGCCCAATCCTCCCTGCTGTAACGAGTCATATTATTTAATACCGTCGCAAGGGCTAAGTATTGCAATGAGCTTGCCGACCACCGAATTTCCTCACTACCATCGGCCGCCACACGCAGCGTCCATGAAACGCGCGGCGATAATCTTGGAGGCGCATTAACGTCTTTTACGCGTATACCATACTCTATTGTCACACCATTATAATACCATGGCTCTTCCTCTGCGTCACCAAAACCACCATCGTCGACCCAGCTCTCGTATTTGATACACTCGAAAATTTCGTACGCTTTTTTCTCACTATCAGCTTCATCGCCGTACGAGGATTCACTGCACACGGTAAATTCGTAAGCCATTTTTTAAGGGTTTCCGTTTTAATTTTATCGGCACGAGATCTGATGAAATACTGACAGCACCGCGCCTCACGATTTTTTCGCGCAACCAAATGATTTGCTGAGTAAACAGTAGTTGAGAACAAAGCGGTAGGATAAAGTTTACGCGCGTGTCCAGAGACATAATAACATATCGGGTTTTATATGCATCTAAAATTGCGAGGAGCGGTCAGTCGTGATTTAGTCAGGCATCGATGCGTTATCTTTTTATCGTGCAATAATGACGGACCACACCCTTCGCGAGAGTATCCGAATTTTATTGAAATTTACAAAACCGTGCAGTGCACAGATTCGTCGACACTGTACTGAAAAATGGTGTGCAAAATTGAAACACTTAACGGGTCAAAAACTCGAAAAGTGCTTAAAATATGTTGTATGGTGGGCGCCCTTAAGGGCTATCGCGACCGCATACAACAGAGGGTTGCTGAACGGTCAGAGGGTTTTAACATGCGTGTTCGAAGAATTACAACGAAGAGGCCTTGAAAAAGTCGCATGCGTCCGCGGCATAGACAAAGAAATCAGAAGTAAGTAATATTTATTAATTATTATTTAGCCCTTATCATTTATAGGATCGGCCTCTCTCCAATTACTCAAGAGTTCCCTTAGACGCTTTAAAAAAAAAAAAAAAAAAATCGCGTATCTCTCGACGTTCGCGAGATATTTAGCAATTTCACTTTAAGGGGGGCTTGTTTCATGACTTTTATTAGTGGATATGGTTAAGCCACCCCCGCTTCACACCCCCGCAGGGGGTGCCCAAAACGTTGTCCGTTTTCGCCTATCTCTCACCGTTTCCGAGATATTTGATAATTTCACTGTAAGGGGTTGCATCAAGCATCGTTATTGGGGTGTTTTTATTGGTGGATCGCGATCGATTGCCCGACTGCACACCCCCCCTGTGTAACCCCCCAAAAATCGTCCGTTTTCACGTATCTCTCACCGTTCTCGAGATATTTGGCAATTTATCCTTAAGAGGCAGCTTCACCGTGCGACCGCTCAGTTTGACCGCCTCTTAGTAGCCTGCGACAGCCTCATTAGAGAGCACGGTGAAGCTGACCGATTCTCGAGATATTTGACAATTTATCCTTAAGAGGCAGCTTCACCGTGCGGCCGCTCGGTTTGACCGCCTCTTAGCAACCTACGATAGCCTTATTAGTGAGCACGGTGAAGCTGACCGATTCTCGAGATATTTGACAATTTATCCTTAAGAGGCAGCTTCACCGTGCGGCCATGCGGTTTGGGCGTCAGTTAGTAATATACGACAGCCGTATTAGCAGCGTACGGTGAAGCTGCCTCTTAAGGTGAAATTGTCAAATATCTCGAGAACGGTGCGAGATAGGCGAAATCGGCCAAAATTTTGGGGGGTTGCACAGGGGGGTGCGTAGTCGGACGCTCGAACCCGATGCGCCAATAAAATCACCCCCATAATGATGATTGAAGTTACCCTTAAAGTGAAATTGTTAAATATCTCGAGAACGGTGCGAGATAGGCGAAAACGGCCAAAATTTTGGGGGGTTGCACAGGGGGGTGCGTGGTCAGACGGACGGACCTGATGCACCAATAAAATCACCCCAATAATGATTATTGAAGTTACCCTTAAAGTGAAATTGTTAAATATCTCGAGAACGGTGAGAGATAGGCGAAAACGGACAAAATTTTGGTCACCCCCGCTGGGGGTACATAGCAGGGGATAGCCTATCCGATCCGCCAATAAAAATCTTGAAACCACCCCCTTAAAGCGAAATTATTAAATATCTCGAGAACGGTGAGAGATACGCGAAAACTGACAAAAATGTTAGCGTTGTAAGGGGTAACTTAAGCTAATCCAGGAGAAAAAAATTCGATAATATCGTTTGAGCGTGCCATGAAGTTGACCCTTTTCATTTATTGTATAGGTTATCGCCTCTTGGATGCAACGAGTGATGAAGAAGCAGACCTCATAGAGCAAACACGGATTGTGGAAGAAGAAGAAGAGAATCAGGCCGCCCAACATTCCAGAAATTGTAAGTATTCTAAAGTAAAAGAGAAAGCAAATTGTTTCAACAGCGACATTTTTTCAGCTTCTCAAGGAACTGCGGAAGAAGAGCAGCCCAATGAACGTGAACCTGTAGCAGGACCATCTAAGGTCAAGGAGCTTATACCAGGACCACACGGTTTGTGCAGCCCTGAGACATTCGACCTCCAGGAACGCCAACCATGGGAATTTTCTGACGGTTATGAAGCAGAGAAGCCGGAAAAAGACTACCGCTGGGTTCAACAGCTCTTGGGTCTCGCAGGTAAATATTTGCGCCCACTTGTAGAAATAATAAATTATAGAATAATTTGTATTCATTACATTTTATCATGTAGATCGCCTATAACGTGCAGGTCTGGGTTTCTAGGATTACAAGGTACTGATAATTTACATTTATTCTACTGTATCAATGAATTCTAAATGATAGTATATAATTTCGTTTGCAGAAGTACAAGAGGGTTCGGGCCGGCCGCGTAACGCTGCTAGGAATGAGTCATTCGGAGACATCAGGCCACCAGGAGATCGATTCGAAATTATTCAAGACGCCGTGCGTTATTTTAAACGCTTCAAGCTCCGCGGACGTGAGACGACGATGCGCGTTCGTCAACCACCGGCCAGTTTTAATAGTGTTATAGAGTGGCTAGAAGGGGCGTTCCGCGATCTCCTGACGCATATCACCAGCTCCTGCGAGGGTAGTGATTATGCGGGTATCTCGTTTACCGCGAGCGGTCTAGCGCACGGTCCCGTATGGGTTTCTTTTCGACCGGTACGCGATCTCACTTTTCAAGATATATGGCAGTTGATAAGCAGTGTTGCTCAAAGTGCCACTTCTTTAAATATTGACGACGAGTGTAATATAAAAACGTGTATCGTCAAGGGTGTAGAGGGTAGGGGTCGGAAAAAACTTACGTATGAGGGCATCGCAAAACGATCCATTCTATCGATTCGAAACGACGATAATTTATGTTTACCGCGCTCATTGGTCACAGCCCGGGCGTACGCTGAACGAGGAGAAATACGAACTGGTGCGCTCGACACTAATTGGCACCGTATAAGACAACCCAGAGGATTATTACAAAAGAATGCAGCGCTTGAGCTTACGACAGCCGCAAATGTGCGTGTGCCGAGGGCGGGTTGCGGTGTGCGTGAGGTTGCGAGCTATCAGGATTATTTGGCTCGAGACGGCATCGCGATCGTGGTTTTTGAGTTCTTGAGCTTAGGGACTCGTAGGAAAAAAGCGCTGTTCGATGGCACACAACAAGTTTTGGATACAGTAGGCACGATTCGACACACTCTGTATATTCTGTATAGCGAACGTTCGCACCATTTTGAGCCGATTTTAAATCTCATGGGCGCTGTAGGCAGTTCAAATTTTTGCACGAGTTGTAACGCTCTATATCGGCGAGCAGAGCACAGATGTTCAAAAAAAAAATGTCCGCGATGCTGGGTATCGCCTCCGTGCAACCAGACCTTAAACAACGCTCTCAATTGCACGACATGTAATCGCGATTTTTTTGGAGCAGAGTGTTTTCGAAATCATACGATCGATAGAAAGTATTATCGTAAGACAGTCAACGTTTGTAAAGTTCTGAGACGCTGTCGTAACTGTTTTCAAGCGGTACGACCTTTGGAAGAGAAAAAGAAACACAAATGCGGCGTAGGATTCTGTAAAATATGTAAATCTGTTCAACCGTTCAATCATCTGTGCTTCGTGACACCGATACGCATAAAAGATCTAAAAAAAACAAATCTCTTTATTTTTTATGACTTCGAAACGCAACAGTGTACGCCTGTAAACGGAGACGCGACTACATTCGTACATGAGCCGAATCTTTGCGTAGCTCAGCGAGTTTGCACTCTTTGCTGCGACAACGATTCTATCGCTGAACCCTGTGAAAATTGTGGGCCCCACGAGTTTGTATTCAGACATAATCCCGTAAGTCAGCTCGTGGAATTAGCGATGCAAAATGCCGAAAAATATGCGAAAACAATCTTAATTGCACATAACGCAGGAGGTTTTGATGCCCAGTTCGTCTTACGATACCTGATTAACGAGAAAAAAACACAGTTACCGACGCTAATAATGAACGGCACAAAGATTATCACCATGCGTATCGGGAAGATCGTGTTTCTCGATAGCCTACACTACTTTCATATGCCTCTAAGTGCTCTACCAAAGGCCTTCGGCCTGCAGGGTGCCACTGCTAAAGGGACTTTCCCACATTTGTTCAACACACCCGAAAATCAAAATTATGTCGGCCCTCTACCACCTATAGAATATTATAGTCCTGAAACGATGCGAACGGCTGAGCGAGAAAAATTATATGCCTGGTACAGCGAGACGACAGCCGCCAATTATGTATTCGATTTTGCAAAAGAGATTGTAGAGTACTGCACGACCGATGTCACGATACTGAGACAAGCATGCGTGGTTTTCCGCAAAATGTTCATGACCATTGGCAACGTTTGCCCCTTTGACGAGAGCACGACAATAGCATCAGCGTGCTTTCAGGTTTTTCGTAAAAATTTTCTGAAACCCGAGACGATTGGCGTTATACCAGCGGGTGGATATAGATGGGCGCATAATCAGTCGAAAAAAGCGGTCTCGTGGCTCGTGTGGATGGAGCATTCTCTCGGTCAGCGCATTATTCATGCAGGCCGATCGCGCGAGTTTAAATTACCTCAAAACCTGCTGGTTGACGGTTACTATGAAACCCCTGACGCAACACACGTATTACAATTTCACGGCTGTTACTGGCACGGGTGTTCGCGCTGCTTTCTCATGAACAGAGCTGGAGAGTGCGGCGGTATACGGATGAACGAGCGTCTCGAGAGAACCATCGCTATAGCTAATAGAATCAGAAACAGCGGCTATGAGTTAACAGAAATATGGGAGTGCGAGTATGACCGTATGTTAAAAGCCGACACAGAAATGCGTGCAGTCATTGAAAATCATTCGCTAGTCACATCAGAGCCTCTCAATCCGCGCGACGCTTTCTTTGGTGGCCGTACAGAAAACATGCTTACGCTCTACGATGTAAAGGATACAGAGCAAATACGATACGTCGATGTTTGCTCTCTGTATCCATACATCTGTAAGTTTGGAAAGTATCCTGTAGGCCACCCGAGAGTGTATGTCGGCGACGAGTGTATGGAATTGACAGGCCCTGATAATACCGATCTTTCACGGATTGAGGGCCTCGTTAAATGCACGGTATTACCGCCGCGTGATCTGTATCACCCTGTGCTACCTGTACGCATGCACCAGCGACTGCTCTTTGCTCTGTGTCGTAGTTGTTGTGAAATTATGAATCATGAAGCATGCACGCACGAAGATCCTAGTGAGCGCGTGTTCGACGGTACGTGGGTAGTGGATGAGGTGCGAAAAGCTGTCTCGTGCGGATACAGGGTGATACGCGTAAACGAAATTTGGCAATATGAGATAACACAGCTTAATCGGGATACACAGCAGGGTGGCCATTTTACCGAATACATAAATACTTTTTTGAAAATCAAGCAGGAGGCCAGAGGCTGGCCTGAAAAATGTTTGGGAGACGAGGCAGCGCAAGATCAATATATCACAGCCTTTGAGCAGTCTGAGGGCATTAAACTAAATCGCACAGCAATAGAAAAAAACCCTGGTTTACGCTCCGTAGCTAAACTATGCCTCAATTCATTCTGGGGTAAATTTGGTCAGCGTGAAAACCTGCCACAAACAGCGATAGTTTCGACGCGCAAACAGCTCATGGAGTTGCTGAGTAGTCCCGAGCACGAGATCACCGGTATTTTGCCTGTAAATCATAAAATACTGTATGTCAATTATATAAGCACCGATGACTCTGTAACACCATCAGGTATAGCAAGCGCCGTCATTGCGGCCTATACCACAGCTCAGGCACGCTTGAAATTGTATAGCTATCTCGAACCGCTAAATACCCGTGCTCTGTACTGCGACACGGACTCTGTTATTTACGTGACCAAGAACGATCCGCGTGAGTATGAGCCGCCAATAGGTCAGCTATTAGGAGATCTTACTAACGAGCTGAGCGAGGGTAGCTATATTACAACTTTTGTTTCGGGCGGGCCAAAATTTTATTCGTTTATAGTGCGTGCTCCCGACGGATCGGAAAGCGAAGTCTGCAAGGTAAAGGGAATATCACTCAATTTTGCAAACAGTGCGTTAATCAATTACCAATCAATACGATCATTTATACTTGGCGAAAGAGAGGAGCCGATTGTGTTACACTACAAGGCAATTAGACGCACGGCGTTTCATCACGTTGTCACGAAGCCCGAAACGAAGTCGTGTAAACCGTCTAGCATCAAGCGAAGACCCGCTGGTGTATACGGGTCGTTGCCTTATGGCTATAAAGATTAGCGATAAATTACCGCCATATACTGTAAACCGCCATATACTGTAAAATATACTGTAAAAAAATATACTATGAAATGGGTGCCTGACCAATTCCTTTATCACCGTCCGTAACAAGAGTATTTTACTCACTCCCTAAGATGGATACGCGGTGGAAACATCCTTGGACCTCAATGATTTGTGGTCCAACAGGCTGCGGTAAAACATATTTTGTGAAAAAGTTTCTAAAGTTTATTTCGCAAATGAACAGTGAACCGTTCGAGAGAATTATTTTCTATTATTCCGAATGGCAATCTGCATACACGGAGTATGGAACATCGATAGAATTTCATGAGGGATTACCGCAAAGTGCAGATTATGCGAGCGATCCACGCGCTAAACTCATAATTATCGACGACTTAATGAGGGAGGCCTCGAATAACAGTGTTGTCGATCTATTTACTAAAGGCAGTCTCATAAAAATTTAAGTGTGATTTTTATAACGCAAAACTTATTTCATCAGGGTAACGGGCAACGGGATATCTCGCTGAATGCTAATTATATAGTTGTTTTTAAAAATCCTCGTGATCGCGCTCAAATACAGCATTTAGCGCGTCAGATATATCCTGAAAATCCGCGCTTTTTGCAAGAGGTTTATCACGACGCAACGTCTAAACCACACGGATATTTGTTACTAGATTTGAAACAAGCGACACCGGATAATTGTAGATTTCGCACCTGCATCTTTCCCGATGACCCCCAGCATTTTGTGTACGTACCACGAAAGAAATTAAAAAGCAACTACACGTCCGGAGAATTACCAGTTCTGCGTTTATAATGACGGACAACGGATCGGCTCGCTACAAAAAGAACGTTGCGATAACGCAAGCCCTTCGGTATTCCGACAAGGAGCAGCGCAAACAGACTTCAAGTGTCATTCAATGTCTTGTCGATTGCGCATTGTACATCCTACGTAACAACGCGCCACTGAAGACTCGGGGATACTTGTCGTGGAAAAAAGGTGAAAAGGAGTGATTCGCCCCAAATAATTATCAGTCAATTTCTTGTAATGGCACGCAGCGGATCACCGCTCTGCAAGAAGTACGCTGCAATATTGCAAGCCCTTCAGCATTTCAGTAAAGAGCAGCGGGAAGCCTTTTTGCGTAAAGCAGATCCCCGTATAATCCGTTGTATTTGCGAGTGTGCTCTGAACATTCTTCAGGGTAACGTGCCTCTGAAGCCTGCTCAGAAGAAAAAACTACGTAGGCACGCGCCTGTTCTTCGGCGCTTAGCAGCGAGAAAAGGCAGTTGGAAGAGTAAGAAACGGTTTGTTATACAGAGCGGCGGATTCTTGCCCCTTTTGCTCGCACCAATACTAGGCACCGTCCTGTCAAATTTGATTGGCGGCTGATAATGGAGCATGCAAGGAAAATGGTGCTAGTACCCGAGGAGAATCTATTACAGTTGAACACCTCGAGTCATCGACAACAAGCTTTTGCTGCGGGTACACCACCATCGCAGGAGGCGCAGACTATTAGTGCTACCTTGAGCAGATTGGACACCGAAATGAATGAAATTTTGAATTCTAATAAATACAAGGATGAGAGAGAAAAGTGGGCGGCATATTTGGCTGTGCTTCAGCGCTATCTTCATTTTGTCGATAGTGAACGAACCCATCAGCAACTTGAACTCCTGAAAAAAGAAGGCGCAGCCCCATTGGAGGGTGCTGATAAAAAAAGCGAAATCTCTACACGTATGAACGACTCCATTATAATTGAAAGTGTACCGCAAAAATTTCGACCCAAAGCGAAGCTTCTGCTGCGTCGTTTGCACGATGCGCGTTCGCCAAATTTTTCTTGGAACGCCGCGGGAACCGTTTCTATCGAGGGAAAACCCATCAAAGACTCGAATATTGTCGACCTCATGAACGATGCTATGCGTGCAAGAAAAGTCTCCAAACCTGCGGGACGCAAAGCCTTTGCCGCTTTTTTAAAAGCGATACAAACACCTCGAGAATTTGTCGGGAATGAGGAACTATGGCTGGAATCAAGGGCGAACTCAACACTACAACAGGATCAAACAAGTAGCAGTGACGGTGGTGATATCAGCGATGTCAGCAGTCAGTCACCGCCGTACTACAGTGATAAGAGCACAGGAGCAACACGTGCTGTGCAGAGTGGTTCTGGTTGTTACAGCAAGAAAAGACGTGTAACTTGGGCTAGCCTTAAATTATAAAGATGAAAATATTAGAAAAAGTGTACTTCAACCCCTCCTATGAAGCATCGTTTTCGGGCGCAACTCGGTTGCTGCGAGAGGCTCGGAAGAAAAAAATTTCCGCCAAGAAGACCCTACAGTGGCTTGAGTCTCAGGATGCTTACACAAAGCATAGACCTGTGAGGCGTCGATTTCCGCGACGTTTTTACAATGTGCGAAACATTGACGATGTTTGGGAGGCTGATCTTGTAGATCTTCGCTCTATCAAAGATTACAACGACGGCTATGTTTATCTCCTCGTAGTTATAGATGTTCTTAGTAAATACGCATGGGTTGTGCCTCTATACGATAAGACAGCGACATCTGTCACTAAAGCGTTTACGCATATATTATCACAAAAAATCAGTAACGGTAGAGCACCGATTTGTTTACAATCGGATAGAGGTAAAGAGTTTATAGGTGCTGCATTCCAGACTTTCTTGGAGAAGAAGAACATTCGGTTCCGAGCTGCAAGAAACCCCGATATAAAAGCCTCTATTGTGGAGCGGTTTAATAGAACACTAAAAGAAAGAATGTGGCGTTATTTCACATACTCTAGAGAGAAACGTTACATCGACGTTCTGCAGGATATTGTCTCGGCGTACAACCATACGCGGCATAGCAGCATAAAAATGACTCCTGCCTCTGTGACATTAGCCACAGCCGCTAGCGCTCGGGCTAATCTGATGCAGCGCTACAGACCTCCTGAGCAGCAGCACAGGCCTCCTAAATACAGGGTAGGCGATGTTGTGCGCATCAGTAGTGCAAAGGCGGCCTTTGCAAAAGGTTACGAGAGCGGCTGGACCAGCGAGCTATTTAAAATACACCGTGTATCAGACACTCGATGGCCAGTGGTATACATCTTACGTGACCTTCACGACGAAGATATCGACGGTATCTTTTACGAACCCGAATTATCGAGAGTGCAAACACAGAGGAAGAAAGGCCAATCAAAATGAAAGAGGAGTTTTATATGGTTTTACCTAGCAATAGTAGCATGGAATATTACCCTGATAATAAGACAACACGATTCACTACTCATTTACCACAGTGTGTGACTTTGCACGGTAGTTGGGCTGTTTCTTTAGCCGAAATACACATACCCATGACGATTCTACATGTACCACCCGAGGGCGAACAGAATTTTATTAACATTGTAACGAGAGTTATGAAACCTGATGCGGGACTAGACTTTATTAGAGAAGACCGTATTTGTGTACCACCCGGTGTATACCGTAGTATCGACAAATTACTTGAAACAATTAATGAGATAAAATACGTAGCTGGACACTTGAGGTTTCAATGTGGACACAATGGATACGTGACAGTGTCGCGCATCTGCAACACCTGCACGAATTCGGAACATGCCTTTTATTTTTCTGACGTGTTGAATAAGATTTTAGGATTTTCTCATGATCACGGAATAGCTGTTCAAAGCGATACTAAGTACATCGATCAGAGACCCGCCGGTCTAACCAACGGTATTCCAAATATGTTCTTCGTTTATACTGATATATGTGAACCCTACATCACGGGAGATGTGCATACACCTCTGCTCCGTGTCGTTCCCTGAGTCGCCGCTGATAATTACAATTACGGGTCTGTAAAAATTCGGCACTTTTCGCCGCCACGCTTCATACCACTATTGCGCACTAGTTTTCAAACGATAACTATCGATATAAGAGATGAATTTGGTGAGCCAATACCATTCGAGTACGGAACGCTGACGGTGACATTACACTTCCACCGTATAGATTGACAGCATCATTGTTAAAATGGAATATTATGACGCATATTTTGACGCTCAGACGGGTGGTGGTGGGCTGGGGAGGAGCGGATATGGAGGCATAAGCCACGTATACATCGGTTCACCGAACCAGCGAGGTCACGGGATTGGTAGCTTCCTCGGCGGTCTCTTTCGGCGTATCATACCGCTCTTGAAACAGGGAGCCCGAACCATCGGCAAAGAAGCGCTACGTTCCGGTGTTAATGTAGCCAATGACATACTGGATAAGGGCATGCACCCACGAGAGGCCTTTCAAACGCGCCTGCGTGAATCGGGTACAAATCTAAAGCGAAAGGCCGAGGAAAAAATTAATAATCTTATGCAGGGTTCGGGTTATAAAGCAGCTAAAATAAACAAATTGCTGCATTCGCTTGGTAGTGGTGGTGTGCGACGCATCGGTGTGAAAAAAAGAAAGAAACCGTCGACGTCGAGAAAACGCTCTGGGCGCATTAAGAAGAAGAGGAAAGGAAAGAAAAAGACAGTGCGTAGAAGGGAGACAAAGACAGACAGTAAGAAGAGGAAAAAGAGGAGGAAGAAGCCAAGGACTGTATCCGATATTTTTGCATAGTCAGCCGAATCAGGGACAAAATGGCGTTCTTACACGCTCACTCGTGTGAGTGCCTAAAGTCGGAGCTTGAACTATTCACACTACCACCGACCCAAACTACAATTGAGGGGACACAATGGGTGTACTATAAACCAATTTCATCGCTGACGGATAACGCTCCTATCGAATTTGTGATACCGGGCCAGGGCGATGAGTACATCGATCTTGCCCATACTATGCTGAGTATGCGAGTTGAAATAATACCACCTCGGAAGCCCAAAGACGGCGATGCGCCTAAAGCCGGTCCCGTTAATAATTTGCTGCATTCAATGTTCAATCAGGTCGACGTATTCTTGAATCAGAAACTTGTATCGCCGCCTAATAACGCTTACGCATACAGAGCATACATTGAAACACTCTTAAATTATGGAGACGACGCGAAGTCTTCTCATCTCACAAGTGTTCTGTGGTATAACGATGCATCTGCGGGAATGGATGATGTGGGTGAGGGTAATAGCGGGCTGACCATCCGAAGAAATCTCATGAATAATAGCAACAATCAGATTGATCTCCTTGGACACCTTCATTGCGACATCTTTAATCAGGAGAGATTTCTGATAAATGGCGTTGAGATGCGCATACGCCTCGTACGCACCAACGATGCTTTCTGTCTTATGAGCTCTTCAAAAGACTGCAGCATAAAGATTGTCGAAGCATCGCTCCTTGTACGCCGCGCTAAAATAGCGCCAGGTGTTCTCCTAGCCCACGCAAGGGCTCTCTCCAAATCTACGGCTAAGTATCCGATGACTCGCGTGGAGGTTAAAGCTGTGTCATTGCATGCAGGTGTTCACGGTGATACTCTCGATAATGTCATACTAGGGCAGCTTCCTAAGCGTATAATTATCGGATTTGTCGATAATAAAGCCTTCAATGGCGATCGCAAACTGAATCCCTTTAACTTTCAAAATTATAAAATCAATTATCTTTCTTTGTACGCTGACGGTGTGCAGATACCGTCAAAACCTCTGCAGCCCGACTTTGGAGAGGGAGGACGATACGTGGATGCATATCACACATTATTCTCCGGTACAGGTATTCACTTTCTCAATCAGGGTAATTGTATTTCACGCGCGGCTTACCCTAACGGTTATTGTCTATTTGCATTTGATCTAACACCCGATCTTTCGGCTAATAGTAATACTCATTGGAATTTGGTGAAACATGGCAGCGTCAGAATAGAAGTCCGTTTCGAAGAAGCTATATCTTCAACGGTTAACTGTATTGTGTATGCGGAATATGATAATGTGTTGGAGATTGACTCGTCTCGACAAGTAATTGTAGATTTCGGTGGCTAGCGCGCGAGGCTCTGCAGGCAGGATCTTCAGTATTCACCGAGAACTTGGGACGACCGGACGAAATCATGACTGTTGTAATTGATATACAGGGTCTAAAGGATAAATTCAATCATTTTACACCGAAAGAAGTGGCTGTTACCGCGGTACATTCAGCCTATTTTGGTCACTGGATAGTAAAACCGACCTATTCTCATGACGACCTACCACTTAGTATAAAGAGGCAAAATATGTGGCTGCGGGAAAACCATCACGGTATTGAATGGTCTGAAGGCGATACGTCCCTGCAAACGGTCGAGCTGATTCTGAAGAAAATTGCAGTAGAGTCTGACCGGATATTCACCAGAGGCTCCGACAAAGCACGGTACCTGACAAATCTGACAGGGTGCTTTATCATAAATTTGGAAGAAGACGACGAAGTACCGTCATTCCATAACCTACCAGCGGGCAATACGCGGTGTATTTATCACGGGTTGCTGCGCAAAAATCACACATACAAGTGTGCACTAGACAACGTGACAAAGATCAAAGCGTGGCTCTGTCATAGCGACCGCTTTGATTCTTTGTGGGAATATAGAACCACTACTAGCTGGCGGGTGGGTTTGTCCGAGTGTGCTGCTGAAGGAAAAAAGTCGTCTGCCTGCTGTTATGAACAGCCTTCAAATTCTGCAGTCTCTCCGGAACATAAAGGATCATACAGTAGGCGTATACCCTGCAGATCGCATACCGAAGGTGTGGACGAAACCGACAGCCTTCGTTGTTAATACCGATGGACACAAGCTACCAGGGGCCCACTGGGTCGCCATGTACGTCGATCGAAATGGACATGGATGGTTCTTCGACAGCTACGGACTCCCCCCTATCATCCCAGAACATCTCACACGTCTCCGAAGAAACTGCAAACTCTTCCGATGCAACGCTATTCAACTTCAGGGTCCGGATTCGCAGTGTTGCGGACAGTATTGCGTTATGTTTCTTCATTATATGTGTACTGGCCTCGGCATTAATAAGTTTAGAAGTATATTTTCAGATAACTTGTCGAGAAACGATAAAATAGTGTATGATTATTATAGTGCGTTCATCAATAATCGTGACAGATTTAAGTCAGAGGGTAAAACGTTTAGCACTGGTGCGACCATAGGAGGTAGTTATAAGTGTTTGCATTGTATACAGAGCTGTTGGCCTCGTAGCCGTGTATTCTAAATATGCTTAAAAATAAAGATTAAAAAATATTTTTCCGTCTTCTTCTACCTACTCTGTATCGCATACATCCCAAAGCCACGTGCTGATAGCAGCCTTTCGAGCTGATGACAGCAGATATTATGTTTCTCGGCGGACGTGAAAGAATGCAAGAAATAAACAGGGTAAGTAAAGCTGCTGGGGGGGAGCCATGAGTCACGAGCTGTATGCAGCGTCAGCAGAAGGCCCAACCTAACTGCGCAAACTCTCTCACGAATATTCATATTCGAACAGTCCGTCCTCCTGTGAGCAGACATCATTCGTGATCGAACCGTGAAAGACGTACGAAATCAAAAAGAAGTTCACGTGCAAACTAGCCGGCTCCATTGAAGTTAATGCAACGGAAACGGATCGAATTAAAAGGGCGCATAGGAAGACACTTAAACGACATTGCAAAATTAAAATCGTTGATACGCACAAGATCAGAGTTTCGACGTGTGATACGAAAGCTAGAAGAACTCAATCTACACAATGGATCTCACGCAAATCAACAAGGTGGGCATGCTTGCATCGTTTCTGCCTGTGAAAAAACTATCCGAGCTGGCACTGGAAAGAAACTATGGCGTCACTGATATAAGGTGCGTAAAAACGTCATTCGGCCCAAGGATCACCATCGATATTGAGGAATCCTTTACTTGCTACCTCCCGGCGAGATTCGTCAAGGTATTCGAGGACGACGCCAATCTCTTGCAACAGATGACAGCTTCTGCGCATGAGAAAAAACTACTCATGCAATACCACGGAACAAGATATAATAATCTGGAGTTCAAGCCCGTCCGCCGAGCTGAGGCTTGATAGTCATTGCGTTGGTGCGCACCCTGTCTCACTCACTCTACACGGTTAATTCATCAGCAGCGGGAGAAGAAGAAGACGTCGTTTGAGAGAATCTGCTCATGCGGTACTACGGAACACACTATAATAGTTAAAATGTTATCATACGATCCATGTACAAAGAAATAAAAAAACAGGTTATCGATAAAAAATAATTTATTTTTTACTAGTGGCAAAATATACCCTACTCGTCGTTCGTTATTATTGCTGCCATCGCTTCAACAGCCCGAATCAGCAAACAATTCGCTGCGTCTAACTCTCACGATATACCCATTCCCCCCCCCCCCCCCTCACCCTATCCGCTAGTCCTCATCCCGTCTTTTGCCACCGGAGACAACAGAAGCGTGTTCGTAGCCCAGTCGCCTACATCTTGTGCACAGAGCTGTCACAGTGCACATTAGTTATTATCGTCGTTCACGTTGTTGCGAAATGAACGGTTACTCGCGCGAGACGGTACAGAAAGTGACACAAATAATTACGGTTTGCCTTGTTGAAAAATTACATCAAGAATTGGGGGAGATGCAAAACGAGGCGGATCGAGAACGCTGGTTGCAACGGTGCACAGCAGTCGTTTCGCTAATAAAATTCTATCTGGAATTTCTGGATCCCTCGACAGAGTATTATCAGGGAATGAGCTGGGAACTGGATTATTTGGAGGCTGTCCTGTTCGAACTAGAATAAAAAATGAAGCGGCGCTCCCCATCGTATCCAATTTCAATCTGCACGTGCAATATTGCTGACGATAGCTGTCGTGTGATAACAGCTTCAGCGCAGCTCAGTCTTCTACCGTCTGTTGAGAGCGTAAAACGTGTTCGTGGATTTCAACGACAATATGCACTGTCCACATCGGGTGTTTGATGTACCCGGTACAGATCTTGTGTTTGATATTCTGTATTTAAAAGATAAGAATGGTGATTTATTGCCGAAAGAGGTGTGCGTGGGTTCGGTGGATAAACCACAGCGTCGAATGGTGTGGATAGTCTCTCCACCTTATATCATCGAGGAATTGCCGTACCGGATACGAAGAAGAAATAATTGGCGGACTGAGTACATCCACGGTCTACACTGGTTCGAAGGCTGGTCGTGTGGGGGCGGCATCGAACTCGCTGAACTGTATCAAGAATTACGCGAAATTGCGAAAAGTGTTGGCGAACAATCTCGACTGTACGCGGTAGGTGAGGACACTGTACAAATCTTAGAACAGGCCATAGGACGCAAATTCATAAACTTGAACGAACGCGCCGATTGTCCAGATCTCGATGTTCCGCCGTCGAAGAAGGTTAAAGTGTGTTCGTGGCATTCTTCCCTAGAGACGAAGCTCAGAGGCGCTCAGTGCGCTCTATGGAACGTTAAAAAACTCCAGCGTTACCTTAACGAGGTCCCACTTCAAAGATCTTCTTCTTTTCGTTGTCAACCCGTAAAGTGAATTATGTATTTGAAAAAATTGTCGAAGCTCAATGAAACCGGTCGCGTACCGTCCCACCTACCATATAAAAGGATTGCGGAACTGGAACTTCAGAAAATATATAGAATCTCAAGAATGAGGATGGGCAACACCAAGCACGGGAGACAAGTGATTGCCGATATAGGTTTGGATTTCAGTGTCTTCATGCCCCTAAGGGTTAGCTTCTTTCTGAACTATAATGACGAAGTGTTCGACGAAATAGCAGAACATTGTGAAAAAAAGGGTCTAGGGCTGCGATATTTGGGCTCCGTATATAACCGTATTGAATTCATCGATCTAAGTTGTACATGAAACCTAGCTTTAAGAAATATGTAACTCTGTGCATAATAAAATAAAAAAATAAAAAAGCGGGGTGCACTATGGAGACTTCCGCACACGCTCCCGTCCCCCCTCTCTATCACACACATCTCCGGGCGCGGTCCGACCGGGCGCGGTCCGACCGGGCCCGAGGAGTGGGGATAGGAGTGGGGATGGGAGTGGGGGGTCTCCATAGTGCACCCCTTACTACTCGCGTTCTTGAAGGGTGTTCAACAATTTTTCGCAAGACATGCGATTTTTCTGTAATTAAATCGAACGGGGTGATCTACCGCGAAAAGGGATGTTTTTTTCGGTAACTGTCTTCTATATCACCCACATACACGATAGGCCCGGATGGAAGTTTCGGAATCGCGTCCTTAAGGGTGTTCAACGATTTTTCGCAATTCCACCGATTTTTCCTAATTAAATCCGTCGGAGGTGATGTACCGTGAAAAAGGGGTGTTTTTTCGCGTACTGTCTTCTACAAGACCCAAGTACACGATAGGTCTAGATAGAAGGTGCGATCTCGCATCTTTAAGGGTGTTTAACGATTTTTTGCAAGATCAACGATTTTTCCTAATTAAATTCGTCGGAGGTAATGTACCGTGAAAAGGGGTGTTTTTCGTCAACTCTCTTTTATAACACCCAAGTACACGATAAGTCTAGATAGAAGCTGCGTACTCGCGATCGTAAGGATGATCAACGATTTTTGGCAAGAACAGCGGTTTTTCGCTATTAAATCAGTCGGGGGTGATCTATGTTGAAAAGGGGTGTTTTTTCGTGTAGTCTCTTCTACACGACCGAAGTACACGATAAGCTTAGATAGAAACTGCGATCTCGCGTCGTTAAGGGTGTTCAACAATGTTTCGCACGAAATGCGATTTTTCTCTAATTAAATCAAATGGGGGTAATCTTCCGTGAGAAGGGGTGATTTTTCTTAATTAAATGAATTACCTGATTAACCAACTTGCCTGCGATTATCATGCATATCGTACGCTGTCCAAAGCTTATACAGTTCTAGATTATGTGCTGAAATGTTTATGAGAGCCATTATATTACAAAAATCACCTTTGTTGCAATATAAGAAAGCTTATTGCCACGGGAAATGAAAAATTGCGATTTTTAGTGCCTCTCAGCGCTGCGGTCATATGCGGGGCACGGGATCTGGAAAAGTGTTGCAAACTTGTACAACATTACAAACTTCACTTCAAAAACTTAAAAAACGGTAATGGGTATTGCGGTAAATCAATTTTGCATTCTAATGTAATGTTACTAGTGTACTATTAATACTAGTTATAATCCAACCGATATTCAATGCAGTCGTATGCATGCAGTATTACATCCGAGAACATGTGGCTGCTATGGTTTCGGGATTTTATATGTTTTGCCCACGTTTTTCGATACGGGAATGACACCGACCATGTTGAAGCTACGGTTCATCATTGAAGAACAATTTGGTCGACCATTGTATCTGTCTTTTGAAAGGGCCGTAAAGTAATTAACATCAGCGACCGGGATTATGATTTTTATATGTTAAGTTATTAAATGAAACGATATTACAGTCACGTCTTTTGATTCGTAAATCAAGTTTATATTGGTCGTATGCATGCAGTGAAATGCAGCTGAGAGCATGCGCCTGCTAGGGTTTAGTGGATTTTGTGCTTTTGCCCGCGTTTTTCGAAGCGTGGATGAGGACGATCATATTCAAGCTATGATTAAAGTTCAAAGAATTAATTATATCTCCAAGGTATATATAATTCTTCAGATCAAGTTTGGATTGTTCGTGTACATTAGGGTGACAGTTAAATGGGGTCAAAACGAATTTTGCTCGTGCCGCCCCCTAAATCGGCTCCAAATAAATAAAAAGTAACCCTGTAATTTTTTCAGATTTTTAAAAAAATCCTTACCCCTTGACCACGGGGGTTGAAGTTTTCCATTTAAAATACACAGGGTTTCCCAATGTTTGCAGTTAGTATTTTATTGTTAAGCTAAATATGGATGCAAAAATTTGAAATTCTCACGAATTGGTCCTTCAGTATGCTGCTATGTGAAAAAAAATTGTCATCCCCCTACCATTAAAATTGACTTGATTAATCCCATGATACCATTACTGTCCGCGTAATGGTCATATTACCTTAAATCTGTCATATTACCATAAACTATTTCCTTATTTTCTTGGAATTTTATGCATTTTACAGCTTGCTTATTGTTATAGTTAGATATTGTTTGGGGATAGCGAGGCAAAAGGGGGGGGGGGGGAACGGGATGTATCAATGGGGCAAAATGGGCCAAAAAATCAGGATGCATCGATCGAGCAAAACGGGGAAAAAAAGTTGTAATGCATCGATGAGATAAAACGGAGCAAAAAAATCGGAATGCATCGATTGGGAAAAAGGGGACAAAAAATCGGGATTCATTGATGGGGCAAAACGGAACAAAAAAATCAGGATGCATCGGTGGGGCAAAGCGGAGCGAAACAATCGGGACGCATCGATGGGGCAAAACGGGGTAAAAAATGCAGGATTCATCGGTGAGGTAAAACAAGATAAAAAAGTCGCGATATATGGATGGGGCAAAATGGGACATATTGATGGGGCAAAATGGGACAAACAATCGGGATGCATCGGTGGGGAAAAACGGGGATAAAAATTGGGTTGTATCGATAGTCGAAACGAGGGGAAATATCTGGATGCATTGGTGGGGCAAAATGGGGAAAAAAAACTTGGGATGTATTGGTGGGGCAAAATGGGGCAAAAAACATCGGAATGCATCGGTGGGGCGAATCAGGACGTAAAATCGGGATACGTCGGTCGAGTAAAGCGGGGTGAAATGATTGCGATGTATTAATGGGGCAAAATGGGATCTCCTCAAATCGAGGGAGGCAAAACGGGGTAGGGTCGAATTGGGTAGCCAGGCAGACATATCTATTTAGATGTCTGGTTGTCTGGCTGTCTCATCTCCTGTCCTTCTGACCTTGTAGCGGGGTTAAATGGGGCACCGACAGAAAAACTAACATTGTGAACGTAGAATCTGCCATATTGTTTCCTCATTCCTCCTCATATTGCTTCCTACAGGAAGCTTCGTTTTGACGAAAAAATTTGACATTTTAAGGCAACGGGTTAAGAATGTTCCAAATCATTGGAAACCATATTTCGAAAAACCGTCTGGCTCTGGGTGGTTGGGTGCGACTGTGTGTGTGTGCGTGCGTGCTCGAAACCGGAAGTCACGTATTCCGTAAATGGCGTCACTGCTTGCCGAGAAAATGTTATTCTCGAAACGGGAAGTCATGTTTCGGTCGATGACGTATCCCGTCTGGGTTTTGTGTGAACAATTTAATGGTGGCCGTGTCTCACCCCAGACAATTTTTATCCATACACGTTATAATTCGCGACATTTAGTAACAAACGTAATTATGTTTGATACTAAAATGTTGAGGGATGTGATTGGATCGAAGAAAAATGCGAGAGTTAATCAGATTCCAATTCTAGTGTTGTGAATTTACCGGTAAATTTTCCGGTAAATTCTCAACACTAGACCAGAGGTGACCTCTGATTGGCTCCCGCGTTTTTCTACTATCCAATTACATCCTTCAATACATCGACTAACTCATACAAACGACGCATGCGCTGCCAAAAATATTAGTAGTAGCTCGTTCGCACACAATTTTTCAGGAGACAAATGTATCAACGTGAACCTCCGTCAGTAAAAAAAAACACGTTCAGATTTCAACACCGTAATTTCTGGAAAGCTTGGCACTACACAGTGCTATGTGAATTTGTGAAGTCTTTTATAAAATCAACCATATTTTTATACGAACTTTCATCGCCATGTGCCATAACCTCAATTCACAATGACATCTCTTCCAGAGCCAGACTTACACCAAAATATTTTTTTACTCGGTGATCTCGACACTCAAATCTATGGGAATAAGTTGCCATCGAAAGAGCAAGTCCTAAAAGTTTTGTTTTTTAATATTCGAGTAGTTAAATTAAGTACACGGGAAAGTGCACGGTTAGTCGTAAGAGAAGTGCAAATTTTTTGGGACAAGGCTCGATTGCCGACACAAAAAGAAAGTCGTTGTGTAGATAAAGTATTGGCTTTGCATCAGGAATGGACAGATTTGCAAAGACACAAGACAAGACCTTCAAACCGTGAAAAAGAAGAACGTTTTTCCGCTCAAATAAAAAATTTATTTGATATAGCTCATGGAGACGTGCTTCTAAAAGTTGATGAAAATAGAAAAACGTTTCTTGAAAATCAAAGACGAGATGGTCGCATCGGATACATCAACAATATCGAAGGTTTTTTCGAAAGACAAGAAAGAGAAGAGGAAAGGCGAAACAAAATATTATCTGAAAGACAATTCAAAAGTCGAATGCAGATAGATTTGATCGGTAAGTGATAACTTGTTTTGTTATGAATTTAGCTTAGTTTTTAGTCTTGAGTCGCGGGGTTGAATTTTAAGTTCCATTTCGTTGGAGAATAACTTGTTCAATAGCAATTAGTTTTAGACTTGATCTTTTGATCTCTTCTTTTTTCATCACTTTCTTCTTAGTTCTTTAAGTGTACAGTATTGAAATGATAACTCTACTTAGTGTCATATTTGTAATAATATATCACGAACTAGAATACATCCCTAACGTCAAGTGACACTTTATATACTAATCATTTATCACCCCTAACTTATGGCGAGACCGATTTATAACGACGGTTCTAGCATTTCATTTGTTGACTGTAAAAATAAACTGTAACGTTCATATTCTGGATCTTGAAATTTGATCGCATTAATTACATTAATTTAGCATTATTGTACGTTCTATTTTATAAAATAAAAATATCAGATATTCAAATTACAAATATTTTGCCTAAAATTTACAAGAATTATAGTTCAAAATAAAAATTGTACTGTAATATTGCAACGCACATGAATTTGAAATTTTAGAAACAGTTTATGTAAAAAAGCTTCCGATACCGTTCATTAATTTTGAAACCGATTTTATTATTGTTATATTTTTAAAAAATTATAATTTGTTTCAGACAATTTCGTGGAACTGTCGGCAAGTGAAGGAGGAACCTGCTCGCAGACTCTCAGTCAACAAAGTATTGGTACATACTCTAATATTTCTCTTGACAACGACGGTGAGGATGAAGCGGGACCCTCAGCGTGCAAAAAAAAGCGAGGAAATGTCAATATATTTAATGATAAAGTCGTTGCCGTCCTCGATAAATGTGGTGTAAGTGATAGAGATGCTGTACACCTAGTTGCTGCCATAACAGAAGTTGTAAACGTCGATCGTAATTCCTTGACGCTCAATCGCGAATCGATTCGACTATATCGACAAAAAGTTCGTGTGGCAAGAGCTGATCAAATCAAAAAGGTTTTCCAAACCGAAACGTTGGACGCTCTCATTTTACATTGGGACGGAAAACTCTTAATGGATCTAACGAAACGTGCTATGGTCGATAGACTACCTGTTGTCGTCACGAATGGTGGAATAGAGAAGCTCCTCGGCGTTCCAGCATTAGACAATAGCAAAGGATTAACGCAAGCAAATGCAGTTTATGAAGTTCTCAAAGATTGGGGGCTTTGCGAATCCGTGAAAGCACTTTGCTGCGACACAACGGCATCGAATTTGGGCAACAAAAACGGTGCTGCAATACTATTGGAGAAACTATTGCAGACAAATCTTTTGTTTGTTCCTTGCCGGCATCACATTTTCGAACTTGTTTTGCGCTGCGTATTTGAAATAAAAATGCCGTTATCAACCGGGCCGAACGTACCTCTCTTTAAAAATTTTCGCGAAGCCTGGAAAAAAATAGACACAACCCGGTACAAAAGTGGAATCGACGATAAATATGTCAAGAGAATTCTGACATCTGATCATATCGAAAGGATAAGATCATTCGCGCAAAAAGCATTGAAGGATTTTCAACCACGGGATGATTACAAGGAATTCCTAGAATTGACCCTCATCTTTATTGGTCTTCCTTCATCTACTAAGGTCACGTTTATTTATCCTGGAGCGTTTCATCACGCCCGATGGATGGCAAAGGCAATATATTGCCTAAAAATATTTATGTTTCGAGAGCAGTATTCGATGACTAATGAAGAACGATTGACGGTTCGTGACACATCGTTATTTATTGTGATGCTGTACGTCGAAGCATGGTTCACTGCTCTATTTGCTCCTGCGGCACCAAATAACGATTTAAAGTTTTTGAAAAAACTGTACGATTACCAATCGATTGACGAAGAGGTATCAAAAGTCACTCTTAAAAAATTCACGAACCATTTATGGTATTTAAATGCTGAAACAGCTGCAATGTCGTTTTTCGATGAAAATGTATCACTGGATATCAAACGCAAGATGGTTTTGGAATTGAATCCATACGACGAAATCGATGAATATTTCCCCAAACGGATCCAAATTAATTTGAACGACGTTGGTAGTTACCTTGATAAAGAGATGGATCACTTTGTATGTCCTCAAACGTTAAACTTTTTTCGAAGGTTCGGAATTGATGAAGGGTTTCTGAAGAAAGATCCATCCGTTTGGAGTGAAGATGAAAATTACGAGAAAGGTTTGAAAATTGTAAAACAATTAAAAGTGATTAATGATGTCGCGGAAAGAGGTGTTCGTCTGTTTTCCGATTATAACGAAATTCTCTCTCGGAACGAACAACAGAAACAGTGCATTTTGCAAATCGTTAGTGATTATCGGAAAAATAATTCGGACGCAAACAAATCAACAGTACTACAAAATCCGTAACTCATTTACAATATTTGTCCACATGCATTTTGTAATACACTTATACAAACTCCTGTCTATGCTGTGGATGTGGTTTTGAATAACTGAGCTTTTAAATAAAGGCAGTTTTATTACCGAAGAACAATTTATTTAGTTCATTTATTTTCAGCTGCTAGTGTCTTAATTTCTTTTCCACTTAGCAATATACTCGTAGAATGATTTCTGACATAATGTTCTCGACCGGCAGTGCCGTCGTCCACAAGATACGTGATTTTCGGTTTCACGGTAGCACCGCGCACGCCCGCAGATCCACAAGGTTTTTCTAAATATGGTTTTCCGATATTTTGGAACGTTCTGAAAATAATGCTTCCGCTATGCAGAAGTAATATAGGATATATTGTACATTCGAAATGTTTATTTTTCTGTCGGTGCCCCATTTTGTCCCATCAGGAGGACAGGATGACTAGAATATAGAATGTCAAACAGCCAGACAGACCTGCCCGTCTGGCTGCCCCATTCTCTCCTAGCTCGTTTTGCCACTCACGATTTGAGGAGATCGCATTTTACCCCATCGATATATCGCAATTTCTTGTCCCGTTTTGCCCCACCGATGCATCTCGATTCCCTTCCGTTTCGCTTCACCGATATATCCTGATTTTTGGCCACTTTTTGCGCCTCTAATGCATGCCGATTTTTTCCCCCGTTTAACCCCATAGATACATCCCAATTGGTTTGCCCCGTTTTGCCCCACCGGTGCAGCCCGATTTTTTTGCTCCGTTTTGCCCCAACAAAGCATCCCGACTTTTTTGCCCCGTTTTGCCCCATCGATGTACCCGATTTTTATTGCCCCGTTTTGCCCCAACGAAGCATCCCGGTTCTTTTGCCCCGTTTTGCCCCATCGATGCATCCCGATTTTTTTGTTCCGTTTTGCCCCAACGAAGGATCCCATTTTCTGTCCCATTTTGCCCCACCGATGCATCCCGATTATTTTGTTCCGTTTTGCCCCAACGAAGGATCCCATTTTCTGTCCCATTTTGCCCCACCGATGCATCCCGATTTTTTTTGTTCTGTTTTGCCCCAACGAAGGATCCCATTTTTTTGTCCAATTTTGCGCCACCGATGCATCCCGATTTTTTCGTTCCGTTTTGCCCCAACGAAGGATCCCATTTTTTTGTCCCATTTTGCCCCACCGATAGATCCTGATTTTTTTGCCGCCTTTTGCCCCACCGATGCATTCCGATTTTTTTTGCTCCGATTCGCCGCAACAATGCATCCCGATTTTTTGTCCCATTTTGCCCCATCAACATAGCCTGTTTTTTTGTACCATTTTGCCCCGCTATCCCCTATAAGGATATGAAACATAAATAATAAAATAATAAGCAGGCTGCAGAATGCACAGAATTCCAAGAAAATAAGGAAATCGTTTATGGTAATATGACAGGTTGAAGGTAATATGACCATTACTCGGACATCAACGGTATCATGGGATTAACCATGTCAGTTTTAAAGATAAGGGGATGACAATTTTTTTCCACATAGCAGCATACTGAAGGACCAATTCGTGAGAATTTCAAATTTTTGCATCCATATTTAGCTTCACAATAAAATACTAACTTCAAACATTGGGAAACCCTGTGTATTTTAAATGGAAAACTTCAACCCCCGTGGTCAAGGGGTAAGGATTTTTTTAAAAATCTGAAAAAATTACAGGGTTACTTTTTATTTATTTGGAGCCGATTTAGGGGGCGGCACGAGCAAAATTCGTTTTGACCCCATTTAACTGTCACCCTAGTGTACATGCAATAACATGCAGTCGAGAGCATGCGTCTGCTAGGCTTTAGTGGAGTTGTGTGCTTTTTCCCACGTTTTTCGGAGCGTGGATGCCGACGACCATGTTCAAGCTACAATTAAAGACCAAAAAATTAATGATATCTCCATTCTATACATAATTCTTCAAATTGCGTAAAGAGTAACGAGCAAAAGGGACCTGAAATATGATTGTTAAACGCTACGTTGCAATACGAGAAACATTACAGACACGTATTTTGATTCGCAAATCAAGTTTATATTGATCATATGCATGCAGTGAAATGCAGTTGAGAGCATGCGCCTGCTAGGGTTTAGTGGATTTTGTGCTTTTGCCCGCGTTTTTCGAAGCGTGGATGAGGACGATCATATTCAAGCTATGATTAAAGTTCAAACAATTAATTATATCTCCAAGGTATATATAATTCTTCAGATCAAGTTTGGATTGTTCGTGTACATGCAATAACGTGCAGCCAAGAGCATGCGTCTGCTAGGCTTTAGTGGAGTTGTGTGCTTTTGCGCGCGTTTTTCGGAGCGTGGATGCCGACGATCATGTTCAAGCTACAATTAAAGACCAAAAAATTAATGATATCTCGATATTTCATGAACGTTAGTATATAACTAATATTTAACATATACGCTAATGATTTGATAATTTTTTCAGCATCAAGATATATCGTCTGCCTGATGAGCGACATCACCTACATATTCATCCCTTGTGGGCACGCTTGTTGCTGCATCGCATGTGCAACGCGCCTCAATGATGAAGCAAATCGCATATGCCCGAAATGTCGAACGCCGTTTACGCAAACGCTACGAGCTTTCATCGAACCGTAAAAATACCTTTTAAAGTTTGGCAGCTAAGGTAAAGGACCCAGTTTATGAAACTTCTACGCAGCTCTCTCACTTTAAGCGTGTAAAATCAAAGGGATAAACAAGGAGGACCAAGAGTCGCAGTTTGTGATCCCCCGAACGCGCGCTCCCCATTGGCTGCATATCAAATGGTGGGGAGAGCCGACTATGCTAGAGGTACTCCTGTCACAAACTGGGTCCGTGTCAGATACTGGGTCCTTTACCTTATCAAGATCGTCATTTTTTTTTTAACAAAATTGGGTGTTGAGCCCCACATAGCTACACACCTCGTGAGTTATGTGAATACATTATAAAATCGAAAAAAAAACCATTCCCCGCTACTCTACATAGACTAAGCGTTTAACGTTCATCGTCTATCGAGTTCGTATTTTTTTTTTTTTTGCTAAAATAAAATGGGTGTTAAGCCCCACATAGCTGCACAGCTAGTGAGTTATGTGAATACATTATATATCCGAAAAAAAAAATTATCGCTAGTCATTATGACGACGCGTTTAACATTCATCATCTACCGTGCGCAAGATGATACGAAAATTAGATGTTGAGCCCCACTTTTTTTTTGTACACATGTCATTGCGACTCGAGCCTACGCTTGCCCACATTCTGTCGGATACAATGACACTGCGAGTCACATCACCCCGCGAACAGACCGAGTATCGGCCACATGTAACCGACCGACCGGAAAAAATTGTATGCTAATATTGTACGCAAATATTGTATAATCTTAATAAACACTTTATTGTAAAAATCAAAATATCCATGTTTTACACTCATTATTTCTAAGAATCGCTAATATTTGAGGCATTCCATCCGGTTTCGAACGGTCAAAAAGTTGTCCACTCCCAAAAAAATTTAAATTTTGTCAAATTATGTAATTATATAAAAAGGATTTATGTACATTTTTTCAGAATTTTTGGATCGCATTGTTTTGAGTTTTCCGAAATTTCAAAATTTTCTAAAGATTGTTATATCTTGAAAGGATTCAATTACACAGAAAAATGTTTCAGACAAAAAAGTTGCAGTTTGAGATGAACTTTGAAAAAACATTATTTTTTGAATTTTTCGACTTCAAAAAATTACTATTCTTATCAAAAATACTCGAAAATATTTTTTTTCGATCGGTATGTCACTTTCAATTTATCTCAAAAAATCCAGAAAATACTTTTAAGTGTGTACAGTTGACACATATTTTTTTTTAGATGGCGTGATTACTTGTTCCGAAGCTATGCTCCGTTTTATTATTATCGTTTTTTTTATAAGAATAAATTATTATGGAAAATTATACTCCCCTAAACTTTTCTCTCACATTTTTAGGTAAGAAACATTTAAAAAAAGTAAAAACATTAGTCATCTCAAAAAATGGACATCAAAATAATCGCTTAAAATAAAAATCGGAAAAAAGTGAAATCATATGAGCCAAGTAGGGGTATACAAATGGTATACATACTAAGTATGAAGTATATGAACTGAAGACTATGCAGACAATAGTGATGAAAAAATACGAAAATAAAAACAAAATGTTTTATCATATTTATCAATCGAACAATAGTACACGGAGCCGGCATACAAAAACTCGGCG
The DNA here is from genome assembly GCA_917499995.1 of Ichneumon xanthorius. Classification (NCBI taxonomy): domain Eukaryota; kingdom Metazoa; phylum Arthropoda; class Insecta; order Hymenoptera; family Ichneumonidae; genus Ichneumon; species Ichneumon xanthorius. The sequence continues at coordinate 472,284 of CAKJTD010000041.1, read as the reverse complement.
TGCCAGTTTTTTTTTGACAATAGCTGTCGTACATGGTTCATTAAAATAATCGAGGGAACAGGGGGAACACCAAGTCTCTTACTTTACAAAATACGACATTGTGCGCCAGTGCAAAATTAATCCTCTCATGATGCAATCCGAGTATAGCTCCCATCTTTATGGCAGTACGTGCGTGTGTGGGACTCTCGGTGAACAATACTGTCACAGATTACTAGATTCGCTATGAGGGACTGATAGCTTGCTTTATTTCTATTGGCCCTTCGGAAATCAGCCATAGCGAAATCTTATTTACCATTATTAAGCCTTTTAACATTTTATAATTTTCTTTATGAGATGCACTAGTAGTTCACTACTACAATAACATTACATTACGGCACAGGGCCTATATCTGTTTTCAATCTACAAGGATGCACTTTGGTCGACTAATATCGATGGTCTAAAGCCAGAAAGGCGCAGGGGAGAGCCGGGCAAAATGGCACACCTTGGCAAAACGGGACAATGAGGGCAACACTCAATTTTCCAATAATTTTTGGATGCCTCATTTTGTCGCAACGATACATCCGGATTTTCAACCCCGTTTTGCTACACTCACCATCACCGCCACCATTCAAAAGTTATTGTAAAATTGCGTTTTGCCTCATAATCCCGTTTTGCTCCGGTGTGCCATTTTGCCCCGCTCTCCCCTATAAGGTTAGCACTTTCATATATCATACGCCCTTGTCGAATTAGGCCATTAATATAATTTCTTTCTTTCCTGAGACCTCAACGCAGGCATCAATATTAGATGCATGTGATTCCAACTAGATTATGAATCAAGTAGCAGTTGAGGAAGTGGCGAATGAAACGAAACCTACGGGTGCATCCTCCTCCCCTCTCCCTCGATTATTTTAATGAACCATGTACGACAGCTATTGTCAAAAAAACTGGCACGCCAAGTTTTTGTATGCCGGCTCCGTGTACTATTGTTCGATTGATAAATATGATAAAACATTTTTTTTTATTTTCGTATTTTTTCATCACTATTGTCTGTATAGTCTTCAGTTCATATACTTCATACTTAGTATGTATACCATTTGTATACCCCTACTTGGCTCATAAGATTTCACTTTTTTCCGATTTTTATTTTAAGCGATTATTTTGATGACCATTTTTTGAGATGATCAATGTTTTTACTTTTTTTAAAATGTTTCTTACCTAAAAATGTGAGAGAAAAGTTTAGGGGAGTATAATTTTCCATGATAATTTATTCTTATTAAAAAAACGATAATAATAAAACGGAGCATAGCTTCGGAACAAGTAATCAAGCCATCTAAAAAAAATATGTGTCTACTGTACACACTTAAAAGTATTTTCTGGATTTTTTTGAGATAAATTAAAAGTGACATACCGACCGAAAAAAATTATTTTCGAATATTTTTGATAAGAATGGTAATTTTTTCAAGTCGAAAAATTCAAAAAATGATGTTTTTTCAAAGTTCATCTAAAACTGCAACTTTTTTGTCTGAAACATTTTTCTGTGTAATTGAATCCTTTCAAGATATAACAATCTTTAGAAAATTTTGAAATTTCGAAAAACTCAAAACAATGCGATCCAAAAATTCTGAAACAATGTACATAAATCCTTTTTATATAATTACATAATTTGACAAAATTTAAATTTTTTTGGGAGTGGACAACTTTTTGACCGTTCGAAACCGGATGGAATGCCTCATTTACTCTGGGGCTTCCTCATAAAAGTTCAAATTCAAATTTTCCTATCGCTTACTTATAATGTTCCTTTATTCGCCAAGCTTCCTCTATGCGGAAGCCAAAAATATACATGGTGGCCGCGGTCAGAGAAAACCGGGAAAAGTCAGAGAAAAAATCTTGGTCAGGAATCAGGGAAATATCAGGAAATTTCAAAATTGGTCAGGGAAAAAGTAAATCGTCGCCGAACCTTTTCCACTCCTAAAAAGTTGGTGTGTCACGATACTAATCGACTTTCGAGTTTTTGCCTATCGAAAGTTCGAGATTTGTATTGTTGCCGGTTTATTCGCGCCGTCATTGGTCGGCGATGACGACACGCACGCCGACACGAACCACTGTCGATAACCTCGATCGAATCGGCGATGACGACACGCACGCCGATGTTTTTTTGTGAGAGAAAAGTTCGCTCCAACTGTGAACGCCGTGCCACGAACCACTGTCGATAACCTCGATCGAATTTTAATGATCGAAACTTTTTAATTTTTTACAAATAAATACAGCTGGTTGACTATAGACTAATAGACTAAAAAGTGTGTTTTTTTTATTACGAGAGAATTGTTTTTGCGGGCGAGTTTGCTCCACCAGTTTTTTTTAATTTCTACATTAATTGTTTGACAGCTGGGGAATTACGCCGTGCCAGCCAGTGTCGATCGTCTCGATCGAATTTAATAATTTTTTTTTTCACTCCTACAAAGTTCGTGCTATTTTTCTTTATATTTTAAAGCTGGTGCACTAAAAAGTTGTTTTTTTCTAATTAAAAAAAATGTACGGTTATGTACGGTGCGGATTGGCGAATAATTTTTTTTTCGCGATCTTTTTAATCGATTTTTTTATTTTGAAAACAAAATTGCACAAAATTGACGGTTTTGTGTAATCTGTTATTCTCACTGACGATTAGACAGCGAACACTATTGAATCGTGTTTGGAATCCCGACGTTGACGGTGATTGACACGTCGTTGAATACAGTAAGTTTTGTAAGTAAAACTTTTTTTAATCTGTATGTGATTCTCTTGACTGGTTCTTGACAAAAAACAACATTAGTAATGATAATGTTAATTCTTTTTTTATATGCACAGAAAACTAAAGAATCAAGGATGAGGATTCTGCGGTCGACGCAGACTCGTGTCGAAGCAAGGGAATTTTGGCCACGTCGAGAGGCTTTCCGTCTATCAAAATCATGTGAAATGAGGAGACACGTACTCAATCCAGTGTGGGACCTATGTAGTCGATGTAACAGAAATCTATCCGGTCTGGTCGACTCATCTTAAAGTTCTGTGACCAATCAACGACGAGAAGAACGAGAGAACTTCTGTCGACCCAATGGTAATGCCCTAACGAGCCAGCACATTACGGGTACTGACGATCATTCAAAATCATCGGTTGTTTTTGTATATAGTAGGTAAATATGTTTCATTAACTGTGATAATAATTAAATTAATTTTAATAATTTGAAAGAAAAAAAATGTATGGTTTTTTTTTCATTAGGCGGCGCACAAAATTTTTCAAGATACACGAGCCAACGGACTACCAGAACTTGAAACAAGCGATGATGAGTATGTATGATGATATTTATTGGAGTACGAGTCATCTTTTGGCTATCGAAAAAAAAATGTATGGTTTTTTTTCCATTAGGCGGCGCACAAAATTTTTCAAGGTACACGAGTCAACGGGCTACCGAACTTGAAACAAGCGATGATGAGTATGTACGATGACATTTATTGGAGTACGAGTCATCTTTTGGCTATCGATCGATCGAAGAATGGCAATTGGAGTTGGTGAGCACCGCCAAGAGTATACGGGAGCAAACGACAAGTATCTCTACAACGAAGGGAGACAATCTTTTTAAGATCTGTAAACATATTTTCATCATACGGTGCGGAAATGGCCACTTTTCCGCCCGCTTCGCGTGCGTAAAACCGCCATTTTCGCACCTTGTGATGAAAAATATCGTACATCCCTCGTGCGAAACACTTTTTCTAACTCGTGTGATTACAGCCCTCGCCTTCGGCTCGTGCTGCAAACTCACACTCGTTAGAAAAACGTTTTTCGCCCTCGTGGAGTAATGTACTATTTTAATGTTGAAGATATCTTATTTTTTAAATGTATAATAATAGAATTGTTGTCGATGATGAAATTTCAAGTTTTTTTTTTTAATAAAAAATAGAACGAACAGTTATTTGTATTATATTAATAGGAACTAATACCAAAACTGGAAATACATCTTTTAATTATTAGTCTATCCCAGCCCCCGGACACACAGGCTAATTCTAATACGAGATAGTTCCACGCCGAATGTCGCCGATCAAATTATTCCGAGGAGTGGCGCTGCGTGTCCTCTGGGCGATCCAAAATATATATAGATATGTAAACAGTGGAGAGTTGTTAACCTCTAACGAAGTGCGTAACGAACTGCACAGTTTTCTGGCAGCATTAGTTTTGGTTTTCTCGGTTTTTATTTTTTTATTTGATACTTTTAAATTAAAAACTCATCCACTAAAGAAAACGTTTGCATCGGCCAAAAGTGTTTTCTTCGGGTCACGATGCCAACGTGCATCGTGCCAGGTTGCACGTCCGGGTATAAAACAAACCCTGACAAAGTTCATTCTTTCACCATTCCCCGAGATGCTGCATCTCTGAAATTATGGAGAAGTGCAGTGAAACGCGATGATGTGAAGCCCGGGAGTGCCGTGTGTGAGAAACATTTTGCCAAAGATGAAATTGTTTGGCAGCGTCAGGTTTTCGGAGCCGACGGGCGTGTGTTGGGCGTAGTAAGTTGTATAATTATTGCCAAATTCTAATGTTTGCACTTTTTTGTTAATTGAGAAAAGCTTATAAAATTGCATAATTTTTATTTGCAGTCGCACTATAAAGTACCTCGCCTGGTAAAGGGTGCGGTCCCATCAATATTTCCATGGATAGAAGCACCGCTACCAACACTCATCGAAAGCGTTCTTCAGCCCCAAATGGAAAAACCACCGGATTCATTTCCTACGGGCAAAGACAGTACACCACCCCCGCTCAAGCGTCAGAGAGTGTGCGATGCAAACAAGGAAAATGTAATATACACTCGATACACTCATACTCATACTCATACGATATATACTCATACACCCGATTCAATTTTCTAGACGCAACACCAAGAGCTACTGGATCACCACGAAACTGCTACGACTACAGTTGATCCAGCTGTTCAAGATGAACTCGACTCCACGAACACGTTAACCTTCAGTCAACTCCTGGCAGCGGACATACATTTGCCTCCTGGATGGCTACGTGATAAAACTGACTGTGGCAGAACGAAGTTAATCGTTTTCTTCAGGCACAAATGCTTCGATGTTAACAAGTTTTATACGCCGTTTATCATGAAAGCGGTGACCGTGCAAGACGATTTGTCAATTCAGGTGACTGTGATGGGCAAGCCTGTGCATAACGAAGAACTCAACCTGCCTGCTCATGTAACCCATATAACCCAGCTTCAAGAGTTGTTACGCACAATCGATGGATTGAACATCTGCAAGGGATGCACGGGCTCTTCGGTTGATGCACAAATGCAAAACTGGAGCTGCAGTACAGTGAGCAAAGATATCACTAACACGTGGCGTCACAACGAGTGTAATCTTTTGCTTTCGAAGGTCACCACTTGCAAGGTTTGCCGAGTTACGCAAAAAACGCTTGCAACAAAGTTTCGCCGGTGGAGAACGGGCGTAAATAAAAAAAAATCAAGTGCTCCTAATTCTCCGACGCAGAAGAGGAAATTGATTCGGTTACGAGAGAAACTTCGCGCTGCCAAAGTAGCACGGGAAAAGGCTCTGGGAAAGTTAAGAACTTTGAGAGAAGAGCTTAAATCATGCCAAGCAAGAATGGCACGATGCACGAATCTCGATCTCGACGAACAGTTGAAGAGTGGACGAATTTCTCAGAATCAAATTCATGTTCTGCAGCAAATAATCGACGCATCAAGACACCAGAACTCGAAAGGACGGAATTATTCCGAAGATTGGATGTTACTCTGCATGCTCCTGCACATGCGTTCGTCTTCTGGTTACGAGTTTCTAAGGAACAATGAAATATTGCCACTCCCGTGTGTGCGTACGATACGAAGGTATACATATAATTTTGCATTCAATTTTGCCATATAAAAAAATGCCATATAATAATTACATTTAATAGGAGATGTTATCATTTAATTACTTATATGAATCTTAATTTATTTTTAGATACTTGTCGAAGATCAATTCGCAGTGCGGTTTTGACTTGCAGTTTTTTGAAGTTTTAAAAACTGCATTAGCAAAAAAGGATGAATTGCAGAAACATGGAATTCTACTCCTCGATGAAATGAGCACGAGAGAAAGTATCAGTGTTGATAGCAAGAACCTAACATATAAAGGGCTCATTGATTTCGGGAATGACGTGCAGCAATCCACGGATTTTTCCGAAAAGGCCAATCACGGATTGGTATTAATGTTTCATTCGCTGCACGACACATTTACTCAGCCTATAGCAGTATTTGCATCGAGAGGACCAGTAAAGGGAGACATGCTTGCAAAACTCATCGTCAAAGCTATAATTCTCCTTGAACGAGTTGGGGCAAAAGTCCATGCTGTTGTCAGTGATGGAGCTAGTCCCAATCGCAAGTTTTGGTCTGAGGTCGGTGCAAGTGGAGTACGCGGGAAACTGCGGAACTATTTCGACCATCCTCTCGTCGAGGGTCGAAAGGTTTTCATTTTTTCGGATACTCCGCACCTGATAAAGACCATTCGAAACCGGCTCTATAACAATAAGGACATGGGTTTGCAGGTTTGTAAAGTATAAAGATGATAGACCGGTCTTTGCTTTTTTACCATCTTATTTACTATTTTATGTATTGAATTTCTAGATGAGCCCTACAGAGCCTTCGATTAAGTGGCAATATATTAAGACTTTGCACGAAAAAGATAAAGAATTGGCCGGACCTGGACAACTTTTAGTTTGTCCAAAATTAACTACGGACCATGTCAATTTGAACAACACATTGAAAATGCGTGTTCGATTGGCAGTCCAAGTAAGAGCTGATATACTTTACATATGTGTTTCTTTTAAGCATAACAAATCACTAATGAAAATAAAATTATTACTCTTCTAGGTATTCAGCAATTCTGTTGCCGGTGGTCTTCGGTTTTTTGAAAAGCAGGTTCCGGAATTGAAAGGCTGTGAAGCAACAGGATCGTTTTGCAAGTGGATGAACGACATGTTCGATGCGCTCAACCGCAGGCACCCTATCGATGGCGTCAAAGTTGGCAACGCAGATTTCAAAGTAAATAAAAAAAACAATGATAATTTAGAATTGTTAACTTAATTTAAATACTTAATTCTTGTTTTTTTCATAGATGATTGCAGAATCTCTAAAAAAGCTGGATACCTGGGAGGAGCAAGTGGACAAGAAGCAACTATCAAAGGACCTTTTTTTAACAAAACAAACGGCTGAGGGTCTGCGAGTGACGTTGCAATCAAGTCTTGACCTAATTGCATATCTCATAGAGAACTGTGGATTCCAATACGTATTAACGGGACGTATAAACCAGGATCCGTTAGAGGTTTGTTTTACGGATTCTGTTTAAGGAAATCCATAATTGACTTAATTTTTTTTTCTTTTGAAGTTTAGACATCAAAATGTTAGCAACTTTTTTAAATCGCAATGTATTTACGCGTGACCGATTTACTTCGAATTTCTTTAATCTTATCGATATTATTTTGTTTATGTGTGCGGCCTGTGTTTTTTTATTTGTTAATTTAGAGATTTTTTGGTACGGTGCGTCAAGCTGGTGGTTGCAACGACCATCCTTCGACTCCTACGTTCCTTAACATCTACAAAATTCTGTCAACGTACAGTGTTTTGAAACCTCCGAAGACGGGCAATTGCTCTGTCTTTGTACAGCAACCTACTGAGCCTTTGGTTACTTTGGCCGAGCTCAAATCTATTTACAATTCCCGAAACACTTCCGCTGACCTTTCGACGTCGATTAAAAAAAAATTAGAGCAGATAGTCAAACATGATGACTGGCAATTTGAAGAACTCGTTGAGCATGATTACTGCATGCCAGAGGTACAAGACTGCGTTCTGTACTGTCTAACGGCGGATTTAACCAAACGTGTTATGAATACAGTAACATGCTCAACTTGCAAAGAAGCTCTAATTGTTCCTGAGGCCCAGGGTATTATCCTGCCAGAAGCCGTGCTCACGAGTTGGCAACAGCGAGGGGGATTGACGCATCCTAATTCCCACTTATACCGATTTATGCTTTTTTTGGAGGGTCAATTTAACCGGTATTGTGAGTCGATCAATGTTTTCGAAGAAGTCGTCAGTCAGGTATTGAAATATGAGCGCTTGTCATTTCCCTGCACGGTCCACGCACACGAGATTTTGTATCAAATTATACAGTATTTTGTTACGATGCGTATGCAACAACATTGCAGGCACATGAAAGCTGAACAACAAAAAACGAACCAATTTAAAAAAAAAACATCGAAATTCTGCATCAGCTAAAAAAAATTGAATTTTTTTGTCAGTTAAAAATTCTATATTTTTAATAAAAAAATGTCTATATTTTTTATCAGTGACTATTGTTTATTTATACATTCAACATTCCCATTTATTTATTTACAGTTAAAAACGATTTTCCCCGCATAAATGAAATGCTTAATATAAAAAGCCTACATAGTTATTTTGAATAGAATAGTGGCAAACTCGGATCGCCCAGACGACTACCAGCGCCCCTAGCGGCTGGCGACATCCCGAAGGGCCAGCTATCCGCCGTGTGCCAGTAGGCTGGTCTATCCGGAAAATGGCATAATCAAATTACAGTGGGAAAGTCACCACAAGAATCCACAAGAGGGTGTTTTTTTAAATGCAACCTGCGTTTAAAAAACACCCAAAATTAGATTAGTTTTTTGAAAACGCGCTGTAAGACACTGGATATCGACGCATTATTGTTCGTCTGATGTGTTTTCATGTTAAATTCTTTATTTTATTATACAAGAAAACAGTTGCACCATATATTGGTGTAGCAAAAAAAAAAAAAAAAAAAAAAAAAAAGAAGAAACGACCGCAGCTCGTTACTTCCGTCGTTTCTTCTCTTGCAATTGTTTTGTGTTGCCATGTCAATAAACATATCCGCGTATTAGCCACATCTCAACGAACGTCGACCGAAGAGGACACGGGTCTTTGTGTTATACAAAATTCCTTCATTAGAAATTAAAAAAACTATATATATATTGCATCGAAAATTAAAATCGACAATAATGGCGCCAAAGGGAAACCGGGATTCTGGACAATCGACTGAAGCTCCGAAAATCAACAGCAAAAGAAATGCCGAAAGTCAACCGAAACCTTCGGAACTCTCACCAAAGACTACCAAGACTAGCCAGCGATCAAACGATGCCTCTGAAAATCGTCCAATAAAATTCAGCAGCAACGCAGCTTTGGACGCGGTCTCTCCACCGGACAACACAGTGTGAGTTTTTATTTTTTATTATTTAAATTTCAAGTTTATTTTATATTTATAAGATTTCACTTATATTTTGTACTTATTCAGATTTTTATTCAAAATTTCATTTATACAATTATAATATTTGAGATACATAGTTGGTAACATTGGTACCGTGCGAAGTGTCCGAGGTTTATAGAAGAAGAAAAAACCGATAATTGTGAGCGATATCGATCGAAAAAAAATTGGCGATCCAAACTTTTATAATAATAATAATTATTGGTCATATTAAAAAAAATATTTAATCATATTTTTATTTAGTTAAAAGTGTTTTTCAGTGTAAATCAAATCAAATATAAATGTAGAATCAAAAAACTGTTAAAAATAACCTCAAAACGTTTTGCTAATTTCAATATAACTTTTAATCTTCTGGGACTTTTTGACGGCAATGAAACAAAGGTATTTGTAATATTTTTCAAATTTTTACTATTTTTGTTAAATATTCCCAGATACCCAATCATGACGAAAAGGATTAAATATATAACGCGAATATTTGCAGCATGTGCGACACGTGCTCCAAATATTTGAGTTATCTAATCCGTTTTGTAGCACAAGTTTCCGAAATTATATTTAACTCCATTTTCGAGGTGAGAAAAAAATGAACAAAAAAAATTCAACGTGAATATGTCCATGATTTGAAAAAAAAAAAATAGAATTAGTTATTTTTTTTAATGCACGTATTAATATATAAATGTGTGAAACGAGTAACTCAAATATTTTCTTTAAAACTGAAAGACTCATTTTCATTTTGGCCTTCTCCGAAAGCCAAACAGAAAAAAAGTGACACAGCTCAGACTACACCGTTTAAAAGGTTTGGTAATATCAACTAAGCTGCGGTTGCAGGTGGCGAAGGAAATATTTGTGTCGATTAAAAAACATATTTAGTTGATTGAACGAATATTTCGTTCTTTGACCGAATGTTTAGTTGCTTCAACGAATAGTTACTTGAATTTAACAAACATTTTGTTCAATCGAGCAAATATTTCCTTCGCTACCCTCAACCGCAGCTTAGTTGATGTTACCAAATCTTTTTATCGGTGTATGTTTTTGTTTTTGTCATCATTTTATTATTTGTTCAGCTCATGCGATCTTTAAATCTAACTTTTCATTCTGCTTTTATTTCTTCATTATAAATCTAACATTACAAATTTTTAAAAGAATTAATGAGTTTTTTGCTATAAAATTCTAGGGAGATCTGTGGCTACATAGATGTAGCAGAGCGCAAAAAAACTGTCGGAAAGGACCGCAAATACAGTCTTATCAAGTTCGTGCTGAACAATAACTGCGGAAAACGCGTCCAGTGCGCTGCTTGGTAAGACCAAGTACAACGGATTAAAGAAATGATCCAAATAAACAAGGTTTGTTTTATTACTTTTTATACTAAAATTTTTTTTATTTAATGACTCGAAGACATATCATACATATATATGTTTCATATATGTTTACATTTTTTTAAATAAGATAACACGTTTGCGATTACAACATCTAATATGTGTGTTTCAGGTTCTACGGTTGAATGGAGCTGTCGCGAAGAAAGTAGAAAATCCCATCTATAACGTTGGAAATGTTCCGTTCGAATTAACTGTCCAGGAACACACCGAAATTGTAGATAAAGGATTTTATCAGGAGGCGGAAAATCCAACGGAACACCCGGAAGTCACCGAATGGAACAATGTGGGAAGCATGGAAGGACGTCTGATTAGTAAGTAATGTAAAATTATTTAATATTTACATTTATATTTACAATTGATATTTGCATTTATCTTTACAATTGATATTTACATTCATCTTTACAATTGATATTTACATTTATATTTACTCTTTCGATTTATTTATATGCCAAAATATACATTTAATATATACATACACCTGACATCTTCGCCAGATTCTGAATTCTTCAATCTCGAAGTCCCATATTTATTGGTTTATGTTTTTTTTTCAATTCGTAATAATTTTTTTAACAGAAATCGATGGCTACTTGAAAATGAAGTTTACTCCAACAAAACACAAAACCGGCGAGGCTATGTACACCATTGGCGCAATAACGGACGAACGACTAAAGATGGCGGTTCGTGTCACCGACTCCGGCAAGTTGCCAGATGACCTCCAAAAGGGTTGCGCGATAACTGTCATCGGAATTGTCCATTATGATGGCAACAACCCTTATATAAAGGTAGCGAAAGGCTCCCATATAACGAAAATCGAGGGAGCTCCAATGCATGAAGACGATATGATGGAAGCAGCCTCTATGCCACAAAAAGTACGATTTTTTATATTTACATTATTTTATGTTTTTAATCATATATTTCATTAAGCATATTTATTTTATTTATATTATTTTACAGAAGGCCAGAATGGAATAATCGATGGTTTACCTGTAAAAAAAATCATAACATCGAGCCATTTTCCTCAACTGAATGTTTGCCTTTTTTTTCATCGTTGGAGCCATCGTTAATCTTCCACAAAAAAAATCAATATTCAGTAATTACTAACCAACTAATAGTTGAAGCGACGAATTATAGTATTTATAGGGAACGCAGATCGTTAATTTTCTTCCACTTACTATTTTAACTCCATTATTTCTATGCCTTCGTATTATCTTATACATAAATGTCACATGTTGTACTTATAAGGCGTAATTATTATATGAAGTTAAATAAATAATATAGTTAAAATATTCGAAAATAAATTTTTTTAATCAAACTTTTTATAACAATTTTTTTTTCTTTTTTAAAATCAATAATCAATATTTGTTTCCAATGTTTTTGACTCACCATCCGAAGACACCCTTGGATCTCGTATGATGTTTGCTTATTGAACGTTATTGAAAATGAAAACCTGCGGACAACGAGATTTTACTATCATATGTGACACTCATTCTATCCGATCTATCCTGTGGTTACCGTCATCAAACTCATCGGCAAAGTTGTTACACTCGAGATTTGGGATAACAAGATCATCCAGAGAACCCTCTTTTTTTTATTAATTCCTTGTCGATAAGGTCGAAGTCCTTTGATGGGCCGGCTTGTTTATCGCGAGGAGATTTTAAATCCTTGAGGCCTTTAAAACAGGAACACTTCGTGGGAGATCATCCTCCTCGATTTATATTGTTCTATTTGCATGCTTTTTCATTGTGAAACTTTCAAACTTATCATAGGACTTTTTTCGGTCTTATCCTACTCCTCATACCAGCAAGAACCCGCTCTCATGCTTCTCCAAATGCGCAGATTATCTGATAAGTTCTGCTTAAAATGGAGGTTTCTGCGGACAACGTTGCACGGAATAATTTTTATCTCGTCGATGGTGAATTTTTTTAAAGCAAAAACATCAGGCAATATACGAAAAATCAATGTATTTTTATTCATAATAAACAAACTGACGAAAAATTACAAAATAAATTTAATTAGATTGAATTAAACAAATTACATTAAAAATTAAAAATCGAATAACAATCGAAACAAATTTAATGAAATATAAATTCATGAACCACAACCAGGTGCTGGCAGAATGACATTCCTGGCAACATTTTTCCACACATTCAGAATCTCGACGATCGAGGAATTTTCGTCGTAAAGGAGCTCCTATTCACAGTCCCATTATTTGGTTCGATGGGGTAATTATAGGGGATGACAAGAACGTTGTTAATCTTCAGAATCTATGAATAAATATTTAATTAGAAATCTTGGATAATACACAAAATAAACATAATCCACGAATCCTCTAGCGTTTAAGCATTATGCTTCATCCTTTTTATTATCATTTTTCCGTATTATCAAGGGATTAAACTTTATAATTAATATAAGATGCTCGCATGTGTTGGATACCTTGAGTAATACGAAGCTTTGGTTAATGGAAGCCCGAATAAATGAGGTTCTCTATACTGCGATCATTAATAAAAAAAAATTATATATACCATATGACATCTGAAACTTTCGTCGATCCCCATAGCCGCATCATCCCAAAAAACCAAACGAATCAACACCCCGTCTCCGTTATCTAATAATATCACCCGATATACCCAAGGGCCCTCGAATTTTAAAACTACCACTTCACGAACGTAACATATTACGTTTCTGTAATAAAAATGAATAAAAGTTTTAATTGATGTATTTTACATTTATATAAATATATCTTTCATTTAACGCTATAAATATACATACACATAATCATACAACTCAAGGTTTTGTAGGATTTCCGAGGACGTTAGGAAAGGAACGGTGGGGATTTCTTCTTTATTAAAAAAAAAACACGAAAAACTGTTAATTTGTTAAAACGTGACATTGAATAAAAATAAGTACAAATACCTTCGATCGGTTGAAAATTGAAAAATCTAAATGGTTATTTACTTATTATTACAAAAAATGTCAGTATCAATATATATATCTATATATATCATATATATACATACCAAAACGATGCATTTTAGCAATCTCCCGCATATACGTGTAATTTTATAATAAATACAATGGTTGCTCTGCAAGGGACGATGACAATCGGAAATATGTAAATATATGCGCTATCCGGTCGTTATGGCACTGCAACGCTCACGTCATTATCAGTGCTTCATTATCAGTGCTTCGCGAATTTGCTTGACGGAACGAAAATTTCATAAATAAATACGACAAAGGAGAAAATCTGATAGTGATAGTGTAACAAAATAGTGTTTTTAATTGAAAAGAGCAACATCTCTATTGTGTATAATAAACACGGCTGTGACGTTTCATTTTCATAAACTGCGATTACAAACTAGCTGTTTGTATCACTTACAGCAAACCTATCGAAACGATAATTATTGCAGCCGCATTGTACTTCAACACATCACATCAACATCACACATCCCGGCACAGCATTAGTGGCCAAAATAATGTCACTTGCATCTCGCGGGCATTCTTGAATCAAGCAAATCTCATAGGACTATATTCGTTTTCGGAAAAGTGAGTTCAAATGATAATTACACAAATACTAATTAAATTTTCTGGAAAAATATCTTCCGAATTGGAAATTTACACATTACATTTTTGTAGTCGATAAAGATAAGTATGAAAACCTAATTTGCTTTTGCTCGTCGTATCAATCGTTTTGGAGAAAACAGGGAAGGCCATTTGTTACCAACTGAGTCTGTACCACATGCTCTTGAGGAGATGCTGAAGGATTTTTTTCCTTTTGCTTCCTCATAGACGAAACTTTGTTATGGTGAAACAAATTTTTTCGAGGTTTTAATGAAAACGTGATCAGAATGTTCCAAAACATCGAAAAATCACATTTAGAAAAAAATGTCCTGACGTGCGTGCGTGCGTGCATGCGCCGCGACCGATCAAGCTGAAATTTGGCACACATCATGTGTGATCAACAGACAACGTTTGGTCAGAATGTCATCCGAAAATGTTCAGTTGTTTTTTTTTTGTACGCAATTTTTAATTTCTTCCAAAATGTCTGTGTTCTTCCAAAATGCACTCTAACGCTCACAATTTTTTAGCTATCGGGCTAAAAACGTACATAGATAGAATATGAACACCTGATAATCCCATTAAAATTACACGAAAATCGATCGAACTGTTTAAATTTTATATCATTTTGAATTTGTCGAATTTCATAAAAAATTAATACTTTGGTTTAAACTTAATTTTCCTCATTAAATATTCATTTATGAGGAAAATAACTGTTAGAGTCGTGATCAGCGTGAAAAAAAAATATGAAATGTAGTCCCAGAGTGACGACTGACGAAAAAATTTATCGGTTATTTTTATATTCAAAATGGCAAAAATGGGTCATTTTGCGTATTTTTAAACGGCGATTTTTTTACTTCCCAATAGTATCGGAAAAAACCGAGGTCCCTATCATGTTCTACACCAAGAAATACACAAGACGATAGGTATGACGGAGTTAAAAGAATTAGATAAAGCAGTATGACTTGGGCTTTGCGGGTAAAAAATGGACTTTGCGACGAAAAATTGAAAGACCGAAAAAAAAAAAAAAATTGGAATACATAACTCTATGTGTTTTTTCGCGCTGAGCACAGATTCGACATCCGTTTTTCAAATCTGCTTTACCTGTTCTTACCGAAGGAACTAGAAAATGTTTCAGTTCCGATTTAGCATTAAGGATATGTGAAACGACTCAGTCGGTAACCAAAAACTGTAATGAATGCGATTTAGAAACCGTAGACTTTTCGGGAAAAGACAAAGCATTAGCGGATATAGAATTTAATACTGCGTCCGATGATGGTTCTCCTTTATCCGAAATGTCAACCAGTATTAAATGGCATTGATTCGAAAAATGCATCTATCTCTCTCGCACTCGTATGTCACGTGATACATCTTTCTCATGGCCTTAACATGCAACGCATATGGATCAAATCATACGGAACTATGATATTAGCATAAACGCTTGAGTGTGCAGTCGAATTTCGACTTGAAACTTACAAGGAATTAAGAAAACCGAATGTCATAAATTTCGAAAGTGCATGAACGTCGTGTCGTGACTGACGCACAGGTGGCTCTGCACCGTGCGCTGCACGCTGCACTACATTCATATTGGCTCTGATCACCCATAGTAAGACGATAGACTAAGTAAACGCAGATTACACTATGTGTAATCTTTTGTATGAGCAGCTTTCCGACGGTTTTGTAATACTTGGAAACCTTCAAAGAATCGGCGTACATTCTTTTTTGACGTATGCCAGATCTAAACATTTTTACATCCTACAGAACGGATGCTGTTGGCATTTCAGCGGCACGCCGAATCGTTTATGTTATCAATACACAGTCCTATAAAATTTGAAGCATGCCCGTCGCATGGTAACGACGAATAGTGAAAACTAAGAAATCGTCTATTACGATCGGTAAAATAGGAAGGACCAGCATGCCCTTAAACTGGTCACGAGCTAACTCTCACTACAAATCAATGCACCACTGGCATCTTGGCAGTAGTCACCCAAGTAGCAAAAAGACATCTGGTTACGAAAAAATCATCCGAATGGGAAACATATGTCCGCACGAATGGTAACTATAAGCTGTCCTATGTCTATAAGTTAACTTTTGGACATAGGATAACTTATAGTTACCATTCGGGCGGTCTTATGTAACCCATTCGGATGACTTTTTGTACCAGATTTCTTTTTGCTACTTGGGCACAGCCACCGCGGTTGTTGTGGCAACTCTTGACGGCCAGTTTCAACCTCACGCGTATATCTGATGGATTTACAAATCTTGAAGCGAGACTAAATACCGACACTCTTACTTTAATACTTCAAACACATTTTTCTCAGAAATAACTAAATACAATCCAATAGAGCTTTTGCATTCATGAATGGAAAATTATATGGTGCGAAGACTCCATTTTTCTACTTCCTTCCATACAATAAAAAAATCGAAAAAATATAAAGCAAATGCCATTAAAAACCTGTATTAATAAAATGATAAGTTATAATATAACCGCTTCATTGAAGCGGGAAACATTCGAGGAAGATTTTTATTTTTTCATTACCAGGTAAAATGCCCACAAATTGTTAAAACGCAATTTATCGAAGTTGTAGAATTTTCAAGAATGAACCATTTTCTTGTTATACTGGAGTTCACCAGTCACCCAATTTATCAGCATTTTCCAAAGATGATTTTAACCAATTTTTATCAATCATTTTTTGACGAAACTACATGTTTCATATACTAAAATGTGTATTTCGTCGTTGTTAAAACAAATTGTCTCCGTAAGTACTGAAGCGTGGACGAATGCCAGCCACCTAAAAACAATTTTAATATCTCAATTATAAAGTGAAATTGAGATAGAAAACCAGGCATAAAATCCAACCTTTAGGATGCTTATGAGATAAGGTTTCACGTTATACAATGATTGGCAATTAACTATTGTATTGACAATAAAATTCTGAAAATACTATGGTACTTTCAGTTATTAAACTGAAAAAAGTTGATCTAACCGGTATTACCTCCAGCACTCGTAACTAGAGATGTAAACGGTAAAGGTCATTGATTATTTGGCCGTATTTTAAATGTGAAAAAACGGTCGGTGACCGCTATTAAAATTATCACATAGGTCATACAATCATATGGTTTCAGTCATTTTTTTAAATTTGTTCCCTTTCCACCGTATACCCTGTCGGATTTTTACAGAATCACAGCCCAATTCCCCCTATCACTCCCTACCCGCACTCAGCTAGGCTACTTAACTTCCAGTGCGTCCGTAGCCGACTTAGCTACACTGTACCGCATTTGCCGGGAACACGAGGAAACTACGGAAAACCCGTGCCGGTACGGCCATATTCAACTGAGGCACTGATATTTTTCCACTTGAGTAAAGCGCAGAAACATCAAAATCTCAGAAGAAAGCGCCTCCCGCTCAACGGTCGATGCGCCAGCTAACGCACGGCTAAGCGGTCACCCATCCAAGTACTGACCGCGAACGAATCAGCTTGACTTGGGGGACCACCAGAGTCGTGCGTCAACCGCGCATCCACCACTATCGGGATTTCAGTCATTTAAAATTTCACGAAGACATAGTGTTTATGAAAACATTACGCCAATCTTGCCAAAAGATATTGTCATCGGTAAGTTCACATATAAATATGTGGATTTTATATATGTTAACCGTAAATTTACAAAAAAAAAAATTAGATCATAATTTCACATCTAAATAGGTGCATTTTATCAGTTTTTTTACAGTAAATTTACGAAAAACTGTCAGCACCGTATTTACACAACAGAACATTTTAGGAACAAAAAATACAGCAAAATAGAGTATCGAATTCATTTAAAATAAAGGGACATCATGAAATTTTCTGTTGTTTTGCACTTTCGATTTTTTACTTAAGAAATTGATGTGATTCCTCTTTATCTAGCTTTTTCAACCCCGCCATTTCCACCGTCTTATGTATGTCTCATACATTCAAATTGCGAAAAATTCATTAAATTAACTCGAAATTTTGTTTTCACCATAACAAAGCTTCTTCTATAAGGAAGCAAAACAAAAAGAGACGCTAAAAACTTTTCTGCACCAGTTGAAATTAGTCTGATGAAATTAGACTGAACCGTTTCATTCAACTAACATACAAAAAAATGAAAACTTATGTTGATATCACTGCTTGATTCCCTGAAATCAATCTAAAGGATTATTCTTTATTAGACATTATAGGATAAACCGGGGCAAAACTCGATTTGACTCGCAGCAACTTTCGTTAATTTCATTAGTACCCTATTTTGCCCCACGTCGATATGACATTTCATGTCCCCATTTCGCCCCATGATCCCGTTTTGCCACGGTTTCCCCTATATGGGATGAAACCCAGTGTCAAAACGGGGGCGAAAGTGACCGGTGATAAGAGATAGAAACTAGAATTTCCTAAAATACAAGAGGCACTTTCGATTTGCCGTTATAATGATGGTGCGCATGCGCACAGTCGTCTTCTGGTACGAATTTCCACCTTATCCATAATAGTAAAATGGTTTTGCAATATAAAAATCATCATTCCGACAATAAGCCGGAAAAATGGTTTTCTTACAGAGCATCACCCTTTACTGTGCAAATAGGTACTCCTTAACCTTTAAACTTTAAATGTAAAATATAAATTAAAAAAAAATGGAGATGATTTGAAAAATCCAGTTTTTTAAATGGTCAACCGTATAATCACATAATTACAGTTGAAAATGGTAATATTTATTTATTTATTTATTTATTTAATACGGGGATATACGCAATTACAAGACAATGGCCTAGGCCATTGTCCATACAGCACAGGTAATCTAAAATCGGAGGTAACATGAGAGAAATCTAACGTACAAAATCACTATTGAGTAACGCTCTTAAATACTAATACAAAATATAAGATTTTGATAATATTAGGTTTTTTTTATCAATTTCAGAATTCACAACGGACGCGAGGAATTATTTGATGATGTCTATGGTGATGAGGAGAAAAGGAGAATAGTTTTGTTTTTGATTTAACTGATTATGACTTTGATTTTGATGGAATGAATGATCTTTCGAATTTATAATTCAATCAGATAACGATTATGATGATGATGACGATAATGGTGGTCGTGATGATGTAAATATATATTAGTATAAACGTTAAGAGGTAATATTCTATAATACATTTATTCAATAGTTAATTATTGAAGCAAATCCTAAAAGTCTTTTAGGATTTATTATATGTCAATATTTTCATTTTCCAATGTTTTCATTATTTTATAAAATAATTCTTAATGTATAATTGTTAAAGTTGTTCATTCATAATATTATACAGAAAACCTTTGTTTTAATACATACAATAAAACCAATATTTGTCACGTTTTTTCTTTGTATGTATACGAAAAAATTATTGCTTGAATAAAGTTGCCTGTTGCTTCGACGTAAAAGAAGTGAAGCTCAAATAAATCAATCAACGTGCATCATGGGAAGACGAAAGGCTAATCGGACGTCTGAAGAAGAAGAAGCAGTTAAACGTGCCAAATTAGAAAAAAAAGCCGAAAACCAGAGACTTCGACGTGAGAAATAAAAAAAACGTCTAGAAGATGGAGTACCAATAATACCACATAATAAAGTAGTTATGGATGTACAAGATGTACAAATGCCAGAAGTGGTACCAGAAGTACAACGTAAAAAAATTATTGTAATTTTAGACGAGTCTGATAATTTGGATATTGTCGCACAAAATGCTCAAGACAACCAGCCTTTGAATCTCATCGAACCGCAAGCACCAGACGTATTGGCAACACATGATAATGAAATTGAAGAACTACAAACAGACCGAGTAGATCTGCTTGCAG
Organism: Ichneumon xanthorius; assembly: GCA_917499995.1. Classification (NCBI taxonomy): domain Eukaryota; kingdom Metazoa; phylum Arthropoda; class Insecta; order Hymenoptera; family Ichneumonidae; genus Ichneumon; species Ichneumon xanthorius. Next base: position 452,236 of record CAKJTD010000041.1, on the reverse strand, counting down.
AAACCATAGAAGAAGTTTTGGTACAGGAGCGCACCATCGAATTGCTAGCCCCTCAAATGGCCGCACGTGTCATAGATCTACAACAAGATATAGCACTGTATGATCACAATGAACAACGTATCAACACACTAAGTGATGCCGAACGACAACGCCATCATCGAGAGATACTCATCGAACAAAGAAACCGATTGCCTATGGCAATACTGATTGATAATGTACAGGAACACTACGGCGGTGGCATGACTGAACGTTGTACACATTGTAACGCCGCACATTTCGCATGCGAAAAAGTATCTAACATGCGAAATTCGTTCCATGATTGCTGCAGTCATGGTAAAGTCGATCTTCAACGCCTACCAGACATGCCAGAAGAATTGGGTTCTCTATTCAATGGGACGCATGAAAAATCGAACGCATTTTTCGAGCGTATTCGAAACTACAACGCTTCGTTTTCATTTGCGTCCTTTAACGCCAACTTGATCAATTTCGAGGGAAGACGCCCCGGACCATATTGCTTCAAGATACAAGGCCAAATTTACTATCAAGTAAATACAGCATTGTATCCAGCTCCTAACGAACTACCAAGCTACGGTCAACTTTTTATAGTTGATTCCGATGAAGCAGTAGACTCTTTGCGGCGTCGCAACACAGCTCTTGATCGCGGTCTACTGGGATCAATTGATCGAATTATACGTGACAATAACGTTTTCGCTCAATCTTATCGGATGATGGGCGAAGAGTTGGAAGCTCAACGACAACATAGGAATGAATCCACCGACACGCAACCTCCTGGTGAGTTACAGTTATTATTTACATTGAAGCCTGGCATGGATCGCCGCCGATTTAACTTTCAACGAAGTAACGAAGTTGCTGCTGTGTTCTCCACTACGGCGGATGGCGAAATTCCTGAATCATATATCACCATATGTAACAAAAACACAAGGGAACTACAGTTTGTCAGTACCATGGATCCCAATGTTGAGCCTTGGGTTTACCCATTATTTTATCCATTTGGAACTCGAGGCTGGCATCAGGATCTACGACAAACGGGTAACAATTCAAAACGTGTTTCCAGGGAATCCTATGTAAGAAATCGAATGGCAATTCGTGAAAACGATGAAGGAAACGCTATTCTTTTAGGACGCCGTCTATTCCAACAATGGGTTGTGGACCATTATGTAAAAGTCGAAAAGGATCGCATAGAATTTATAAGGTCCAATCAAGCAAAGATACGTGCGGAAACGTACACCGGATTGATAGATTATTTAAACACTACTGCGCATGAAGCGGATGCACGAGTCGGAAGAATTGTAATCTTACCATCGACCTTCACTGGCTCACCGCGAAATATGATGCAACACTATCAAGACGCAATGGGAATAGTTCGAAAATTCGGCAAACCAGATCTTTTCATCACGATGACGTGCAATCCGAATTGGCGTGAAATCAGGGAAAATTTACTTCCTGGTCAGCAACCTTCAGACCGACCAGATCTCACTACGCGTATCTTCGATATGAAGAAAAAACACTTGCTCGATTTTATCACCCGACAGAATTTCTTTGGCGAAATAGAAGCGTACGTTTATACGATCGAGTCGCAAAAACGTGGTCTGCTACATATTCATTTACTGGTAACACTAAAACATAAGCTGACAACACCTGGGATGGTTGACAGATTTATCTGTGCAGAGATTCCCGATCCCGAATCGCATCCTAAATTGCACCAAATCGTTATGAGCAACATGATCCATGGACCTTGCGGGACATGGTGCGAGGTGAATGGAAAATGCTCCAAACACTTTCCGAAACCATTTCGCGACGAAACAACAATAGATGCAGATGCTTACCCACATTATCGCAGGAGAGACACCGGAGCTTTGTACGAGCGTCGAGGAGGATACGTCGTCGATAATCGCTGGGTCGTTCCATATTGTCTGACATTATCCTTAATATTCAACTCCCACATTAATGTGGAGGTTGTAACAAGTGTGACTGCTCCAAAGTACTTGTACAAATACGTTTATAAGGGACATGACGCAGCCGCCATTCAAGTGACAAACAATGAGGATGGTGAAGATCGTGTCCTTGATCATGATGAAGTGAAGGATCACATTGAAGCTCGCTATGTTGGACCAAACGAGGCGGTTTGGCGTATTCTCGACAAAAAAATGCAAGAAAAGAGTCATCCAGTCATACGACTTCCGGTACATCTGCCAAACGAGCACAGTGTCATGATTCCAGCAGACATGAACGAAGATGGGATAAGGAATGCCATAAATCGTGTAACGATGCTCATGGATTACTTTGAGTTAAACGTTCGGGACGAATCAGCAAGACAACTCGCATATCCCGATATTCCATCGCATTACGTTTACAAAAAAAACAGTGTTGATGGAAGAACCGTTTCCAGATGGGAAAAACGACAGCGTGGACATCATGCAATCGGACGAATGTATTCGGTAAGTCCAGCTCAAACAGAATTGTTTCATCTTCGCTTGCTTTTGTTAAAGGTTAAAGGAGCCAAAAGTTTCGAAGACTTGAGGACCGTGGATGGCCAAATTTGTGAAAGTTTTATCGCGACGTGCTTAGCTCTAGGTTTAATCGAAGATGACGACGAGTGGCGAAGAGCAATAGACGAAGCTGCTGTTTGGATGATGCCTGGACTCCTTCGAAGATTATTCGTTAGAATTCTGGTTCATTGTCAACCGATTCATCCGGAAGAACTGTGGGCGGAATTTAAAGACAAGCTATCGGAAGATTACGCGAGACGCATAGGAATGCAGCAAGTGCAAAGAAAAGCGTACATGCAAATCGCTCGTATGCTCAACAGGGAAGGCTCAAGTCTATCTCGATTCCCATCGATGGAACAGGTACTGATCTTGGATCAAGACGAGCCTGAGACATTGCCTGCCGAATTTATCGAAATTGGCACGCGACAATATGAACAACTCAACAATACTCAAAAAACCTTCGTCGATGCCGTTTTAAGTGCGCTCGATAACGACAACGCCGAGCAAACTTGCTTCTATATCGATGGCCCCGGAGGATCCGGTAAGACTTTTACATATACGACTCTTTCAAATCTTGTTCGAGGTAGAGGTAAGTGCGTCAGTGCAATGGCTTTCACCGGAATCGCAGCGATATGGCTTCCAGAGGATAAAACAGTACACAAAACGTTCGGACTTCCAGTACCTCTGTACTCTGATTCCACATCGAGCATCAAGGTGCAATCGAAACAGGGTGAGTATTTGAAAAACGTCGATCTTTTCATCTGGGACGAAGCACCTATGGCTCCACGTTACGCACTCGAGGTGGCAGACCGAACGTTACGAGACATAATGAACAATAACAAACCTTTTGGTGGAAAAATTATCGTTCTCGGTGGAGACTTTCGCCAACTCCTTCCGGTCAAGGTACGCGGCACCCGTAGCGAAACAGTGAATCTCTCAATCAAGTACAGTGCATTGTGGCAACACTTTTCCAAGTACGCGTTGACTGAAAACATGAGAGTTTTACCCCACGAAGTGGAATTCGCTCAATTTCTACTCAACGTTGGCGATGGACTCCTTAATGATCCGGATGACAATCTTCAAGTTCCAGCGCGTTGCTTGGCTCCCGCAGATCGAGATATAGTTGAAGATACATGCGGACAATTGGTGAGAGCAAGAAAATTCAAACACGTGGCAAAATGTGCCATACTGTCCGCTCGGAATGTCGACGTAGAAGAAATTAACTCCAGAGTCATTAATTTATTCGACAGTGCTACGGAACGCCTCTACACCAGCGTTGACAGCACAGAAAATTGTGGTGACAACGATCAAATCAACGAAACTATCTTGCCGGAGTACTTGAATACACTGTCACCCCCAAGTTTGCCGCCTCACGAACTGCGTCTCCGTAAGTACTGTATTATCATGTTAATCCGAAATTTAAGCATCAACGAAGGTTTGTGCAACGGTACGAGATTGCTGGTTTTAGATTTAGGTAACACGGTTTTGCGATGTGAGATTCTGTCCGGTGATAAAACCGGAGAGATAGTTTTCTTGCATCGTATCACTCTTTACTGTGAGAATGAGTATCCCTTCACGTTCAAACGACGTCAGTTTCCAGTGAAGGTGGCTTTCGCTATGACCATTAATAAGTCGCAGGGACAAACGTTCGAGAGGATTAGTGTCGATCTTCGCAGAGATGTTTTCAATCATGGTCAATTGTACGTGGCCTTCTCTCGCGTGCGCTCTTGGGAATCTCTGAAAGTTTACCTCGCACCGCAACACGATGGAATTGTAAAGAATTTCGTGTACAAAGCGTTATATCGATAAAGAAACGTTTTATTCAACGACGTAAGAGAATATTAAAACCGTTGATATATGAACCGTTACTAAGTTAAAATTGTTTTCTATACTTAACTACATAAGAAATACTGATTCTGTTTAAAAAATATAATACCAAATCTGATAAAATCAAATAATACTACCGAAAAATTGTTACCCAATAAAATCTGTAAATAAAGTTCATATTCTTTGAAGGAGGGACTACACGCCAGAGGTTCGCTTGCCATCAGTTCATGATAGCGAGCCTAAATCTGGTGCGGAACAGGCGAGTCCCACTGGTGGGGGCGTGGGAGGGGGCCCCCATCCTATTTAAAAAAATGTATACTTAACCGAAAATTCAATCTTAATGACTAAGTTAATGGAACAAAAAAATAAGAAAATCAAATAAACATAAATATTTTTGTAATTTTTTGTTGTATATTTCAGCAAGTTATATAATCCTTTTTTAGAGTTTCCTTAAGGTGAAGTGCAACATACTAATAAAGCCAAAACCGTTTCCCATTTTTCTCAAAGAAGATTGATGTTTTGGGAAAAAAATTGAAAAGAGCCAACTCGGCCTGACGATACCGTAGTTGGCTCTTCTCAATTTTTTCCCAAAAGTTCAATCCTCTTTGAGAAAAATGGTAAACGCTTTTGGTTTTATAAGCATGTTGCACTTCACCTTAACACATGACCAATTGAAAAATATCAATCGATTGGAGCGCTGCAGCGCGAACAGACTTCCGCTCGCGCGCGATAGCGCGCGTCATGCTCCCTAGTCCACCCCTAAAAAGTTGGTGTGTCACGATATTATATCGCTGATTCGATTAATTTATATCGCACGCATTGTTGTCGTTTTATTCGTGCCCTGATTGGTCGGCGAATGACGACGACACACACACGCGGCTTTGGTTACGCGGAGGCTCGTGCGCGTCGCTTCGATCTTTTGTGCTCCGAGACCCCTGCTGCGTCAAAGTTTTTGAACTGTCAGACTGACAGTTAGCCTATTCCGTCGTCGTCGTCATCGTGCCGCCCGATGTCAGAAAAGAGTTACGATGTTCGTGTCCGTCCGGTGTCGCCCAACGATCCCCGTGCCCATAATTTTTTTTAATTAGTACAGCCCGTGTTTCACGACCGAATATATTGTTTGTAATAGGCTCGGGACCTTGTTAAAATTATTAACGAACAAGGCTAGAAAGGTTTTTTTCCCGTCTTCGCTAAAATAGCCACATTTCTTGCGTGCAATACGGGCGGAAAATAGCCTGTTTTTGACCGATGATCATTACTAACCTGTGCGCATGCGCAGTACAGTTCCATTACTCCCTAGGGAGTAATAGTACTCATTACTCCCTCTGCAAGCGCTATTACTCCCGGGGAGTAATGGTCATTGGCAAATATCACGATTTTGCGACGCAAGAAATGTGGTTATTTTAACGAAGTCGGGAAAAAAATATCGTATGCGACAAGGGAGGAAGTGCATTTTCACCTCGTATGAATTTCTGCCCTCGCTTCGCTCGGGCATGAAACTTCACACTCGGTGAAAACACGCACTGTCCTCCCTTGTGGCATAATATACTATTGTATATTTCGAAATAAGTCGAATTCAAAGTTAGTCAGTGAATGATGAGTGATGTTGGATCAGATCGAAAGTTCGGTAGTTGCATGGGTGAGTGTTCAAATTTTTGAGAGTTAACTAGATGAATAGATGACGGTTCAAACAGGGAGTTCAGTAGATGGATGGGTGACCGTACAAATCGAGAATTCAGTAGATTGACGAGTGACAGTTAAAATGAAGAGGTCATTAGTTGGATGGGTGACTGTTGAAATTGAGTGTTCGGTAGATGGGTAGGTGACCGTTCCAATAGAGAGTTTCAATAAATGGTTGGGTAACCGTTCAAATAGAGAGTTCAGTAGTAGATGAATAAGTGACTACACAAATCAAAAGTTCAGTAGATGGATGAGTGACCGTTCAAACCGAGAGTTTAGTAGTCAGATGGGTAACCGATTGATGCGAAATTTCAATAGTTGGATAGGTGACTGTTCAAATAAAAAATCCAGTAGATGGGGTAGGTGCATGTTCGAATCAAAAGTTCAAAAAAAGGATCAGTGATCGTTCAAATCAAGAGTTCAATAGAGGGATTGGTGACCGTCCAAAATGAAAGTTCAGTAAATAGATGGGTGATATCAAATCAAGAGTCCAATAGTTGGTTGGGTGACCGTTCGAACCGACAGTTTAGTAGTCGGATGGGTGACCGATCAATTCGAGAATTTAGTAGATGGATGGATCGTTCATATCGAGGTTTCCATAAATGAGTTGGTTGGGTGACCGGGCAAGTTAAAAGTTTAATAGTTGGATGGGTGATGAATCAAATTGAGAGTTCGGTAGTTCTAGAGATCTCGACCAAGCGGAGCGCTGTAGCCCTGAACAAACCTCCGCTCGCGCGCGACAGCGCGCGTGATTGTTTTGTCTCCCACTATAAAAAGTTGGTGACAATTCCGGATCCAGAATTCAGTAGATGGATGGGTGAGCGTTCAAATCGAGACTTCAGTAATTGGATAGGTGATCGGTCAAATCTAAAGTCCAGTAGTTCGATGCGCGAGCTTCCAATTCGAGAGTTCCATAGATGGATGGGTGACCGTTCAAATTGTGAGTTCAGCAGATAGATGGGTGACCGCTCAAATAAAAAATGCAGTAGATGGATAGATGACTCCAAAATGAAAGTTCAGTAAATGGAAGGGTGATCTTTCAAATCAAGAGTCCAGTAGTTAGATGAGTGACAGTTAAAATGAAGAGTTAATTATTTGGATGGGTGACTGTTCAAATAGAGAGTTCAGTAATTGGATAGGTGACCGATCAAAAAAGAAGTTCAGTAGATGGATGGGTGACCGTTCAAACCGAGAGTTTAGTAGTCAGATGGGTAACCGATAGATTCGAAATTTTAATGGTTGGATAGGTGACCGTTCAAATAAAAAATTCAGTAGATGGATTGATGACCGTCTAAAATGAAAGATCAGTAAATGGATGGGTGATCTCAAATCAAGAGTCCAATAGTTTAATAGTTTAGTAGTCGGATGGGTGACCGATCAATTGGAGAATTCAGTAGATGGTAGGGTGAACGTTCATACCGAGATTTCCATAAATGTGTTGGATGGGTGACCGGGAAAATCAAAAGTTTAATAGTTGGATGGGTTATGAATCAAATTTGGAGTTCAGTAGTTCGATGAACGACTATAGTTACTTTACCAAATTATCATTCTACGGATCTCGATCAAGCGGAGCGCTGTAGCACTGAACAAACCTCCGCTCGCGCGCGACAGCGCGCGTGATTGTTTTGTCTCCTGCTATAAAAAGTTGGTGATAATTCCGGGTCCAGAGTTCAGTAGATGAATGGGTGAGCGTTTAAATCGAGATAACAGTAGTTGGACACGTGACCGTTCAAATCTAAAGTTCAGTAGTTGGATGCATAACCTTTAAATTTAAGAGTTCGATAGATGGATGGGTAACCGTTTAAACCACCAGTTAGTAGTTTGATGGGTGAACGTTCAAAATGAAAGTTCAGTAGATAAATGGATGACTGTTCAAACCGAAAGTTCAGTAGTTGGATGGGTGACCGTTCAAATCAAGAGTTCCAAAGTTGGATGGATGAATGTGCAAGTTGAGAGTTCAATAGTTGAATAGGAGAATGTTCAAATCGGGAGTTGCATAGATGAACGACAGTTCAGTAGTTGGATGGGTGGCCTTTCAATTCGAGATTTAAATACATGGATGGGTGACCGTTCAAACTGAGACTTTAGTAGTCGGATGGGTAACCGTACAAATCGAGAGTTCGGTAGTTGCTTGGGTGAATGTTCAAATCGAGATATCAATAGATGGATAGGTGACCGTTGAAATCGAGAGTTCGGTAGATGAATGGGTGACCGTTCAAATAGGGAGATCAGTAGATGGATGGGTGACCGTATGAATCGAAAGTCCAGTAGTTGGATAGGCAAATCGGGAGTTCCATAGTTGGGCGAGTGACCGTTTAAATCGAGAGTTCAGTAGGTGAATGGGTGAAAATGTTTAAATCGAGAGTTCAGTAAATGGATAGGTGACCGATCAATTCGAGAGTTCGGTAGTTGGATGGGTGGCCTTTCAATTCGAGAGTTCAATAGTTGGATGGGTGACCGTTCAAATCGCAAGGTCAGTAGATCTATGGACAGATGATTGTAGTTCCCTTATCAAACTACTAATTAGATATCTTGGGCAAACGGAGCGCTGCAGCGCTAACAAATTTCCGCTCGCGCGCGATAGCGCGCGTCATTGTCCCTAGTCCCTCCTCAAAAAATCCGTGGCTAAAATATATCGCATTTTCGATATATGTATTGTTGCCATTTTATTCGTTCCCTGATTGGCTGTCGCTCAAGTCTGAAGATGATGTCGTTTGATGAGCAACTTCAGCTCCTGGAGCAGACACGGTGCTTGACAGCTTACATGTGTGTTTAACAGTCGTGAAATTTGGTTAAATCGTTACGACGTAGAAAACTCAACGTCTGTCAACTACGTCTACGAGGCGGGCAGCTAATCCTACTTTGTAGAAAGAATTTACGTGTGGATTGTATTTAATCACTCCGTGAAGCTACTGAAGCCGGTGAAAAAACCGTACAACCAGCAAAGTAGACAGCGTGTGTCCGCCACTGTTACGCCTACGGCTTTCGTCTGCGAAGCGTACAGCGAATCCTCGCCGAAACATCACCCGGCGAACCATTTGCGTTTCCACGTCGTTATTAGCGACGAGCGTGACTAAACGTGAAGAAACAGAGAATCGGGAGATTTGTTAATAACCTAGGCCAACGTTTTTCGTCAGCGAATCGTACATCGAATCTTCGCAGAACAGCTGATAAGCCAGTGAAAAAACTACGAAATTCATCAGCGAAGTAGACACCGTGTGTCAACCACGTCTGCACCTACGTCTTTCGTCTACGAAGCGTTCAGCGAATCCTCGTAACAACATCACGAGGCGAACCATTTGCGTTTCCACGTCGTAGCCACGAGCGTGGCTAAACGGGAAGAATCCGGAGATCCGTTTATAAACTGGAGCAGGATTTTGACGAAGGTTCCGACTCAGCGTAATTTTTTGACGGAAGGCATACAAAAAGAAGGTTCGTCATAAATGCGTTTCCAATTATTTTTTTTTAATAAAAATATGGTCATTCATCAAAACCTTATCAATATTTTTATTAATATAAATTTGTTGTGCATGTTTTTGTTAATAGACGTCTGAAGGAAGGACTGGAGAAAATTATTTTTACATCGGATCAAAAAACATCAAACTTCAAGATTCGAAGAATTGCCAACCCAGTGTAAATTAGCCAAGTAGACGAGAAACATAATCCGAGCTTTCTTCTCTCGTCTCGGGAGGTTATTGAATAGTGCCAATTTTTTGGCTCGTCTCCGCTCCTTTTTATAATTACGAGCCAGTGTGACGAAGTGTTGATCTCAGTTTAGACGAGTATAAGATTTACAAATACCAAATATACCAAATATACCAAATATACCAAATATACCAAATATACCAAATATACCAAATATACCAAATATACCAAATATACCAAATATACCAAATATACCAAATATACCAAATATACCAAATATACCAAATATACCAAATATACCAAATATACCAAATATACCAAATATACCAAATATACCAAATATACCAAATATACCAAATATACCAAATATACCAAATATACCAAATATACCAAATATACCAAATATACCAAATATACCAAATATACCAAATATACCAAATATACCAAATATACCAAATATACCAAATATACCAAATATACCAAATATACCAAATATACCAAATATACCAAATATACCAAATATACCAAATATACCAAATATACCAAATATACCAAATATACCAAATATACCAAATATACCAAATATACCAAATATACCAAATACACCAAATATACCAAATATATACCAAATAACCAAATAACCAAATATTCCAAACACACGAAAAGTTTCTAATCAAAGTGGTTTTTCTTTCTTGGCCTCCAATTTGTTCGAAGGCCGTCTGTTAAAATTCCTGCTGTTCGATCTATCGTCTATTCTATTCTTGTGTCTCTCGTCGCTTATTTTTATTCTTTTCCAGATCGCCTCTCCTACCGAATTTGCACAATTTTGCAGAATTTTCTCGTGGTTATTTTGTTTCTACGTCTATTGAGGTCGTGACTTTTAAAATGTGTCGAAGCACAATTTCCTTGGTTTAATTTCGTTTACAGTGCGCGGTTTTGCCAGGATTATTTTCCACGCTTGTTCTCGTGTAGATTTTACAAACAATATATCATCTTGTCTTTTTGGTGAATCGTTGAAAAGCAACGGTAAATATTGTGACCGTTGCTTGCGTCGACGACATCGCCGCTTTGCTGTGCGCGCTATCACTACTTTGAATCATATCGGTAGACATTACACAGCTCGTAACTTTAATAAACTACAGATATAATAAAAACTTATTATTATAGAGTAAACGAAAGTTTATCTGACTGTCAATGGGACGTGGTCAAAAACGGAAACTTACTCCTGAAGAACAAGAAGAATTTTGTCGCATTCGTCTAGCAAGAAAACTTGAAAATCAACGACGTCTACGTGCACGAAAAGCGGCAAAAAATGATAATGCTGTACTTTCATTACCAACACAGTCAAATAATGACCATGGTTCTCAAAGCACGTCAAGAGCGACCCAACGCAACAACGACGACGCGCAGACAAGTTTTCTTGCCCAGGAAGAAATTCCTCATGTACTCCGTCATAACGATCGGACACGATTTAGAATACAAAGAAATGACTATGACATTAGAACTGTGCAGAACGATGATGTAGAACATTACATTGGTCTTATGGACAAATGTTGCATTCATTGTAATGCCAAACACTTCGTGGCAGAAAAAATTGTCAATAAAGGATGGTCCTTCAATGATTGTTGTAGTCACGGAACTGTAGTACTCGACGCACATCCTGAATTCCCCAATGAATTACGCGAGTTTTTCGAATCGTCTCATCAAAAATCAAATGATTTTTTTAATCGTATCCGCAGCTATAATAACGCATTGTCTTTTGCTTCTTTCAATGCAAACTTAATCAATTTCAACAATAGACGTCCAGGCCCATATTGTTTTAAAATTCAAGGCCAAATTTACTACCAAGTGAATACGGCTCTATATCCAGAACCGGACAAAGTTCCCAATTATGGTCAATTATTCATTGTAGACTCAAATGAGGCAACCGATCATCGCCTTAATCACAATTCTGAATTAGATCGCGAAGTTCTGATAACACTCGATCGTGTAATGCGGGATCATAATGTGTATGCGCAGTCCTATCAAATGATGGGAGAAGAAGTAGACATACAGCGTCAAATAGCGTTGCAGAACAATGAACCCGTGCCGGAGCTACAAATGCTTTTTGATTTAAAACCTGGAGCTGATCGTCGTCGATATAATTTCCAAAGAACTAACGAAGTTGCTGCGATTTTTACGACTACAGCAGATGGTGAGATACCACCATCTTTCGTTACTATTCGCGATAGTAATTCCAGAGCTCTTCAATGTGTTAGTACAATGGACCCAAAAGTAGAACCGTGGGTTTATCCATTACTATATCCTTATGGTTCGCCTGGCTGGCACCGTGATCTCATGCGCTTGAATAGTACAAAGCGTGTAACTAGAAATGCTTATGTTAAGTATCGAATAGCTATTCGAGATGATTTCAATCCATTTTTGATGGGTCGTCGATTATTCCAACAATGGATTGTTGACAGCTACGTTAAAATTGAAAAAGATAGAATTGACTATTGCAGATCACATCAGAAAGATTTGCGTGCGGAAACTTATCAAGGACTTATCGATTACTTGCGAGGAATCGCAGATGATGCTAACGGACGTGTGGGTAAAATGGTCATATTACCGTCAACCTTCATTGGTTCGCCGCGCAATATGTTGCAGAATTATCAGGATGCTATGGCTATCGTTCGAAAGTACGGAAAACCAGATCTTTTTATAACCATGACATGCAACCCGAAATGGAGAGAAATTACCGAAAATTTGTTAGCAGGACAAGGGGCCGCTGATAGACCCGACATTTGTACACGAGTTTTTCACATAAAAAAAGATTATTTAATCGACTTAATAGTGAAACAGAAATTTTTCGGAGAAGTAGCAGCTTACGTGTACGTTATCGAATTTCAAAAACGTGGATTGCCGCATATTCATATGCTCGTAACTTTAAAGCAAAACTACAAAATAACATCTTCTGAAATAGTGGATCGCTATATTTCAGCAGAAATTCCAAATCCCGATGAAAACAAGACTTTGTACGATATTGTAATGCGCAACATGATACACGGGCCATGTGGTGATTGGTGTATAGTAAACGGGAAATGTTCAAAACACTATCCAAAACCGTATCGAGTAGAGACAACAATGGATGCCGACGGATATCCGTATTACCGTCGCAGAGAGACTGATGAAAGTTTTGAGCGACCAGGCGGATACGTCGTGGATAATCGTTACGTTGTACCATATTCGCCAAAGCTATTGTGTGTATTAAATAGTCACATCAACGTTGAAGTAGTTTCAAGTATCAAATCGGTAAAATATTTATATAAATATATCTACAAAGGTCATGACGCAGCTACTGTGACTATCAGCGAAACCCCAACGGAGGAAAATGTTATTAATCACGACGAAATAAAAGATCATATTGAAGCGCGTTACGTCGGACCAGTAGAGGCTTGCTGGCGTATTTTGAACAAACATTTGCATGAAAAGAGTCATGCTATTATACGTTTACCAGTGCATCTACCTAATCAGCAAAGTTTAACTATTGACGGTGGAGCTGACGAGCAGGAGATGACGAATGCTTTGGAACGTGTAACTATGCTATTAGACTATTTTGCTTTGAATGCACGCGATGAAAACGCTAGACAATATTTGTATGGTGATATTCCAGCTCCTTACACGTTTAAAAAACAAAAAATTGATGGGAGGCCGGTTTCTCATTGGGAAAAGCGTAAAAATCATTTCAATTGTATCGGGCGTATGTATTCAGTCAGTCCGACTCAACTGGAATTGTTTCATTTACGATTACTATTACTCACAGTCAGAGGTGCGACAAGCTTTATTAGCTTACGAACGGTAAATGGAGTGCAGCAACAGACTTTCACAGCAGCATGTTTGGAATTAGGTCTTATTGACGACGATGAGGAATGGAAAAGAGCAATGCATGAAGCTGAAATTTGGATGATGCCTGGACGCCTTCGGAGATTATTTGTTCGTATTTTGATACATTGCCAACCGCTTCATCCAGAACAACTTTGGGAAGAATTCAAGGATCCAATGGCGGAGGATTATGCCCGTCGCACAGGCGCGTTTCAAGCGCAACAAAAAGCGTATGAACATATATGTAATATGCTTTCCATCGAAGGTAGAACTCTCGACGAATTCCCAACTATGCCACCATTGGAGAATATTGTTGGGATTGATGATGATACCCTAGCTTTTGAACAGGCAATGGAAACGGGGAACTCACTATATCTCAAGTTAAATGACCAACAAAAAGAAATTGTCGACTCTATTTTGATAATATTTGACAATATTGATTTACACAGATGCAAAACTTTTTACATTGACAGTCCAGGAGGTTCGGGCAAAACCTTTATATATAATACTCTGTGGTATTTGCTAAAGGGTAGACAGAAAAATGTGAACACTATGGCTTTCACCGGAATTGCCGCTACTTTGCTACCAAGTGGAAAGACTGTTCATAAAACATTGGGACTTCCAGTTCCATTATTCTCAGACTCGACTTCCAGCATTAAAGTTGGGTCTAAGGAAGGTAAATATCTTAAGGAAACCGACGTTTTTATATGGGATGAGGCCCCAATGGCACCGAGATATGCTTTGGAAGTTATGGATCGTACTTTACGCGACATCATGGACAATGACCTACTTTTTGGTGGAAAGGTCGTTATACTAGGTGGAGATTTTAGGCAACTTCTCCCCATAAAAATAAAAGGAACCCGGAGTGAAACAGTCAATTTATCAATAAAGTTCAGCTCGCTATGGAAATTATTTAGAAAATTTTCTCTAACACAGAATATGCGAGCTTTATCACAAGAAATAGAATTTGCGAAATTCGTCTTAGATGTAGGAGATGGAGTTCTCAACGATTCTGACGATAATATACAGTTACCTGAACGTATCGTAACTGCCAATGCAGATATCGTTATGGACAGGTATGGAAACTTATTTAAAGAAAAGAAATACAAAACTGCGGCCAAGTGTGCAATACTATCTGCACGAAACGTCGATGTAGACGAGATCAATGGAAGGGTAGTTGATCTTTTGGATGTAACTACTGAACGTATATACGTAAGCGTAGATAGTGCAGAATCCAATGATAGTGATGACATTAGTGAGGCCTTATTGCCTGAATACTTGAACACTTTAGCACCGACTTCGCTTCCTTCACATGAATTACGATTGAGGAAATATAGCGTAGTGATGCTCATAAGAAATCTTAGTATCAACGAAGGTCTTTGTAATGGCACTAGACTATTAATTCTTGAATTTTCAAATAATCTTTTGCGATGCGAAATTCTGACTGGTGACAAAGCGGGTGATAACGTTTTTTTGAATCGGATAACACTGTATTGCGAAAATGAATATCCGTTTACTTTTAAGAGACGGCCATTTCCCGTCAAATTAGCTTTCGCTATTACCATCAATAAATCTCAGGGACAAACTTTCGAGCGAATTGGAATTGATCTGCGACGAGATGTTTTTAATCATGGGCAATTATACGTCGCTCTTTCAAGAGTGCGTTCTTGGGACTCACTAAATGTGTATCTCGGTGATCAACGAGAAAATGCGATTGTTAAAAATCCCGTATACAGGGAATTATACCAATAATCTGGGCACAATCTAATGTGTTTCGTTAATACTTTGTTCGATTCTGGCTTTTATAATATAAATTGTATATGAATTTTAGCGTCTTTTAAGGTTCGATTGTGAATCGCTCTGTACTTTGTATACGGTAAACGCCACACATGAACGATAACCCTGGTGAAGAGTCTCGCCGGCGAGCCGTAATCGGTTTGCCGTCAATTCTCGACGCATGCTTAACCCTTTATAAGTCACACCACTATTCCCACTCTCAGGCGCTACCGTCCCACTCTTAGGGGCAACCCATGGCCCCCACTCCGCGTCAGTTAGTACCGTTTCGGTACAGTTTCGGGCGGTGTGACTTATTAAAGGGTTAAATCTTCGTGATCGCTTAAGGATGTATCACACATACATTCCCAACCAAAAGTTTAATTCGACTCGTCTCATGCTCGCGCTTCGCGTACGTTCCTCCGGTCTTCATTATTACAGTGGAACCTCGCTTATCCGACCTTCGATCAACCGAGACTCCACGTTATCCGAGGTACTCAACTCATCTGAACCTCCGACGTTAACCGAGGTGTAGACTTGGATAATATGGAAACTCGGATAAAACGGATAAAGCAGCAATGCTCGCGCGCGGAGTAGTCCTGATACCCGTATTATTCGCCATTTCACTTATTTGACGTACGCTTTGCCCAATCTTTGAAAATCGCCTCTTTTCTATATTCAAGCTGTGAAAAAACGCAATTTTCAAAGATTACAAAAAATTCTGAAAATATGCATACGTATTCATAAAAATAAAGGAATTATTTTTATGAAGGAAAATAGTTAAGTTACCGGGTAATGTGTTGAATAATAATTCTTATCTTCAATTTGTTAATGACAAATTGGAATTATTATTTCACAAAAACAATCTTTGCAGCACCTCCCATACACTTAATTTTTTTCACATTTTTATCCCATCCAGAAGTGTTCGAAATGTTCTCTGAAACATTGCACATGCTCTCAAGGACAAAACAAATGTTTATTCGCAGTCAGCGCAAAAAAAAAATACATCGAATTGTCGTTTTTTTTACAACAGAGCTTCCTCTATAAAATCACAAAATTAGTACTTTTCATAAGAATTTGTTGTGATCATAGTGATGTGGTTGACCTTGAATTTATATATTTACAACTTTATCGACATTCGAATGCGTTGAACATCGATGTACGAAGTGTGATCGAGTTATTCGTGGGACAAAATACAACTGCCTTCATTTATTTGGTTACCCTGTGTCACGGTAACTTTTTTTCAAAACAAAACAAAAAGTGTTTATAGTAGCAGTGTTAACGAAGCCGGCGAACCAGCGCAATGTCGGAAACGAAACTCAACGATTCCGGAATTTCGGGAGAAAATGATTTTGATATTTTCGGTACGTATAATTCTGAGTAATTCCTCGCATTGGAAATAAAATATAATATAATTATATGTGCAATTTTGATTCGTAGATCAGGAAGGACAGCTCGACCCCACCACGAGAGATGTAATACGGAACGCAACGAATGTTCCCTACACCAGCAGCGAGACGACGAAAAACGTCCGGCTCTGGGATCAGACTGTGTAAGTCTTTATATAATTTCTAAACAGACATTTTTAACGGTCTCCTTTTTTATTATAGTCTCGTGCGCGATAGCTTTATGTATATTTATAAATCCGGTGTTTGGTTTTTTTCTTTGTGGCGACAGTATATTATAATACACGTGGTCTGCGAGATTCCGTGAGTGAGTCGTGAGATACATAGATAACATTCATTGTACGAGTACGATTTATTGACAGCGAGATTACATCGTATATTAGGGGAATTGTCCGACGTTCGCTGATTACCGGTACGCGTAGGAAACAAAGTCGTGAAACGGGGGGGGGGGGGGGGGGAGCAGTCCGTCTTGAATCGTTGTGCGCGACTGTTCTGTTACGATGATCAACACACTAACGGTTAAACACGTTTTCGCGAGCGAGCTCTGAAAAGATACGTGAGCAAAATCTCATCGATTTCGATCCACGGCCTAAATTTGTTTTCTTAAACGAGTCGTAGTAAATTGTTTTCCGAAGAGATTTTTCGGTATTAGTATTTTCCGCGTACACACCGAATTTGGAGTTCGATAAATAAATCAACGTATTAAATCGAGTGATAATTCTCCGGTTATTTTGTGGTCCCCATCTTCGAATTCTGACGGATACCCTGATCGTTCGCACGTTCTATCAGGCAATTAACAGTTACTATTGTAACTGCTAATAAAAATGTAATATGTAATTGTTATTAATTAAAATGTTTCTTGTTGATTTTTGTGTAACCTTTTCGTCGTTTATTACTTTTAGAGAGGTAGTTGGGATTGCTGAAAACATCGAATCGTCTCGTCGCGTCGGAGTGAACAACCTTTTGTTGTTTAAATTCGTTATTAACAACGCAGACGGAGAACGTATCCAGGTCACCGCATGGAACGACGAAGTTAATCGCACAGAGGCTGTTGTTCAGAACAGAATGGTAAGTATTCAATTACTACATTATATAATTATTTCGGAGCACATGATTTATTTTTCTTATAACTGAAAAAATCTTTGCACTTATATACAAGTATATCCTTTTTTTACATTTCAGATTATACATCTCGAAGGAGCATACGCGAAGCAACCGAAGCCACAATTTCCAAACAAGGGAACTGTTCACTACGAGCTCAACATCGAGCCACATACAACAATTAACATTTTGGGAAAAGTATCTCAAGATGTGTCCATCACCGGAAATGAATCGATGACATCAGTCGCTCAATCGTTTCAATTGGCTGATGTCGGTAAAAGCATGATCTATAGTCGTGAGTAATAATAAATAATTATTTTCCCTATTTTATTTCTTCAATATGAGTTGCTGTAATATCTTGCCGTCAATTTTTCAAATGTTTAGCTATCAATTCAAAACTGTAAACAAATAAATATAACATTCATCAAGGACCTTTGAGCTAAATAAATAAATAAATAATAAATAACAACAAAAAATAAACTTTTTTAATCTAAACAAATATTAATGTATATATAAATATAAAAATGGTAAATATAATCATTTTTTCTATTTTCAGAGGTCGACGGTTATATAAAGATGAACTTTGTAAACGTTCGCCAGCATGGTGGACGAGCACAGATGTACGGATGCGGATCTATCACAGACGGACTGTACATGCTGCGGATTCGTATTGTGAATTTCGATGACGAACACGACTTTGAAAAAGGCGATCATGTACGGATCAAAGGCTTCATGCGAAGCAGTGGTGAGTACCCCTTCTTAATTTCCTTTCTCTGTGGCCGTTGTACTTATTTTCTTTTAATTCTAATTTATATTTTCATTCCTTTTTTTTTCTTTTTTTAGCTAACCCAGTTTTCTTCACCGTCAACTCCCTTCTCGACGTCAGCAAGATCGACGACAAACAAATGGATTTTGTGAATCTACTTCGTGGGACGCAAGAAATTGCAGTGAAGAGGGAAGCTGGACCGCAAGTAAATGCAATCGAATGTTGCAAGGCAAAGAAATCGAAGACCTACTGAAGCTACTTCTAACGGGAAATCTCAACCGCATTGCATAGTTAAATACAGTTCGTTTCTTTCCGTTTTTTGCACACAATCGCGTACATAAACGCATGAAAACGTTACATCGTTCCCGACATTCCTTGTCATGATATCTCAAAGTGCAGCTTGATAATCTTATTACAGTACAAAACCATATAAACAAGGACTTTAAAAAATGTCAAAAAAATTGTGTTATGTATTAAAGAGTGTGAAACTGTTAACAAAAAACATTGTTCATTGTTAATAAAATATTGTTCTCTTATTTTTTTGAAACAGTTATTAGATACAAGAATAAATAAGTTGGATTAAAATAAATTATATCGACGGTTTTGAATTTTTTTTTAGACTATCGACGACACACGGATAAACTTGAAAAGCAAAGGTATGTCTCCCGAGGCTGGTAGGAAGACGACGTGTCATCTTTATCATGACGTCATATTCCTTTGAGTCGAACAAATTATACCATTTTTATGTGTATTTTTTTTTTCAATCCTCTGCATCCTTGTCGATTCTTTGGTAATGATATTGGTCAATGTACTGTGCCTTACGCTAACATTTTTGTGTACTTCCGCATTGCGATAAATTGAGGCGATATCGGTCATATAGATGAGAAAATCGATGGGTGTAGTCATGTTCTGGGTCGGATCAGAGGGTATAATTCTTTCTCGAGCGATACGGTGCCTTGTACGTTTTGCAATTTTTTTGGGATTGTTCGACGGCAAGACGAGTGATGCGATTCCTTGTATAAGATACAGATTTTAGAGTGGACCAGTACACACAGCGTTTCTTCCGATTTTCCACAAATCCCGGCTCGGCTGTTATCGAGAATGATAAAACACGACGCGACACGCGAGACTCGCTTTTGGAACAACACGAGCCGAATCAACGCTTATGTTCATCGAACCCGACGGTGTTCGATCCAATCGAAGTAACATTAGACAATATCTCGCTCCAAACGCAAAGATTTTTCTAACCTAAGCGACAAGGCTCGCTTTGAATAGTAATCAATTTCATGAGCTGTATCTTATTTCATCGGTTGGATCGAACACCGTCGGGTTCGATGAAAATAAGCGTTGATACGGCTCGTGTTGTTCCAAAAGCGAGTCTCGCGTGTCGCGTCGTGTTTTATCATTCTCGGTAACATGGTATAAAATAAAATGGTATAATTTGTTCGACTCAAAGGAATATGACGTCATGATAAAGATGACACGTCGTCTTCCTACCAGCCTCGGGAGACATACCTTTGCTTTCCAAGTTTATCCGTGTGTCGTCGATAGTCTAAAAAAAATTCAAAACCGTCGATATAATTTATTTTAATCCAACTTATTTATTCTTGTATCTAATAACTGTTTCAAAAAGATAAGAGAACAATATTTTATTAACAATGAACAATGTTTTTTGTTAACAGTTTCACACTGTTTAATACATAACACAATTTTTTTGACATTTTTTAAAGTCCTTGTTTATATGGTTTTGTACTGTAATAAGATTATCAAGCTACACTTTGAGATATCATGACAAGGAATGTCGAAAACGATGCAACATTCATGCGTTTATGTACGCGATTGTGTGTGCTAAAAAACGGAAAGAAACGAACTGTATTTAACTATGCAATGCGGTTGAGATTTCCCGTGGGAAGTAGCTTCAGTCGGTCTTCGATTTCTTTGCCTTGCAACATTCCATTGCATTGACTTGCGGTCCAGTTTCCCTCTTCACTGCAATTTCTTGCGTCCCACGAAGTAAGTTGACAAAATCCATTTGTTTGTCGTCGATCTTACTGACGTCGAGAAGGGAGTTGACGGTGAAGAAAACGGGATTAGCTATAAAAAAAAGAATGAAAATATAAATTAAATGGACCTCTATTGTATAAAAATTAAAAGAAAATAAGTACAACGGCCGAAGACAAAGGGAATTAAAAAGGGTTACTCACCACTGCTTCGCATGAAGCCTTTGATCCGTATATGATCGCCTTTTTCAAAATCGTGTTCATCATCAAAATTCACGATACGAACCCGCAGCATGTACTGTCCATCTGTGATAGATCCACATCCGTACATCTTTGCTCGTCCACCATGCTGGCGAACGTTTACAAAATTCATCTTTATGTAACCGTCGACCTCTGAAAATAGAAAAAATGATTATATTTACCATTTTTATATATAGGGTAAACCGGCCAATGAATGGACAGTTAAGCAGACGAAAAAACCAATGAATAAACGTTTTTTATGCACGTGCTCTTATGGAAAGCGTCCATTCATTGGATGGTTTACCGTACAAAATTTTTATATTTATAATTTTTATATTAACCATTTTTATATTTATATTTACATTATATATTTTTTTAGCTTTAAAAAATGCGTTATTTTGTTATTATTTATTATTTATTTATTTATTTCAAAGATCCTTGATGAATGTTATATTTATTTGTTTACAGTTTTGAATTGATAGCTAAACATTTGAAAAATTGACGGCAAGATATTACAGCAACTCATATTGAAGAAATAAAATAGGAAAAATAATTATTTATTATTACTCACGACTATAGATCATGCTTTTACCGACATCAGCCAATTGAAACGATTGAGCGACTGATGTCATCGATTCATTTCCGGTGATGGACACATCTTGAGATACTTTTCCCAAAATGTTAATTGTTGTATGTGGCTCGATGTTGAGCTCGTAGTGAACAGTTCCCTTGTTTGGAAATTGTGGCTTCGGTTGCTTCGCGTATGCTCCTTCGAGATGTATAATCTGAAATGTAAAAAAAGGATATACTTGTATATAAGTGCAAAGATTTTTTCAGTTATAAGAAAAATAAATCATGTGCTCCGAAATAATTATATAATGTAGTAATTGAATACTTACCATTCTGTTCTGAACAACAGCCTCTGTGCGATTAACTTCGTCGTTCCATGCGGTGACCTGGATACGTTCTCCGTCTGCGTTGTTAATAACGAATTTAAACAACAAAAGGTTGTTCACTCCGACGCGACGAGACGATTCGATGTTTTCAGCAATCCCAACTACCTCTCTAAAAGTAATAAACGACGAAAAGGTTACACAAAAATCAACAAGAAACATTTTAATTAATAATAATTACATATTACATTTTTATTAGCAGTTACAATAGTAACTGTTAATTGCCTGATAGAACGTGCGAACGATCAGGGTATCCGTCAGAATTCGAAGATGGGGACCACAAAATAACCGGAGAATTATCACTCGATTTAATACGTTGATTTATTTATCGAACTCCAAATTCGGTGTGTACGCGGAAAATACTAATACCGAAAAATCTCTTCGGAAAACAATTTACTACGACTCGTTTAAGAAAACAAATTTAGGCCGTGGATCGAAATCGATGAGATTTTGCTCACGTATCTTTTCAGAGCTCGCTCGCGAAAACGTGTTTAACCGTTAGTGTGTTGATCATCGTAACAGAACAGTCGCGCACAACGATTCAAGACGGACTGCTCCCCCCCCCCCCGTTTCACGACTTTGTTTCCTACGCGTACCGGTAATCAGCGAACGTCGGACAATTCCCCTAATATACGATGTAATCTCGCTGTCAATAAATCGTACTCGTACAATGAATGTTATCTATGTATCTCACGACTCACTCACGGAATCTCGCAGACCACGTGTATTATAATATACTGTCGCCACAAAGAAAAAAACCAAACACCGGATTTATTAAATATACATAAAGCTATCGCGCACGAGACTATAATAAAAAAAGGAGACCGTTAAAAATGTCTGTTTAGAAATTATATAAAAACTTACACAGTCTGATCCCAGAGCCGGACGTTTTTCATCGCATCGCTGCTGGTGTAGGGAACATTCGTTGCGTTCCGTATTACATCTCTCGTGGTGGGGTCGATCTGTCCTTCCTGATCTACGAATCAAAATTGCACACATAATTATATTATATTTTATTTCCAATGCGAGGAATTACTCAGAATTATACGTACCGAAAAGATCAAAATCATTTTCTCCCGAAATTCAGGAATCGTTGAGTTTCGTTTCCGACATTGCGCTGGTTCGCCGGCTTCGTTAACACTGCTACGATAAACACTTTTTCTTTTGTTTTGTTTTGGAAAGAAGTTACCGTGACACAGGGTAACCAAATAAATGAAGGCATTTGTATTTTGTCCCACGAACAACCCGATCACACTTCATCGACTTTCAACGCATTCGAATGTCGATAACGTTGTAAACGTATAAATTGAAGGCCAGCCGCATCACTATGAGTGAGCACAACAAATAATTATGAAAAGTACGAATTTTATTATCTTACAGAGGAGGCTCTGCTATAGAAAAAAAGCTGATTCGATGTATTTTTTTGCGCTGATTACGAATTAAACATTTGTTTTGTCCTTAAGAGAATGACCAATACCGCGGTCGGTAATAAAAACCGTAATCAATTTTTCTTACGGATTCCGGCATGTACGGTCAAAAGAAAAGACTCGTCGAAAACCGAAATGATATCCGATTCCAATGAGACTTTTATTTTGACCGTACATTCGAGAACCCGTGAGAAAAGTTGATTACAGTTTTTGATACCGACTGAGCCCCGAATGGACGGGGGGGGGGGGAGGTGTGTCATATTGCCTTAATCACAACAAAAAGTAGAACAGATCTTTTTAAACAAAATCTCTAAAGGCATTAACATCATGAATCTTTTTTTTAATGAAAGCCGAAATTAGTCGACAACCTTTTTCATAAAAAGAGCCTACACGAACAAAATAAAAAATGAGGAAACAATGTGTACATTCAAATTGCATCCTTTTTTAATTGTAATAATAAAAATAACAATATAATTTTATTGTATACAATATGTGAATGCAGTAGAAGCCCGATTATCCAAGGTAATGTGAGCAGAGTGTACGTCGAATAAGTGAAATAGCGGATAACACGGATAACAGGACTACTCCGCGCGCGAGCATTGCTGCTTTATCCGTTTTATCCAAGTTTCCGTATTATCCGAGACTACACCTTGGTTAACGCTGAGGATTCAGATGAGTTGGGTACCTCGGATAACGTGGAAGCTCTGTTGAACGAAGGTCGGATAAGCGAGGTTCTACTGTAATAATGCGAGGATCGGAGATACGCGCGCGAAGCGCGCGCATGAGGCTAGTATAAATAAATAAGAAGTTGTGTACTTTAAGGCTCCCTACTAAGAAGGGAGTCTTAAAAAAAAAAAAATTGGGAACATTTTGAAAAAAAAAAAAAAAAAATGGAATTAAATGTTAATATAATAATCAGGAATTTTCATTGGCGCCATTAATTTTTTTGATTATAAGTCGTTAGAAGTTTGGTCAGGGAAAATTTTTAATTGGTCAGTGAAAAGTCAGGGAAAAGTCAGAGAATTTTTTCCGGGGAAAAAACGGCCACCATGATGAGGAAGTCAAAAATATAGAAAATGCTTTCTCATAGAAGAAGCTATGCGAATAAAGGAACGTTATGAGAAAGCGATATTGAAATTTCAATTTTCAACTTTTCTAATCTTATTTCGATATTTCGAGATCCTTTTGTTCAATTGACTCTATAATCGTTCGGAAATAATCGTCGGCGTTTCGGAATTTTGAGCTGCCGAGTTTTACTGTTCGGACTTTTGAGCTGTCAATTGACCTTTTGAACTTTTGATCTATCCATTTTTTCGCCATTCGGACTTTTGAGCTGTCGATTTTTTACCTTTCAGACTTTCGAGCGGTCGATTATCTTATCTTTGGTAATCATAAGTTTTCAATTTTCCAACATTTCGCAATTTAAATTGTCGATTTTGCGACCGAACGTCCTTTTACTCTTTCGTGCGATCTATTTCTATATTGTGAGCTATCGATACTCTCAATTCTGAGTATCTTTCTTATAATCATTGACTATTCGCGAATGAGTCTTTACTTGACTACAATTTCGGAGTTCTAAGCTGTCTGATCATTATTTTTTGGATGTTGTTATGTAGGTCAATTTATTGTTGATCTCATTGCAATCTGTCTAGAGTTATTTCTGACATTTACCCCTTTTTTGTTTTAGTAGTTTGGGACATTAACCTTTCTGATTTGAATATTCTGATAATAAATATTCGTGGAAATTTTAAGAAGGGTAAAAAAAATCGGATATAAGACCATTCGAATAATAATTTTTCTTTACTCATGCATGCAAAACCCACGTTTGCGCACCATTCACAGGCATGCAAAATGGCTGATTCCCGCACGATACGCAAATGCGATGCGCAAAATACTTTCACCGGTGCGCAAAATGCCTTCACCAGTGCGCAAAGTACTTTGCGCACTGTTACCAAGCGGTTGCTATGGTAACATCGAGGCGACCGAGGCGCCACAGGCATGCGCCATTGGGCATGCCTGTGAATGGTGAACAACTTGGATTTTGCATTGCCTTCGTAAAGAAAAATATGGTTCGATACACGAGGCCATCTCGCTTCTTGTGCACTGCTCGTTTTGGCCTCTAGTATCGAAATATACTATTTCGAAACTTCCATCCCGCCCCTTTTTGTTTTAGTAGTTTGGGACCTTTCTGATTTGAATATTCTGATAATAAATATTCGTGGAAATTTTAAGAAGGGTAAAAAAAATCGGATATAAGACCATTAGAATAATAATTTTTCGAAACTTCCATCCCGCCCCGCACTGACACATCGCACTGACGCTTCGCACTCACGCTTCGCACTGACGCTTCGCACTGACGCTTCGCACTGACGCTTCGCACTCACGCTTCGCACTCACGCTTCGCACTCACGCTTCGCACTCACGCTTCGCACTCACGCTTCGCACTCACGCTTCGCACTCACGCTTCGCACTCACGCTTCGCACTCACGCTTCGCACTCACGCTTCGCACTCACGCTTCGCACTCACGCTTCGCACTCACGCTTCGCACTCACGCTTCGCACTCACACTTACATTTTTCGCGATTTACGCTCAGAAGTGGACGCTTGAGCGTTGCATCATCGGCACGTTGACGCGAGCGCGTTGTAGCTACTCGTCATAATACATATTATACTAAGGTTATTCTATTCATCAATACTTATCTTGGGTACATCGAACATAAAAAATTAATTACCCAGTTTAAAAAAATAAATAATCTGTTAGTAGAAAGGTGAGTCAAAAAGTTGAATCTTAGAGAACTCGTGTATCATTTTTTCTACTTTATAATCATGACTGGGGAGATTTCCCATGCGTTTCTTCGCCGTAAAAGGGCTCCATGCGCAGTAAATGGGGTTTGCTGCACATGAATCTCTTTGTTTTTTAATAAAGAAGAGAATTCACATTTCATTTCATTAAAGTTTATAAGGTGAAAATCACACTTAAAGCTCAAAATGTAACGAAAATTGGCAAAAATCGCTTTTACTGCGAAAAAATTGTAAATTTTCTTTAAATGCTTCGACTTCCAAATTTCAAGTGCCATTTTACAGTAAAACACCAGGCTATTAGGGAAAAAATAGATCCACTGTATTCCGTTCAAAAAATGTGTGGGTTTGGATATACAAAATTGGGGAAAAACAGAAAACTGGTGGTATTCAAAAAATCAATGAAAATGCAAAAAAATTGGTTTTGCATGGGATTTAACATTTATTTTCCATAAACATTGTCGGCAATTAAAAATAATGATAATTATTCTACAGAATTATAAAAATTATAGGGCAAAACGCCATTTTCCAATAACTTTTGGATGGTGGCAATGGTAGTGCGTGGGGCAAAACGGGGTTGAAAATCCGGATGTATCGTTGGGACAAAATGAGGCATCCAAAAATCATTGGAAAATTGAGTTTTGCTCTCACTGTCCCGTTTTGCCCCACTGGCCCACTTTTCCCCGCTTTCCACTAAGATTTTGTTTTTTTTTTAATGGTGACTATATACGTCCAATTTGCATAAGAATATGTTACATTTTATAGTTCTGACAAAAAATAGATACACTTACACAAAACACTAACGGGAACTCCAGAGTTGGGTGGATTTCCACCCCAAGCGTTCTGCGGTATCGTTCTGTGCAAAAACCATCGAGCAACTGAGGCCTGCACACATCAGATAGTTGAATTAAATTATTGTTCACGTCCCGAGTTGAGAATATGAAATTCTACTTTAGAGACGCTGTTTCAATATCGTCTGGGGTAGTTTGCT
This sequence comes from Ichneumon xanthorius, assembly GCA_917499995.1. NCBI lineage: Eukaryota > Metazoa > Arthropoda > Insecta > Hymenoptera > Ichneumonidae > Ichneumon > Ichneumon xanthorius. The sequence continues at coordinate 425,257 of CAKJTD010000041.1, read as the reverse complement.
ACCCCGTACATGAGTTCTAGGGTTAGGGATTCATTTTTACATTTTTTGTGTTAAAAAAAATATTTTGTTGGTTTACACGGAAAGAACATCTATTATGTAATATAGTAATAAAATAAATTATAAACATTAAACATTTTTTTCAGCTATTCACTTCAAGGCCGAGTTTTTGTTACGTGATTAAAACATTGAAAAAATATGGTATGAAAAAAAAGTGGGAGAAACTTCTTTGTGGTGAAAAAAAACGGTGAAAAGAAAGAGACGCAAGTGTCAATTTTTTTTACCGTTTCTGAAAATGTGCTTTTTAAAATCGACGAAATCGTGTGTTTAAGATCAAACTATAGAAAATCGGACCATTATTTTCATGATTTTCGTCAAATGAAACAAATACAGCTTCCGAGATTCCACATGTTATGCAAAGTAAACTTTGTATTTAGGAGATACCAAGATCCCGAGTAAAAATTTGCGAGCGTTACATAGGGCCCTGATCGGGTCCTGATAAGGCCTTATCAAGCTCTGACAAGGCATTATCAGTAACGCTGTAATGGCAACCGTGTAACGCTCGAAAATTTTTTTTTGGTTTGGGCGTGAAGAATAAAAATGCATTTGTGCAAAATTCTGTACAGTAATTTCGCGAATAAAAATTGCAAACAGAAATTCTGACAACATCGTTTCCCGTATCGTCACCAAATAATACGTTTGAGTTCAATATTTGAACTCTATAAATTGATATTTATCGCAACATAAATCGCCCACAAATATTTATGGGTATCAAACACCCAGCGTATTGTTAACGATCGTCTGCAAAAGTGTATGCCTTCTGTGTCAATACCCGATCGAAATTCTTGATGGCCCGGAACCGGCGTTATAATATCGTAAGCGTCAAAGGCAATTTCTAAACTGTAATATATAAAAATAAATTTAGGAGTCCCACTTCGAATTGGCTCAGGGACGTAACTTAAGCACTCTCGCTATTCACGAAAGCGCCCGTGCCGCTCCAATCTTCGCTACCAGAACCTCGGGAACTTCGCGGCTCGTTTGCCCTTCTCCTCCCTTCATCTAGGCGACTTTCCGTATTTTTTTACCCCTTATCCTCGTCTACTCATCCTCTCCTTAACTTTTGGCGGTATAAATTATCGAACGATATCCGCGACGGATAAGCTCGCTGGTACGGAGTTTTCTGTACGATAATACTTCTGTATACCTGTATTTATACTGTGCTACTGCTGCTGCGGGAAATCTGTACGAGAGATGAGCCGGATCGTCGAGCGTGAGAAGGACAGGGAGAGGAAGAGAGGGAGAAAGAGAGAGGAGGCTATAAAAGTTCGCAGTCACGTATAACTGGGCATACATCATCGAGACATCCACGAGTATATAATCGTCGAGTATGTTAAACACACACACGCTCGCTCTTTCTCACGCGAGGTCGGCGTGCGTTTAATGATGGTAGCTGCTGTCCACGTGTATCCCTCGTGGCGCAACGCGGGATTCTCCACCCGTTCGGAGCGGAAAGATGGAATAGGCTGATTTGTACTCACGGTTAAATGAAAAATTAAATGAAGAACTTTATTTGTTGTAATACAAAAGGAAAAGGAATTAAAGAAAACTATAATAAAGAAAAGAAGAGAAAAGCGTTCTCCTACGCAACTCGGTTGTCTCGCCTCGCCCTCGTGGCTCGGGGCTCAACCTCTCTCTCACTCTCACATGTTCTCGCGGTCTCGCAAACGCCTCGTGCGTTTACACGACTCCTCGCTTCGACAGCTCGTGACGGAAGACTCGCTCCACTCTCTCTCTCTAGATTGCGCACCAGACATGCGCGTCACTCGATTTTGTCGACTCACGCTCGCTCGCGTCGCCATGTTTTTCGCTCATTCACACAAGCGTCCTCTCTGTACGCGGGAATATTTAAATATACCGAAAGCCTTTAACACTCGGCCACGCTCGTAAAAGCTCGTCCTCGAGCTTATGTTACATGGTGGTATCATACTCGGACAAATGTTTCGGCTTGCGCACCGTACGCACAGATTTTCGCACACTCTCGCTCGGCGACGTGTCGTTCGCAGACGACTTGCCTTCTTGTCTGGTCTTTTTCGTAGGAACTTCGGATTGCTCACTTTGATTAATTTTCGTAGCACTAGTTTCACTGTTATTGCTTAATATCACATCGTTGACGTCGCTCAGGCTCGTTGCACTGTCGCTCGGCGTATTAACATCGATAATCTCACTTTCGTCAGGTACAATGGTTTGCTTATCACTAGACTTAGGTGCTAAAACCGTTTTGTCGTTACGCGGGGAAGTCTCGAGGTCGTCCTCGTCGTCGAATCGTTCGTCGTCGGTTTCAGGGGGTTCCGGTTCCCATAATTTGAGTTGACTCACGTGAGCCGTTGACGCATAGCGTCGTCCGTGAGGATCGTCGTTCAACTCTGTAACGTGGTAAGTATCTCCCGGTAATTTTCTCGTGACGACGAGCTGACCTCGATACTTCTCGTGCAACTTCGTGGACTCGCCTGTCGCACTCGGTACAGTCTTCATAAATACTACACTACCTATCTCGTAGTCTACGTTTCGTACTCGGTTTTCGTCGTATCTTTTTTTTGCTTTATCCTGCTCGACTCGAATACGCTCTGTCGCTAACGTTTGTAACTTGCGCGGATTTTGGTATTCTTGCTCGCTTTGTTGCGTAAGCTCGCGTATCGCGCCTTCTTCTTGCAGCGGAATATATCCGTAGACCAATTCGAATGCGCTCTTTCCGGTACTCGCGTTTCGCATATCGTTTAAGTCGCTCTGAATGTTTCTGATTGCTTTATCCCAAGTTCGACCGTCGTTTTTGATAAAGTTGCTCTGGATTGCGGCCACTAACGTAGCGTTTACGCGCTCTACCTGCCCGTTGGCCTGTGGGTGTCTCGGCCAAGTCAGGGTGTGCTTGATACCGTGTTTCTCACAAAATTTTTCGAACAGGTTCGAGGTGAAGCACGTCCCTCTGTGCGATACCACCCTCGTCGGTGCTCCGAAATCTCTAACAACCTCTTCGAGGACTCTAATGACGCTGGTCGTTCTTGTGTCTCGCACCGCTCGAATGATAGTGAACTTTGTGAGGTTATCCACTATAGCGAATACGTACTTATTCCCGCTCGAACTCGACACGAATGGGCCCAAATGGTCCATGTGTAACACAGCGAATGGTCTGTGTCCCGGGGGAATCGGATGGAGTTCCCCGGCTTGCCTTCCCGGTCTTGTTTTGCACGCTATGCACTGTAAGCACGCTCGGATATGCCTCTCAACGTACGCTCTCATTCTCGGAAAATAATAATGATCTTGTATTTTCGCGATGGTTCGTTCTAGTTCCTGGTGATTCTTTAAATCGTGGAATCTAATGGCGATGCTCTTCCGCATAACACTAGGCACGACATACAATAATTTCTGACCTAGCTTTCGATAAACTATACCGTTAACTAGCTCGAAGTTCTCTACTCGGCTCTGCTCATATTTCGTACGGTCGTCGACCGGTTTTTCCAATATTTGTTTTTTTTCTTTGATTTCGGAATCTCCAAATTGATATAGACGAACGGCGTCGTCTTCGTTCGTAATCGTCATAATTGCGCGGTTCTCGAGGCTGTTGAAATTTTCTACACTGAGAGAAGGATCTCGGAAAAATTACTTTTGATATGGTAAATTTCATCCAGGCAACATAGTACACCAGCGCCACCACCGTCGATATCTGACATTTTGACAGGGACCATAGCAACTTTTACCCCAGCCATATGGTAATTTTTTCCAGAGGACAGGTTGGCAAAATGTTGTGTTTCTGGCTGCTTATACTAACTTCGCTATTAAAGTTGATGAAAATAAAAGATGAAAATCAATTAATATGTAGTTTTGTGGACGGTATATAAATTAATCAATGTATTTTTAAATATTTTTATTTATTTCAACGAACTACATTCTAAAAATAATTTTTCACGATATAATTATATCCGTCGCTCAAGCGTACACAGTGGGTAATATTTATACCAGAAAGTTGTTCGAGCGCCAAAATGTGCCAAGTAAACTCTTCTGGTTGGATAATTTGGTACGCTTGAGTATGGTAATCCATGTAACAATCGTGTAACTGTTTTGCAATTACATTATATCCATTCTCTGTAACTATGATGCAGTTAACAATGTAAAAATCAGGTCCGCCCTCAGAACTTATTATTATAACACTGTTTTTTTTTTTTTATTGTACGGCCCTGAAAATCGATTCTAGTTATTAACTTAATCTCTTTACCCGTATTCGGCAACAGATACTTCGGGTATATCGTCGATTGATACCGTTTCCATAATACCTTGGTAACTTTGAACTTTAGAAACACCTGTTAATAAACGATAATTCACACGCAGCTGATGTTTCACTGCAATTGTTCGACAAACATTAACACGACTGATTGCGGTGCAAGATGTCATTTTTCCTTCCTGGTGCTTACTTTCGAACCGCATAGAACAAATTTTCCACAGAGGTCCTACTGTTACCATTACACGCGGATAATGGACGAGGAGGTGGTGCTTCGGTTTGAGACAACCGGGAAATAATTGTGTCAGACCTTCCAAATACTCATCTATCATAACGCTGAAGAGATGTTCCCAGCCCTTATGATAATTGGAAGTTAACGTGATTTCGACGATCCTTTTCAGCTGCACAATCAAATCCCAATATTTATTCCCGTGAGGAATTTTTGGACCAAGAATCAAACCGACGTGTCGTATCAAACACATCATTTCGGATGAGGACATCATTAAACGTTTATTTTTTATGTGCGATTCCAGGATTTCCGGAGGTTTGTTTGTACTCCACTCGTGTCCATAGAAAAAACCCCGAATCTTATCGTTTAATTCGCATAAAGAGATCAGATTCGCTGTAAGAATATAGTAGTGAAATAGAATTCCAAGATCGTACTGACAAATCCCTTCCAAAACATCGTGCATTACATCTACCGACAAGTTCTTTGTCACATGAAAATTCGGTATGTCGTGGGAAATACACGGTTCTTTGATCCCTGTCTGTTTGTAATCATTGATCGATAACTGTTCGTCATAATTTAATTGGTTTCGCAAGATGCATTGACGTTCATTGAAAACTCCCGAGAGCTCGTTGTGTTTTGTCAAGCAGAAACGGCAGAAGTATGTACTCCTGAAGCTCGTGACGAATCCAAATAAAGAGTGCAGTCCAAGATTATCACCGAGGATTAGCGAAAGAGCAAAATAGATTTTTTTTGGGCCACTGGGATGTTCAATAGTTAGTCCGACTGTCTTAAGAAATTTTAATTCATATATGGCTTTTGTGAAGATTGAAGCGTTTCGGAAAGATTCTCTGTCTAGAGTGTTGAAGAGGATGAACAGAAAAATGTTCTGCAGTTTTGATTGATATTTGGGAGGTAAGCAAGGTATACTTAAATAGACTGCTCCGCACTTTGCAATTCCTTTGTGGCTTCCCAATGGATTGTTTGTTTCGTAATCGTCGAAATACATGAATAAGGGGAAAACGATTTCCTGCTCAAATTCCGAACTTATTTCCTGCCACAATTCTCCCTGCACAAAGTTTGATATGATCAACGAATTTTTATTCAAAGATTTTACGTATTCGACTGTCTCATCAAACATACTCGGCAGTTCGAACAGTTTTTGAAACACGTTCCTCATCGATATGAATTGCGCAGTAACTCGGACTTTTTTAATTATCTGAATCCCATTTTCGTTGACATATTCATCGCGTTCACCCAAGGAGTAATGTTCTGGTTCTACATACGTGCCAGACTCTCGAAATCTTTGCAAACATTGCCATTCGGTTTTCAGACTTGATAACGGGGAGGAAAATTCGAAGAAAGTAGATTCTACCTTTTTGAGTATATCCGTATTGTTGGGACTATTTCTGATCGCTTGAAGGACGTCCCTTTTGAGAGTTTCAACAGTATCAGTTATCAACGTGTCAACATCATTAATGATATCTGTTATTCAGAGACGAGGTATGTCCGAATAGTTATGCAATTTTGCCGCAAACAGGCATCCGACTCGATCTGAACTAAATGATTTTTTTAGTGGTAGCAGAGCCGACTTTTGTGCCTTGCTCTCAGTCGATTGTCCGAGTTCTGATTTTTATGATTTCGACTTCGCATGAATCGATTGTGCGGAGATACGACTTTGAGATAAACGTGCTAGATTGCAGTGGATCGAGGGCTTGGGCGACATTTTGAGCCTCTGGTTTTCGCGGTAGATAGGTAAAGTTGTTTCACGGATTGTTAACCGGGAACTTCCAGCTACAGAAAAATCGTTACACACATTCCCTATCGAAATAGTGTTTCTCGCGACAACGGTGTCACTATCGTTATGTTTAAGGCGCAAATGGTATCCGAATGCCTTTAGGGAAGAAAATGTTCTTCGGCAATTCGTTACCTCACAGTTAAATGTATTCAAGTCCGGATGAGATAATCGATAATGATGTAGCAGCAATTTTAAATCACCAAATTTACTACCGCAGGATGAACAGACAAACATTTTGGTGTCGAAACAAATTACATTCAAACCAGTTTCGAAGATTTTCAATGGTCAGTAACAATCTGTCTCATACTGCCTATTAAAACATTGACGGATCTGTTCGTAACGTCGGTTCGGTAAATTATGTCGTACACAGCGTTTTGTAACAGGACCCACATAGACGAAGCTTGCACGGGGTAAGCACAATCCAAACTTACAAAGAGCTTGAAACAAAGATCAAGCGCATGGAGAGGTGACTCTACTTTATAGAGGACTTCATCGATCGATACGTAGGACGCTTGTATGCCAGCTATAGGTCCCACAAAGACAAGTAGCGGTTGCCTGGTCAGACCGACGCTGCGCAGTTGTTCCCCAAGTGTGTTCAACTCCGATGAATTGTATTTCGCGCCTCTTCCTCGAGATCATAGATGTAGTACCCCCCACTTCCCACAGTGTCGCCACAAATTTTAAAGCTAGAGAAAAAATTTCCCTATACGACGCGGTCCCTCGTACGTGATGCCCGTTACGTCCGCCATACCCGACTCGCGTCCATCTTGAATCTTCATTCTTTCGCTTTGTGCACGTGTCGTCACATCTAGTTTGCCCAAGTGGATATATAAATTCGCGATTATGGGTAAAAAAGGAAAGAGGAAGATTTATTATAATGAAGAGGATAAGGAAAATCAGATAAGAAGAAAGATTCAGCGTTTGGAGAAAGGATTGGATCGGAAAAAGAAAAGGCGTCGTAAGTAGAGGGTTAACCTCACTTTTTGGCTATCGAAGGGGAGACGTTATCGGCTCGGGTAACTTTTTGAAAAGTTTACGAGACCGTATACCGAGCCAGCTTATAGTTGATTACGCGTAAGCGATTTTATCGTTGTGCGTGGTGCTTCTGGCTCTTACCAGAATGCACGCCTTTCGTTTTACGAAGGAAAACGGTACAAATCGGATGACGATTTTGAGTTTGACTCTTGTTGCGCGTGTCGTGCAATTTTTGGCGGATACTGACAAATTCCTCGTCTGGGTAATTTTACAGGTAAGCGTTCGCCGTCTCAATCTTCGTCGTCGTCTCGGTCGTCATCAGGCAGCATGTCGTCTCGGAGTTCATCGACGTCAGTGAGTTCTTCTGTAAGCTCGGTGCCTCGCAGGTCAGCCCATCATCGGGCGAAACGCTCGCAGTCTCGAAGACGTTCGAGGGTACGGTCTCGATCGCGCCGTTCTCCGAGTCGAAGATTTTCTCAGACGCGAAGTTTGAGAAATCGATCTAGATCGAGACACTTACGGTCTAGGAGACGCTCGATCGAAGTTCTCTCAGGGTACTCGCTGGCCCATGGCTCATCGCCTCGAAATAATTCAAGAAGCCCGGCGCCGAGTATATTGGAAGGTCAGGCCTTAGATGACGGAGCTCAGCGCACCAATGGTGATGCGAATGTCGAAACGACGCCACCCGCAGTCGGTTCCGTAAGTGTTCCTGAACTCGGGAGTGCTGCGGCGATTAAGCCAACAGACGAAACAGCGCCGGTGATTCCGGATTATGAAGTTGAACTTCAAAAAGAAATTTTGGAGGTTCTTGGGTCGCGTCTCGAATCAGAGACGGTCGCTGCCGCAGCGATTCATAAAGACATAGCTCTCCGATGGTCGGAGATTGTGAGAAGGGGGCTTCCTACCGAGGAAGTTAAGGCGCTGCTGGAAAAATATCCAGCCCCGGGAAATTGTAAGTTTATTGTAGTTCCGAAGTTGAACGCAGAAATTACCGCTGCGGTTCAGGAGACGGCATTAAAGAGGGACAAGCGCATCGTAGAGAAACAGGAACGTGTTGCTGCATGTCTTGCAGCGGTGGGAAAGGCGATTGCTAGCGCTCTTAAAATAGATGGTCCTCAAAAAATAGAGATACTCGAAAGATTGAGTGATGGAGGCAGACTTCTCGCCTCTATACACCGTGAAGAATCTTTGGCGAGGAAAGGGCTTATTTTAGCCAACTTAAATTCGTCATTGAAGACCACGTTGTCTAACACATCGGTCGACGAGTGGCTATTCGGTGAGGATTTAGACGAGAAATTAAAGATAGCAAAAAATCTAGAAAAGACATCGAACGATCTGAAGCCACCAGCGAAACCTGCCCAACAGTCGAACACCCAGAAAAACCCAAAAAACTGGAAGGGCCCGTCTCGACAATCGTCACAATACAGGAATCAGTCGACGACATCGGGCGGGCGTCGACAGAACAACAACAACCGCAACAACAAGGAGAACAACAACAACCAGAACAACAGTGCAGGTTCGAAGAAGACATCGGATCGCAGAGAGTCGTCCCGATCCTACAGGAAACGTCGGTAGACGTAACAGGAAATGTAGGTAGACCAGCAGGTAGACTGGGTTTATTCGTTGAGGCATGGTCAAAAGTGACCAACGATCCTGTGATACTGAAATGGGTGCGAGGTTACAAGATACCAACGTCATCGCACCCATTTCAAGATCGTCCTCCGGTAGAGCCCACGTGGACCGATCATGAGCACTCACTAATCAGTAGTCAGATCAGTAAATTAATTTCGAAAGGCGCCATTGAAAAGTGTTCAGGGTCTAAAGATCAATTTGTGTCAAACATCTTTTTAGTTCCGAAACCAGATGGGACATATCGATTGATATTGAATCTTAAAAAACTCAATGAGTTTATTAGCACGGAGCATTTTAAAATTGAAGATTGGAAAGTAGCAAAAAGGCTGATTAGATCTCGGGACTTTATGGCTACATTGGATTTGAAAGACGCTTATTATCTCGTTTCCATAGAAAAAGACAGTAGAAAACTGTTGAGGTTTTTATATAAAGGCGAATTATATGAGTTCACATGTTTGCCGTTCGGCCTCAACGTTGCTCCGTATGTCTTTACGAAGTTATTGAAGCCGGTAGCAGCATATTTAAGGAGGAGCGGTTTAGCTTCGGTTTTCTACCTCGACGACATTCTTGTCATCGATCATTCTTATGATAGATGCGTTAGTAATGTTCAGAAAATGACTGTGCTTTTGCAAGAGTTAGGATTCATTATCAATGAGGAAAAGAGTCTCACGGTACCTACGCAGCGCTGTAAATACTTGGGGTTGATTTTTGATTAATCTAAGATGACTATAGAATTACCACAAGACAAGGTTCAACGAACCGTCGAATTACTGCGTAAATTTAGTAGACTCACCCGTTGTACGATACGGGAATTTGCAGTCTTTGTCGGTACCTTAGTTTCTCGATGTCCAGCTATGAAGTACGGGATTATTCACGTAAGAGGTTTTGAGAGGGAAAGGACTTTGGCACTCGAAGCCAACGGCAGTAATTTTGATGCAACAATGTACCTGCAAAAGGGTCTGGCTGAAGACTTTGCATGGTGGGAGAAGAATATTGTTTGTGCGAGCGCGCCAATTAGTGAACCAGTTTTCGAACTAGAAATTTTTTCTGACGCTTCGCGCACCGGTTGGGGCGTTTTTTGTAAAAACCGAAAAAATCACGGGTTTTGGAACGATGAAGATTTGGCGCTACATATAAACGAACTAGAGTTAAAAGCGGCCTTTTTCGGTTTAAAATGTTTCGCAAGTGATATTAGGCACAGTAACGTTTTATTACGCATAGACAACACGACTGCGATTGCGTATATAAACTGAATGAGAGACAGTCAATACGAGAGGCTTAGCTCCCTGGCCAAAGAGATTTGGCAGTGGTGTGAGCGGAGAGGAATTTGGATTTCAGCGTCGTATATCCGATCTTCTGAAAATGTCGAGGCCGATCGGGAATCCCGGAAGTTGCAGCCTGAAACAGAATTTGAGCTTTCGAAGGAGGCATTTAAAAGAATAGTCGAATCCTTCGGCCAACCGGAAATTGATTTATTCGCATCGCGGACTAATACAAAATGCAGAAATTATGTCTCGTGGCGTAGAGACCCCGAATCCATCGCAATCGATGCTTTCACGCTCGAGTGGAGGCGATGGTTTTTTTACGCTTTTCCACCTTTCTCTGTTATTTTAAGAATGTTAAGGAAGATCGAGAGTGGAAAGTCGTGCGGGATAGTAGTGGTGCCGTTCTGGGAAGCTCAGCCGTGGTTTCCCTTGTTTTTAGCCTTGCTTGATGCCGAACCAATTATTTTCAAACCGGATATTAATTTAATTCATTCCTCCTGCAGGGAGGCACATCCTTTGTGGCGTCGCCTTACGCTGGTTGCCGCCAGGTTATCCGGGAGGCGTTTGTCAGGAGAGACATTCCGGTGGAAGCAGTGGACATAGCAGTAGCATCTTTATCGAAATCATCGTTACGACAGTATGATTCTGGCTTAAAAAGATGGTGGCTCTTTTGTTCTACCAGGAAATTCGATCCGTTTAACAGATCTGTCAACAATGTTTTACTTTTTCTATCTGAAGAATTTAAAAAAGGAGCCTCTTATAGTTCGCTAAATTGCTACAGGTCCGCGATTGCGCTAATGGTTGGGCCTGAGTTGGGAAAAATGGATGGAGTCCAACGGTTTTTTAAGGGCGTAGCAAAGTTGAGACCCGCGGCACCCAGATACGAGTCGACTTGGGATCCGAAAATTGTGTTACGGTATTTATCGACGCTTTTTCCGAACGAAGAGATTAGTTTGGAAAATTTAACTTTGAAGCTAGTGACTTTGTTGGCACTATCTACGGGTCATCGAATGCAGACTCTGTCTTTAGTCGATACGCGAAATATTTACCAAGCGACGGAAAATGTATTGGAAATAAAAATTCCCGAGAAGATAAAAACTTCAGGACCAAAGAGAAAACAACCGGTTCTAAGATTACCGTTCTTCGATCAGGATAAACCGATCTGTGTGGCCTCAGCCTTGCTAGCTTACTTAAAAAAGACCGAAGACTTGCGGGGATCAGAGGTTAAACTGTTTATTTCGTTTCAAAAACCCTATAAAGGGGTAGGAACACAGACTTTAAGTCGGTGGATTAAGGCAGTTATGCACAAGAGTGGTGTGGATACTAACGTTTTTTCGGCGTATAGCACTCGTCATGCCGCGACGTCAGCAGCAAAACGCCAGGGCGTTAATATTGACGTAATCCGAAAAACGGCCGGTTGGTCGAAAGACTCTGAAACGTTTGCTCGATTTTACGATCGTTGTGTAGCATCGGATAATATGCAATTTGCAGAAGCGGTATTGGGAACCTAGTTACAAACCAAAGTATAAGTTTACATAAACAGTATGGATGGTGCATTTCGAAATCATATATTTGTATGACTAAGCGCATTTTTATCATATTTTTAAAAAATAAAATTGAAATAAAACGGCTTATCACAAACATATCTGCCGTAACTATCTTTAAACGACTACATCTATGATCTCGAGGAAGAGGCGCGAAATACAATTAATGATTAAACGAACTTACCAAGTGAAGTTCAATCATGATTGTATGAAGCGCCTCTTCCGAAGAGATCAGTCCCTCCCGCCCTGTCATCTCTAATAAAAGACCCGTATGTAATGAAGTTACGGCAGTGTCTTTGAAGAATGAAGATTCAAGATGGACGCGAGTCGGGTATGGCGGACGTAACGGGCATCACGTACGAGGGACCGCGTCGTATAGGGAAATTTTTTCTCTAGCTTTAAAATTTGTGGCGACACTGTGGGAAGTGGGGGGTACTACATCTATGATCTCTTCGGAAGAGGCGCTTCATACAATCATGATTGAACTTCACTTGGTAAGTTCGTTTAATCATTAAATATCTGTGGCGTTCTGAAATAAATACAAATTCCAGTTATTTTTTCTATTTATAACTGGAACTTATTTTATATTTATGTTATGTAGTGCAAAGAAAACCTCAACATGCAGTAGAAATCCTTGTCTACGCTCAATTAATGTCCACTTCGAACGAGGAGGTTCGTTTTCGGTATCACCGATTTTGCGTTTCCCTTTCTTCTTTTGTGGCGCACAGGTGTATAGCGCGATATGTGGCAGTAGGTAAGCTATGACTGCATCTTGCACATCTATAAGCAATGTACAATTCATAAAACAATTATATATTTGCAATGTCAATGATGCAACAAATCCATACATAACATATATAATAAAAAGTACAAGCAAAAAATGTACGAGTACTTTTATGGTTCGATTGGGACTCAACATTCGAAATCTGTGAAGAAGGGTAATCGAGAGATATTTGATTTCTTACTCGGAGCTAGAGTCGGTAGCAGTTGGATCAACCCTTGGTCCGAAACTTCTTTAACTTTGGAAAGTCGTAGTTGAGTTATTAAATACGTCTTAACTCGTTCCCACCGATCGAACAGAGTAGTGCGTTTGCCAGGATGTCGCTTTTCAAAATCGATTCCGATCTGAGGAGAATAAAGTATGTCAAAATATTTGCAATGCGCAAGTTTGCTTTCAATATATAAGGATGTTTAGGAAATTATTCGAAAATTTTCATTCTTGCTGTAATTTAATAAAACAAATGCGATAAAAAAAATTGCGAGGAGAGTAGACAGTGGGAAATTGATAAAAATATTTCTTCGGATAATTGACACTGCTGAGTCCCCGCAACACAGAAATAATATATACTTATATTTACCAACTCTTTTCCAATTTCTCGTGCAAGCGATGGGAATTTCTTATAATAATCGATAATCGATATTTTGTCATCTAAAAGCTTCCGGCGAAGATCAATCGTTTCATTCCACAATGTCAGAATCTGGTTACGGGTGCCGAGATCGCTACTTAGCTGCACTATCTTTGCGAGATTCTCATCTGTTAAAACATTTAGTGCAACAAGTATCCTCTCAAGCAATATGTGAAAAGTACAGCTATTCGTATGCTGCACTCACCGACGATTTCAACAGTGGGAATGTTCGAACCAGTTTCTATTCTTTTACACTTAGCCGGAGCCAAAAGCCCTTTCTCTTTTAATACCTTCTTAGTGTAACCGAAGTGATCCCATAGTTTTCGAGCTTGAGGGATGCACACACCCGCGATTGTTCGACATTTCGTATAATACGTCTCGCTATGTTCTCCCGGAAACAATTCCTCTATTTGGCGCGAAAAGTCTTCGAAACGTTCCGTAGAAATGCTTTGCAAAATGAAAAAATGAACAGTGAAACCAAATATACCTAAGAACAAGAATAATTATAAGTATAAAAATAAATAATATTAAAAAATGCATAGATTCACTACTCGACACTCTTGTACATAGTCAAGTCATAGTCTTGTCATAGTCAGTATTCTTTTATTAGTGTTTCATCACAGCCTTAATTTCTTTCTTACTGCGTAAACTCTCCTTCGCACTTACATTTTTAGTACGTTCTGTTGTACTTGATCGAATTGAGTCTTTCTCTACTAATATTGCCACGCACACCTACATTTTTTGGAATGTGTTAACAATTTAACTCATATTCTTCTTACTAAAGTTGAGATTAAAGTCAATATTTTTCCACTATCATCATGCTTCGCACCTTCTTAGTTCTAATCCTGCGTAAATCATGATAGTGGAAAAATATTGGCTTTAATCGCAACGTTAGTAACAAGAATATGAGTAAGATTATTAACACAGTCTAAAAAATGTAGGTGTCCGTAACAAGATTAGTAGAAAAAAACTCAGTTCTATCAAATACAACAGAACGCAGTAAAAATTTAAGTGCGAAAGAGAGTTTACGCAGTAAGAAAAAATTTACGGCTGCAATGAAACACTAATAAAAGAATACTGACTACGCACAAGAGTGTCAAGTAGTGATTTCTATACTTACTCAAAGGATCGTAGGATTTTTGGTTCGTCATCGGCAACATTTATTTCGTTGAAGGCTGCATCCTTCTCCGATCGAACGATCAACCTTGTCAACAAATTCCGCGCACTGTTCGTCAGAGTCTTGTTGGTTTTATAGGTGGCAAGAATTAATTTGCCATCCGTGGTATCAGACAGGAATGTGTAGAGGTTCTGCAATTACACAAAGCTAATTATGCATTAAAATGTACAATGGAAGAATAAATGATTAACAAACATACGCTTTCCCGATTCGGCCAAGCGTCGTCCTCAACAACTTCGATCTGCAACCAAGTTCAAATGAAAACTAAGAATTTCGGCGACAAAAATTGGGATTTTCGGCGATAAAAACGATTAACGAAATGAGAATTTCGTCAATCAAATTTGATGTACGTTACATAAAAACAAATGTATCGACATAATATGCCGGTATAACCTATAAACGGTTTACCGATCACTCGGGGGACCGATCCGCAAACCTTTTAATTATTATAATATTATATTACTTGCTGTTCTTGATTATATTTTTTTAATAATATTATATAATTGTTAATACTTACGTTCATTAAATTTTTTTTCCCCCACGTTCCGACACAAATGATTTGCGATTTGACGCCACCGATTACTATATTTTCGAGTAAAAAGAACTTATAGGCTAGCATAAATTACGAGATATTCGGGTAATATCTGCGATAGTGAAAATTACCATATTTTCTAGCAGAATGTGTCAAGTTTAATACGAATGTTTACCACAATGTCGCTGTAGCGCCCGTATACCTGAAAGTTCTGCCGGTTTTTACCAGGTTTATGGTAATTTCTATTAGATCCTTCTCTCAGTGTACGGGTGCCCTACTCAAAGCATCGACGTGTGCTAATTTCACACCCGCTCGGTGCACGATTTTGTAGTCATACTCGCTTAACAAATCGTTCCACCGGATCATTTGTGGATTCATCGTCCGCTGAGTACTTAGATAGCTGAGAGCTTGGCAGTCGGAAACTACCGTGAATGCTATGTTAGCGAGCATCGGTCGCAAACGCGTTACAGCCCACACGATAGCCATGAGTTCTAACTTACTGCTGTGGTACCGACTCTCAACTTCGCTCGTGCGCCTACTGATCGCGTATACTAATCTGAGTTTTCCCTGAGGATCTTTTTGCATAAGCATTGCTGCTAACCCGACGGCGCTCGCGTCCGTATGTAATTCGGTCGTCTCCGCGTTTGGATTGAACGTCTGTAGGACCGGTCGTGACGTCAACTTGTCGCGCAGCGACTCGAATGCCTCTTGTTCCCTATCTCCCCACTCGAAAACCGTTTCGGCGCGTAACAATCGATTTAAGGGTTCCGCTATCTGCGCGAACCGTGGTACGAACTTGCGAAAATAACTCGTTAAGCCCAGATACCGTCGTACCTCGTGTACGTTCTTCGGTCTCGGGAATGCTCGGATTGCTTCGATTTTACTTCCGCCTGGTTCGATACCCCTCGCGGAAATCTCATGTCCCAAGTACGATATCTTTTTAAACAAAAATTGACATTTTTTTAGCTTAATCGTGAGGCCTGCGTCTCGTAGAACGTCGAGGACTAATTTTAATGTCGGTTTCAGGTCTGTCCAACTTTTTCCCGGAATCAAGATATCATCTAGGTAGAACAGTACAACGTTATCTCTCAATGGCCCGAGAGCTTTATGCATGGCCTTGGAGAAGTACGCGGGACCGTTCATCAGACCGAAAATCATCCTCGTAAACTCTACTGTTTCCTCGGAAGTTATTATGAGCTGTGTGAACTTAGCACCCGACTTTAAAAAATCAAATTTTTTTTTGGTGATTCTTAAAGAGCTTTGTATGTAGTTGATTGTAGTAACAAATTTTTCGTTTGTAGTAGCCCAAAAAAAAAGTTATGGGACTTTGAAAAAAACCCATCCACCTATTTTGAAATGTTTTAAATCTGGAGGTCGATTTCGATGGAGAATCGTTTATAGTTGATTGTAGTGAAAGAATTTCCGTTTGTAGTAACGAGGAAACATTTTTAAAACAATTTTAATTTTTTTTATTTAATTTTTTTTTACCGGCATTCAATACACTGCAAGTACTACCTCGAATATCATTTATAGTTAATTGTAGCAACCTGTATTTCGTATGTAATTCTTCGAAAGGTTACGGGGAGGAATTTTGGTCAAAGTCCTGGCTGCAGGTACGTTTTTAGTTGTGTGTAGTACGGTTAATTACGTTTGTAGTAACTCGAAAACTGATGTTGCATCGATATACTCGACGATCTAATTGTAACATCGTTTGCAGTACCGTTTATATCGTTTGCAGTACCTCGACGACTCACGAGGAGTCATTGTGTCCCGAGCTCTAGCTCCAAAGTCGTAAAAAAAAATACGTAAAAATACGCAATAAAAAAAATTTTACAATAATTTTAAATCTCCATTTTTTTTTAGTCATTCGATACACTGCCAGCACTACCTCGAAAATCGTTTACAGTTATTTGTAAAAACCTTTATTTCGTTTGTAGTACCTCGAAAAGTCACGAGGAGTCATTATAGTCCGAGCTCAAGCTCCAAAATCATTTGTAGTAGCGATAATTTCGTTTGTAGTACCTCGAAAACGAACGAGGAGGCCTTTATGTCCCAAGCCCTAGCTCCAAAATCGTTTGTTGTTGTTTGTAGCAACCTTTACTTCATGTGTTGTTCCTCGAAAACTAACGACGAGTCATTATGTCCCGAGCTCAAGCTCCAAAATCGTTTGTAGTTGTTTGTAGTACCAATAATTTCGTTTATGGTACTTCGAATACTAACGAGGAGTTATTATGTTCCGAGCTCTAGCTCTAAAATCGTTTGTAGTTGTTTGTAGTACCGATAATTTCGTTTGTAGTACCTCGAAAACTAACGAGGAGTCCTTATGTCCCGAACTCTAGCTCCAACATCATTTGTAGTTCTTTGTAGTACCGATAATTTCGTTTGTAGTACCTCGAAAACCAACAGGAAGTCAATATACTCGAAGATCTAATTCTAAAATAGTTTGTAGTACCGTTTCTTTCGTTTGTAGTTCCTCGAAAAGTTACAGGGAATCAATATGGTCAGAGTTCTAGCTCCATGAACGTTTGTAGTCGTTTGCAGTGCCCTTAAATTCGTTTATAGTACCTCGAAAAATAACGTCAAGTCGATATACTCGAAGGTCTGAGCCTAAAATCGTTTGTAGTACCGTTCATTTCGTTTGTAGTTCCCCAAAAAGTTACGGGGAGGAAATATGGTCAAAGTTCTAGCTAAAGCTGCGTTTGTATTTGTTTGTAGTACCGTTAAATTCGTTTGTAGTACCCTTAAATTCGTTTGTAGTACCCTTAAATTCGTTTGTAGTACCTTGAAAATGAATGTCAAGTCGATATACTCGAAGATCTGAACCTAAAATCGTTTGGAGTACCGTTGATTTCGTTTGTAGTTCCTCGAAAAGCTACGGGGAATCAATCTGCTCAGAGTTCTAGCTGCAAGAACGTTTGTAGTCGTTTGTAGTACCCCGAAAATTAATGTCAAGTCGATATACTCGAAGGTCTGAGCCTAAAATCGTTTGTAGTACCGTTCATTTCATTTGTAGTTCCATGAAAAGTTACGAGGAGGAAATATGGTCAAAGTTCTAGCTAAAGCTGCGTTTGTATTTGTTTGTAGTACCCTTAAATTCGTTTGTAGTTCCTTTAAAATTAATGTCAAGTCGATATACTCGAAGGTCTGAACCTAAAATCGTTTGTAGTAACGTTTATTTCGTTTGTAGTTCCTCGAAAAGTTACGGGGAATCCATATGCTCAGAGTTTTAGCTCCAAGAACGTTTGTAGTCGTTTGTAGTGCCCTTAAATTTGTTTGTAGTACCCCGAAAATTAATGTCAAGTCGATATACTCGAAGGTCTGAGGCTAAAATCGTTTGTAGTACCGTTCATTTCGTTTGTAGTTCCTCGAAAAGTTACGGGGAATCAATCTGCTCAGAGTTCTAGCTCCAAGAACGTTTGTAGTCGTTTGTAGTGCCCTTAAATTCGTTTGTAGTACCCTGAAAATTAATGTCAAGTCGATATACTCGAAGGTCTGAGCCTAAAATCGTTTGTAGTACCGTTCATGACTTGACATTAATTTTCGGGGTACTACAAACGAATTTAAGGGCACTACAAACGTGTACAAACGTACCTTTAGCTAGAACTTTGACCATATATCCTCCTCGTAACTTTTTGGGGAACTACAAAGGAAATGAACGGTACTACAAACGATTTTAGGCTTAGACCTTCGAGTATATCGACTTGACACTAATTTTCGAGGTACTACAAACGAATTTAAGGGCACTACAAACGTCTACAAACGTTCTTGCAGCTAGAACTCTGAGCAGATTGATTCCCCGTAACTTTTCGAGGAACTACAAACGAAATCAACGATACTCCAAACGATTTTAGGTTCAGACCTTCGAGTATATCGACTTGACATTCATTTTTAAGGTACTACAAACGAATTTAAGGGTACTACAAACAAATACAAACGCAGCTTTAGCTAGAACTTTGACCATATTTCCTCCTCGTAACTTTTCATGGAACTACAAACGAATTTAAGGGTACTACAAACAAATACAAACGCAGCTTTAGCTAGAACTTTGACCATATTTCCTCCTCGTAACTTTTCATGGAACTACAAACGAAATGATCGGTACTACAAACGATTTTAGGCTCAGACCTTCGAGTATATCGACTTGACATTAATTTTCGAGGTACTACAAACGAATTTAAGGGCACTACAAACGTCTACAAATGTACCTTTAGCTAGAACTTTGACCATATTTCCTCCCCTAGGGTGACAGTTAAATGGGGTCAAAACGAATTTTGCTCGTGCCGCCCCCTAAATCGGCTCCAAATAAATAAAAAGTAACCCTGTAATTTTTTCAGATTTTTAAAAAAATCCTTACCCCTTGACCACGGGGGTTGAAGTTTTCCATTTAAAATACACAGGGTTTCCCAATGTTTGCAGTTAGTATTTTATTGTTAAGCTAAATATGGATGCAAAAATTTGAAATTCTCACGAATTGGTCCTTCAGTATGCTGCTATGTGAAAAAAAATTGTCATCCCCCTACCATTAAAATTGACTTGATTAATCCCATGATACCATTACTGTCCGCGTAATGGTCATATTACCTTAAATCTGTCATATTACCATAAACTATTTCCTTATTTTCTTGGAATTTTATGCATTTTACAGCTTGCTTATTGTTATAGTTAGATATTGTTTGGGGATAGCGAGGCAAAAGGGGGGGGGGAACGGGATGTATCAATGGGGCAAAATGGGCCAAAAAATCAGGATGCATCGATCGAGCAAAACGGGGAAAAAAAGTTGTAATGCATCGATGAGATAAAACGGAGCAAAAAAATCGGAATGCATCGATTGGGAAAAAGGGGACAAAAAATCGGGATTCATTGATGGGGCAAAACGGAACAAAAAAATCAGGATGCATCGGTGGGGCAAAGCGGAGCGAAACAATCGGGACGCATCGATGGGGCAAAACGGGGTAAAAAATGCAGGATTCATCGGTGAGGTAAAACAAGATAAAAAAGTCGCGATATATGGATGGGGCAAAATGGGACATATTGATGGGGCAAAATGGGACAAACAATCGGGATGCATCGGTGGGGAAAAACGGGGATAAAAATTGGGTTGTATCGATAGTCGAAACGAGGGGAAATATCTGGATGCATTGGTGGGGCAAAATGGGGAAAAAAAACTTGGGATGTATTGGTGGGGCAAAATGGGGCAAAAAACATCGGAATGCATCGGTGGGGCGAATCAGGACGTAAAATCGGGATACGTCGGTCGAGTAAAGCGGGGTGAAATGATTGCGATGTATTAATGGGGCAAAATGGGATCTCCTCAAATCGAGGGAGGCAAAACGGGGTAGGGTCGAATTGGGTAGCCAGGCAGACATATCTATTTAGATGTCTGGTTGTCTGGCTGTCTCATCTCCTGTCCTTCTGACCTTGTAGCGGGGTTAAATGGGGCACCGACAGAAAAACTAACATTGTGAACGTAGAATCTGCCATATTGTTTCCTCATTCCTCCTCATATTGCTTCCTACAGGAAGCTTCGTTTTGACGAAAAAATTTGACATTTTAAGGCAACGGGTTAAGAATGTTCCAAATCATTGGAAACCATATTTCGAAAAACCGTCTGGCTCTGGGTGGTTGGGTGCGACTGTGTGTGTGTGCGTGCGTGCTCGAAACCGGAAGTCACGTATTCCGTAAATGGCGTCACTGCTTGCCGAGAAAATGTTATTCTCGAAACGGGAAGTCATGTTTCGGTCGATGACGTATCCCGTCTGGGTTTTGTGTGAACAATTTAATGGTGGCCGTGTCTCACCCCAGACAATTTTTATCCATACACGTTATAATTCGCGACATTTAGTAACAAACGTAATTATGTTTGATACTAAAATGTTGAGGGATGTGATTGGATCGAAGAAAAATGCGAGAGTTAATCAGATTCCAATTCTAGTGTTGTGAATTTACCGGTAAATTTTCCGGTAAATTCTCAACACTAGACCAGAGGTGACCTCTGATTGGCCCCCGCGTTTTTCTACTATCCAATTACATCCTTCAATACATCGACTAACTCATACAAACGACGCATGCGCTGCCAAAAATATTAGTAGTAGCTCGTTCGCACACAATTTTTCAGGAGACAAATGTATCAACGTGAACCTCCGTCAGTAAAAAAAAAACACGTTCAGATTTCAACACCGTAATTTCTGGAAAGCTTGGCACTACACAGTGCTATGTGAATTTGTGAAGTCTTTTATAAAATCAACCATATTTTTATACGAACTTTCATCGCCATGTGCCATAACCTCAATTCACAATGACATCTCTTCCAGAGCCAGACTTACGCCAAAATATTTTTTTACTCGGTGATCTCGACACTCAAATCTATGGGAATAAGTTGCCATCGAAAGAGCAAGTCCTAAAAGTTTTGTTTTTTAATATTCGAGTAGTTAAATTAAGTACACGGGAAAGTGCACGGTTAGTCGTAAGAGAAGTGCAAATTTTTTGGGACAAGGCTCGATTGCCGACACAAAAAGAAAGTCGTTGTGTAGATAAAGTATTGGCTTTGCATCAGGAATGGACAGATTTGCAAAGACACAAGACAAGACCTTCAAACCGTGAAAAAGAAGAACGTTTTTCCGCTCAAATAAAAAATTTATTTGATATAGCTCATGGAGACGTGCTTCTAAAAGTTGATGAAAATAGAAAAACGTTTCTTGAAAATCAAAGACGAGATGGTCGCATCGGATACATCAACAATATCGAAGGTTTTTTCGAAAGACAAGAAAGAGAAGAGGAAAGGCGAAACAAAATATTATCTGAAAGACAATTCAAAAGTCGAATGCAGATAGATTTGATCGGTAAGTGATAACTTGTTTTGTTATGAATTTAGCTTAGTTTTTAGTCTTGAGTCGCGGGGTTGAATTTTAAGTTCCATTTCGTTGGAGAATAACTTGTTCAATAGCAATTAGTTTTAGACTTGATCTTTTGATCTCTTCTTTTTTCATCACTTTCTTCTTAGTTCTTTAAGTGTACAGTATTGAAATGATAACTCTACTTAGTGTCATATTTGTAATAATATATCACGAACTAGAATACATCCCTAACGTCAAGTGACACTTTATATACTAATCATTTATCACCCCTAACTTATGGCGAGACCGATTTATAACGACGGTTCTAGCATTTCATTTGTTGACTGTAAAAATAAACTGTAACGTTCATATTCTGGATCTTGAAATTTGATCGCATTAATTACATTAATTTAGCATTATTGTACGTTCTATTTTATAAAATAAAAATATCAGATATTCAAATTACAAATATTTTGCCTAAAATTTACAAGAATTATAGTTCAAAATAAAAATTGTACTGTAATATTGCAACGCACATGAATTTGAAATTTTAGAAACAGTTTATGTAAAAAAGCTTCCGATACCGTTCATTAATTTTGAAACCGATTTTATTATTGTTATATTTTTAAAAAATTATAATTTGTTTCAGACAATTTCGTGGAACTGTCGGCAAGTGAAGGAGGAACCTGCTCGCAGACTCTCAGTCAACAAAGTATTGGTACATACTCTAATATTTCTCTTGACAACGACGGTGAGGATGAAGCGGGACCCTCAGCGTGCAAAAAAAAGCGAGGAAATGTCAATATATTTAATGATAAAGTCGTTGCCGTCCTCGATAAATGTGGTGTAAGTGATAGAGATGCTGTACACCTAGTTGCTGCCATAACAGAAGTTGTAAACGTCGATCGTAATTCCTTGACGCTCAATCGCGAATCGATTCGACTATATCGACAAAAAGTTCGTGTGGCAAGAGCTGATCAAATCAAAAAGGTTTTCCAAACCGAAACGTTGGACGCTCTCATTTTACATTGGGACGGAAAACTCTTAATGGATCTAACGAAACGTGCTATGGTCGATAGACTACCTGTTGTCGTCACGAATGGTGGAATAGAGAAGCTCCTCGGCGTTCCAGCATTAGACAATAGCAAAGGATTAACGCAAGCAAATGCAGTTTATGAAGTTCTCAAAGATTGGGGGCTTTGCGAATCCGTGAAAGCACTTTGCTGCGACACAACGGCATCGAATTTGGGCAACAAAAACGGTGCTGCAATACTATTGGAGAAACTATTGCAGACAAATCTTTTGTTTGTTCCTTGCCGGCATCACATTTTCGAACTTGTTTTGCGCTGCGTATTTGAAATAAAAATGCCGTTATCAACCGGGCCGAACGTACCTCTCTTTAAAAATTTTCGCGAAGCCTGGAAAAAAATAGACACAACCCGGTACAAAAGTGGAATCGACGATAAATATGTCAAGAGAATTCTGACATCTGATCATATCGAAAGGATAAGATCATTCGCGCAAAAAGCATTGAAGGATTTTCAACCACGGGATGATTACAAGGAATTCCTAGAATTGACCCTCATCTTTATTGGTCTTCCTTCATCTACTAAGGTCACGTTTATTTATCCTGGAGCGTTTCATCACGCCCGATGGATGGCAAAGGCAATATATTGCCTAAAAATATTTATGTTTCGAGAGCAGTATTCGATGACTAATGAAGAACGATTGACGGTTCGTGACACATCGTTATTTATTGTGATGCTGTACGTCGAAGCATGGTTCACTGCTCTATTTGCTCCTGCGGCACCAAATAACGATTTAAAGTTTTTGAAAAAACTGTACGATTACCAATCGATTGACGAAGAGGTATCAAAAGTCACTCTTAAAAAATTCACGAACCATTTATGGTATTTAAATGCTGAAACAGCTGCAATGTCGTTTTTCGATGAAAATGTATCACTGGATATCAAACGCAAGATGGTTTTGGAATTGAATCCATACGACGAAATCGATGAATATTTCCCCAAACGGATCCAAATTAATTTGAACGACGTTGGTAGTTACCTTGATAAAGAGATGGATCACTTTGTATGTCCTCAAACGTTAAACTTTTTTCGAAGGTTCGGAATTGATGAAGGGTTTCTGAAGAAAGATCCATCCGTTTGGAGTGAAGATGAAAATTACGAGAAAGGTTTGAAAATTGTAAAACAATTAAAAGTGATTAATGATGTCGCGGAAAGAGGTGTTCGTCTGTTTTCCGATTATAACGAAATTCTCTCTCGGAACGAACAACAGAAACAGTGCATTTTGCAAATCGTTAGTGATTATCGGAAAAATAATTCGGACGCAAACAAATCAACAGTACTACAAAATCCGTAACTCATTTACAATATTTGTCCACATGCATTTTGTAATACACTTATACAAACTCCTGTCTATGCTGTGGATGTGGTTTTGAATAACTGAGCTTTTAAATAAAGGCAGTTTTATTACCGAAGAACAATTTATTTAGTTCATTTATTTTCAGCTGCTAGTGTCTTAATTTCTTTTCCACTTAGCAATATACTCGTAGAATGATTTCTGACATAATGTTCTCGACCGGCAGTGCCGTCGTCCACAAGATACGTGATTTTCGGTTTCACGGTAGCACCGCGCACGCCCGCAGATCCACAAGGTTTTTCTAAATATGGTTTTCCGATATTTTGGAACGTTCTGAAAATAATGCTTCCGCTATGCAGAAGTAATATAGGATATATTGTACATTCGAAATGTTTATTTTTCTGTCGGTGCCCCATTTTGTCCCATCAGGAGGACAGGATGACTAGAATATAGAATGTCAAACAGCCAGACAGACCTGCCCGTCTGGCTGCCCCATTCTCTCCTAGCTCGTTTTGCCACTCACGATTTGAGGAGATCGCATTTTACCCCATCGATATATCGCAATTTCTTGTCCCGTTTTGCCCCACCGATGCATCTCGATTCCCTTCCGTTTCGCTTCACCGATATATCCTGATTTTTGGCCACTTTTTGCGCCTCTAATGCATGCCGATTTTTTCCCCCGTTTAACCCCATAGATACATCCCAATTGGTTTGCCCCGTTTTGCCCCACCGGTGCAGCCCGATTTTTTTGCTCCGTTTTGCCCCAACAAAGCATCCCGACTTTTTTGCCCCGTTTTGCCCCATCGATGTACCCGATTTTTATTGCCCCGTTTTGCCCCAACGAAGCATCCCGGTTCTTTTGCCCCGTTTTGCCCCATCGATGCATCCCGATTTTTTTGTTCCGTTTTGCCCCAACGAAGGATCCCATTTTCTGTCCCATTTTGCCCCACCGATGCATCCCGATTATTTTGTTCCGTTTTGCCCCAACGAAGGATCCCATTTTCTGTCCCATTTTGCCCCACCGATGCATCCCGATTTTTTTTGTTCTGTTTTGCCCCAACGAAGGATCCCATTTTTTTGTCCAATTTTGCGCCACCGATGCATCCCGATTTTTTCGTTCCGTTTTGCCCCAACGAAGGATCCCATTTTTTTGTCCCATTTTGCCCCACCGATAGATCCTGATTTTTTTGCCGCCTTTTGCCCCACCGATGCATTCCGATTTTTTTTGCTCCGATTCGCCGCAACAATGCATCCCGATTTTTTGTCCCATTTTGTCCCATCAACATAGCCTGTTTTTTTGTACCATTTTGCCCCGCTATCCCCTATAAGGATATGAAACATAAATAATAAAATAATAAGCAGGCTGCAGAATGCACAGAATTCCAAGAAAATAAGGAAATCGTTTATGGTAATATGACAGGTTGAAGGTAATATGACCATTACTCGGACATCAACGGTATCATGGGATTAACCATGTCAGTTTTAAAGATAAGGGGATGACAATTTTTTTCCACATAGCAGCATACTGAAGGACCAATTCGTGAGAATTTCAAATTTTTGCATCCATATTTAGCTTCACAATAAAATACTAACTTCAAACATTGGGAAACCCTGTGTATTTTAAATGGAAAACTTCAACCCCCGTGGTCAAGGGGTAAGGATTTTTTTAAAAATCTGAAAAAATTACAGGGTTACTTTTTATTTATTTGGAGCCGATTTAGGGGGCGGCACGAGCAAAATTCGTTTTGACCCCATTTAACTGTCACCCTATTCGTCCCCGTAACTTTTTGGGGAACTACTAACGAAATGAACGGTACTACAAACGATTTTAGGCTCAGACCTTCGAGTATATTGACTTGACATGAATTTTCGGGGTACTACAAACGAATTTAAGGGTACTACAAACAACTACAAACGTATGTAACGGCCGCAGCCTAACTATTTCCACTTTAACCTTTCGACTTTAATATTTATTCGAGGGTATCGATACGGAGCGTTTCCGTTCGATTCGCTCTTCAAAGAAGCCCTTAAGGCTATCGAAGCATCCGGACCGCCGTGAGCGTCCACTTATCTAGCTTAGACTAAACATCCTTCGACTCTTTATTCCTTTGTAACAGCGAGCGCGAAGCCCTCAGCTTCACGCCCGCTTCAATCAGTTCAGCTCCGACGACCGACCAGTGCGGTACACTCTCCCAAACAATTAACGCTACGACTAATAAAGTACGTATATAATTTATTCAATCCGGCTTCAAGTTAACATCGATCATCCTAAGACCCAAGCGGCCATCCGTCACATTTGGTGTCAGAAGTGGCGCTACCACGTAAACACGCCTACATAAAAAAAAAATATAATAATAATTGAAAAAAAAAGTTTTAACATTTTATATAAAAAAAATAATAATCTGACACCCGTGTACATCCGTCACATTTGGTGTCAGAAGTGGCGCTACCACGTAAACACGCCTACATAAAAAAAAAATATAATAATAATTGAAAAAAAAAGTTTTAACATTTTATATAAAAAAAATAATAATCTGACACCCGTGTACATCCGTCACATTTGGTGTCAGAAGTGCCGGAACCATTCAAACACGTTCACATTAAAAAAAAAAAAAAAAAAAAAAATTAGCTTTTATAAAAAAAAATTTTTTGATACTCGCGTTTGAGCCGCAGCTCACGCACCCGGAATCAACAAACGTGCTCGAGCCGTGCTCGCACACAAAAAAAAACAGTGAATAACAACAAAACGAAAAGTGACACAGTGAAAAAAAAAAACGACAGTGAAAAAAAAACTAACAGCGAACGAAACACGGTGATCAACAGAAAAAAATACAACGAACAGTGACAAACAGTGAAAAGATACAAAAATAGTATAATATACTGAACAGACAATTATTAAATAATATATTCAACATTGACAAAAAAAAACAACAAAAGTTACAAGTGAGAGTGTACGGAGTGAGCGAGCGACGTCGGGTATACCGACCGCCGAAAGTCCTCGCGCAGCGGCAGCCGCCATCGTTACCACCGGCGAGCCGTCATCGATCGCGGCATCGATCCGCCACGGATGTGATCCGCCGCACCGACGTCTCGACGCCCACCGTCATCCGCCATCCACCTCCCCCATATATAAATAGAAGGAAGGAAGGAAGGACGACACGACATATAAAGCCGAATAAAAAAAAAAAAAAAAAAAAAAAAATCCAACCTGAACTGACCAAGTATGTAACGTATATTGAGCCAATTATTATTACTTGTTTTGGATTTTTATCAAATACGTGAAATATGAGCGCTGACCCACGAAAACGTATCGCAACAACCCTGTTACGTGCTCGTAGTGCATGTCACGACGGACGACCACCGTAGTTCATGGCATTTCACGGGACAGGTAGAATTTCCCTATTTCTCAAATACACCGTAATTCCCTTTTTGCCTTTTGCTTCACTTCAACACGCGCCTCACGTAGATGGCAGCGAATAAAAAAATTGTATACAACATTTATAGAAATACCAAAATAAAAAGGATAACGAAAAATCGAAAAATTATATGGATATAAAAAAAAACACGACAATTTTGAATAAGACAAATCGAATAGAGTATTGCAAATATTTGTAAACAATATTTACAAACAATAATTAATAACTTTTTTTCAACTCAATAAATTTTCAAACCTTTTTGAACATTAACAAAATCTTTTTTTTTCTTCTCATCATTTAATTAAATTTTTCATAGATAACTTCGAATTTATTTGTCATTTGGCCTTTATCAATATTTTGTTTTTTTTTCTTCTGTGAATATCAAATAACTTCACTTTCGATTTCAATCCATTCTTTTTTTTAACATATTCGATCAAATATTTTAGCATATGCATTAAAACACAAAAAATTATAATACAAAATTTAAACTTACAATTAGTACACAATTCTAAGAAAATTGATCATACAATACATCATCATCAACAATGGCGACCAATAGTATTGAGCTTCGCGATGTTTGCAGCGCAATACCATCGTTTAATGGTGAAAATATTCCAGTTCGCGACTTTCTACGCACTTGTAGACAGGTAGCAGAGATGGTCCCCAAAATTGACCAATCGCTATTTTTAACCATAATTAACCTAAAACTATCCGGATTTGCCGCAGATATAGCAAACTTGAAAACGCATCTTACACTCGAATCTCTCCTGAGAGATCTCAGAAACGCCTTTGAAAAACCCGTAGAATTGTCCGATTTAGAATTAGAATTAACATCTAACGTACAAAATTACAACGAGACAGTTAGAGACTACGCAATGCGTACGCGGAAAATCGCGAAAAGAATCGAAGAACACCTCAAAGAAGTATACACAGAGCGACACCAACAACTGTACCTGAAAAACAGATTGCAAGAAGTAAGCCAAACAGTAATAAAATCGTTTATCCGTGGACTTTCTGACCGGGTAGTACTTGGTCACAATTTGCTCTTGTCAAAAAACTTTTTAACACTCGAAAATGCGACCGACGAGGCATTAAATATTGAAAATGAACTCAGTCGCAGACAAGAAATGCACCAAACGACGAAACGCGAAAAATTCGAAGCTAGGGAAAATAGTCCCAATAAAGCGAAAATTCGTTCCGCACAGTCCAACGAGCAACATAGACAACGAGCGTTTTGTGAAAAACGTTTCGAGAATGCAACTCAAACAACATCAGATCGCCACATTAATTCGCGATCCAATAACTACCAAAATCGCAACAGAAATTCTTGGGATCAAATCGACGATCGTGATAGAGATTCGCACGATCGAAACGACTATCATAGGCGAGATTCACGAGGTTGTGACTATCGAACCAATTCGCGGAACCGAGATTATCGAGATAACTCACGCGATCAAGATTATCGTGATAACTCCCGAGACCGAAAGTACGGAAATTATTCTCCACATTGCAAAAATAATTCGCGAGATCAAAACTGCACAGAGGATTCACGAAACCAAAAGTATTGCTGCCGAGTGAGAGATAACAGAAACGATTCGCAAAACCGATATTATAAAAACGAATTCCGTAATCGACAATATCGCGACAACTCGCGCGACCGAAAATATCGTGACAACTATCGCAACAACTATCGCGACAATTCACGCAATAATTATCGCAACAACTATCGCGACAACTCGCGTGATAATTACGATTCGCGCGATATTTATAACAATCCATGTAATAACCGAAACAACTCGCGACGAGACGATTCGCGAGATCGCAATTATCAAAATGATCGAAACGGTCGGGATAATTCGCGCAGTCGAACCAACTCACGAGAAGGACAAAACACCAATAACACCGGAAACTCGCGAAAACCAGATTATCAATCAAGTATCAACACATCACAGATCGAACAGATAGTTCAACGACTACTTCAAAAGAAAGGAGTAATGTGCTCCACAAGACTTCGCAACAATAATCAAGTCTCAACAGTGGACGACGTAAATGCCGAAAAAATTAAACAAATTCTCCCTAAACAGACAAAGCAACCACAAGAAGAAACAAACCAATTCCCGAAAATGAAAGAATCAAAACAAATAACGGAGAGTGTACCCATAAAAATTTATTCAAAAATTAACAACGAAACATCGCTAATACAGAAGCAACTCTGGAAGAATTGATCCCATCAATTCAATTAAATTCAACCGAAAAACGTAGGAAGCGAGCACCATTAGAATTCATAGGGAAAATTAGCAAAATACTTTTTGGAACCATGGACAGCGATGACGCAAATCGAATCGACTCACAAATAACAGCATTAGCAAACAGTACTGTCGAGCTCGCAGAAATCGTACAAAATCAGACACACATAATCAAATCAAGCTTCAACTTCACTCAAAATCAGATTATTTCGCTAGCGGAAGCGGTAAAAGCCGAATTACGAGAAATAAAATTGACACAGGCATCGCTGCAACACGAACTATACATTATCCAGAGACTCATAACATTCACCAGTCTAGTTGACGAAACACTTATACAATACGAAATCGATTTGGAAACACTTATAAACGCCGTACTCTTCGCAAAAATGGGTCAGATACACCCCGAAGTACTTTCAGCAAAAAAAATACTAACTTGCGCGGAAGCAATCCGAAAATCAACACCGAACACGATATTCCCCATACCACTTAGTACACAATACGTTCCCGAGCTAACCAAAATAATGGATCTTACAGCATTTCATAACGGAGAAAGACTCATTTACGTTATCAAAATTCCTCTTCTGGACCTAACACCGTACAAGCTATATCAGCATTTATCAGTCCCGGTACGCCAGCTCTCCACAGCCAAAGGCGCGAGATTCGCATACATAAAACCAGCAGTCCAGTACACCGCGGTCTCCGAAGACTTTAGTAGTTACTTTAATTTAAAAAACGAAAACGAATGTCAATTCATAGCCAACCGGTACATCTGTAAACAAAACCACCCAGTGGGACGAATCAGCGACGAAACCGAGTGCGAGGTGCAACTCCTCGTTAATCCACAGCTCAGCGATTTGGAGTTGTGCGACATCAGGCTAAAAACGCTGAAACAAACTTACTGGATAAAAATCCGAAACGCAAACGCATGGCTATTTGCAGCACCTAAGCCAGAAACCTTGTACCTTCTTTGCGACAATCACGAATCAGCTATCGAAACAATAGAAAACACCGGAATACTGCAAATCAAACCCACTTGTCAAGTAAAGACACGCACAATAACACTAACTCCATCAGTAGAAATAACATCAGCGATCGAAGTGAAACTCACACACACACCAGTCCTAAACATTACAGAAATGATACGGAAATCAATAAAAAATGTCGAAAACATAAATTACACAGAAATTATGGCAGAAACTGAGACACTTACAGGCCTATCAAATCCAGGTTCCATACACGACGATCTGACAAAGAACGAAGTGGCGCTAAAAGCCGTTATAGCCAAAGCACGAGAAATTTCGAAAACTCATTATATAAGCAACAGACTCTCTACACTCGAAAAAATATTAAAATACAGCGGAATCTC
Source organism: Ichneumon xanthorius (assembly GCA_917499995.1). Taxonomy (NCBI): domain Eukaryota; kingdom Metazoa; phylum Arthropoda; class Insecta; order Hymenoptera; family Ichneumonidae; genus Ichneumon; species Ichneumon xanthorius. The sequence goes on along the minus strand of CAKJTD010000041.1, from coordinate 394,192 downwards.
TTTGAGCTCCATCGTGCTGCTACTGGTAGTCGGATGGAAGCTCTCTCTCTTCGGCAAAATATCTAGTTTCTATAAAATTCTACCTTGCGTAGCAAAACGTCAAACGACGATAACGCAACAAGCCACCGAGGCTCCCGAACCGACCGTTGTCTACCACAGGCAACCAATAGAGTTAATCGAAACCCAAACGCAACCAACTACGGATTGCAGAGAGGTTGCAATCATAACAAACCATCCACCACAACCAGCCCGTAGACCAGTCTATGCGTTGACTTACCACGATCGGAACAGAATACCATAAAAAAAAGAAAATCGCGTTAATAATCATAAATAATAACCGATATATTCATAACCATCTACATATACCCTTACTAACGGGAAGTTAACCACACATACACTACTCTCTTACCTTATCACAATATACAAGTAATTTTAACCGCATTATGCACGGCTTAAAACTATTGCTTTAATACCATTATTTTATCACTTTTTATTTCAACAAATACATACACACCCGACAGATAAAATAAACAACAGCAAAAACAACAGCAACAATGGACGGTCAGCCATCATCATCGACATCCACCCCGAAAATAAAAATTGAATGCCTCCTCTGCCCGAAGAAGATATGGATGGACAAACTGACGGACCATACGGCCAGATGTTATGCAGAGCTGAAAAAACGGACCGCAAACCTGGGATCGCGGCACACGGGATGCCCAATATGCTGCTGCGTATTCCCAGCCAACCGACTGACGGCGCACATTGACAAGTACGTCGCCTATTTACTAAAACTACAGTTCCGCGACCAACAACAAAAAGCACTGGAACAATATTCCCAACAACAACATGAACAACACCAAGCACAGCAACTCTACCAATACCAGCAGCAGCTGCGTCAACAACAACAGCAAGAAGCACAACAACAACAACAACCAACACCCAATTATACACCGCACTCACCCGAAGGACCACCACCACCACCGCTAAAAGACAGATAAAAGCTAAAAGAAAAGATGACACAGAAGAAGACGACACAGAAGAAGAAGACACAGAAGAAGAAGACACAGAAGAAGAAGACACAGAAGAAGAAAACACAAACACTCAAAACATAAATACAGAAAACACAGATACCCAAGACACAAACGATACGAACGGAAAAACAGACGAGACAAACGAAAAACCAAACGGAAACGAAAACAACGACAACAAGAACGAAACACATTTTGACCCGAGGAAATTGACCTGCGAACAGGGTATGGAGTGGATCAACATCCAAGAGCTCGAGACCTTGCGAAAAATTAAAAACTTAGCTCAAACTAACATCTTCCTCGCAGAGCTAAATAAGGAAAAGAGAAACCTTTTCAGACAACCAACAAAACTCCCTAACACCGGAACACCAAAACGAACGTAGATTCAGACCCTTACCAAAACGAACTTCAGTACTTTAAACAATATACACAACAACATACCTCATTTTAATCATGCATATACAATATAATACACGATAGCTAAACACATACAAATATATATATATACACATAAATAATAAGCATAAGCGCGACACGCGTCGCGCAGCGTCGGAGAAAATAGAGGGAAGCAAGGGAACCCTCCTTATTGTTGTCCTCATTGGAAACAAAAAAAAAACATTTCGGTTTATTTCTTTCTTTTATCATTTTAGCCTTTTTTTTTCTTTGTCAAACATTTTTGTAACTCTCTACGACCAATATATATGCAACGCTTTCTTTTTTCTATACTATAAATACTCGTGTTAATCATTTTACCTATTCCAGAAACAATTTCCATTTTTTACCACCAAACCACTTCCAAATAACATACCTAACCCACTAACCACCACTAATCAGAACTTAGAATGTTACAGGCATTACAACCATCAAAATTCCAAATTATAACCGAAATACCAGGGAAAAGAAGGAACATTGGAATACAAAGAATACCAGGAAACGGAAAATCTACCAAATACGGACAATTTTACCAAAAACGGAATAAATATTTTGGAAAATCGAACATGGAACTTCACCAACCGAACGAAACAGGATAACATTTTAATTTTTCTTAACCATTTTTAACACCAAATTTGAACCCATCCAATTTAACCAAACCATTCCCACTAACATGAACAACTAAAAATTTTACTGAGTTACAGATATCAACAACCACCAACTATTTAAAAAAAAAAACAACAGGAGTGTACCGCAAATCAACTTCAAAACCAAGGGATTTCAATCATCCAAACCAACATGGACAACAACTAGGAGTTTTACTTAATGAACAATCAACAATCAACAATCAACAATCATCAATCAAATAACAACACAATTTACACAAAATGAAAATATCTTAGAAAATCAAATAACTTTTTAATTATATCGAGTCACACTTAACAAATCATGTCAAATGTAAAATCCGTAATATCCGATGCGGGGCATCGTTTCCTCCCAGAGGGGGAGTGTAACGGCCGCAGCCTAACTATTTCGACTTTAACCTTTCGACTTTAATATTTATTCGAGGGTATCGATACGGAGCGTTTCCGTTCGATTCGCTCTTCAAAGAAGCCCTTAAGGCTATCGAAGCATCCGCACCGCCGTGAGCGTCCACTTATCTAGCTTAGACTAAACATCCTTCGACTCTTTATTCCTTTGTAACAGCGAGCGCGAAGCCCTCAGCTTCACGCCCGCTTCAATCAGTTCAGCTCCGACGACCGACCAGTGCGGTACACTCTCCCAAACAATTAACGCTACGACTAATAAAGTACGTATATAATTTATTCAATCCGGCTTCAAGTTAACATCGATCATCCTAAGACCCAAGCGGCCATCCGTCACACGTACCTTTAGCTAGAACTTTGACCATATTTCCTCCCCGTAACTTTTTGGGGAACTACAAACGAAATAAACGTTACTACAAACGATTTTAGGTTCAGACCTTCGAGTATACCGACTTGACATTAATTTTCAAGGAACTACAAACGAATTTAAGGGTACTACAAACAAATAAAAACGCAGCTTTAGCTAGAACTTTGACCATATTCCCCCCCCCCCCCCCCGTAACTTTTTGGGGAACTACAAACGAAATGAACAGTACAACAAACGATTTTAGGCTCAGACCTTCGAGTATAACGACTTGACATTAATTTTCGGGGTACTACAAACGACTTCAAACGTTCTTGCAGCTAGAACTCTGAGCAGATTGATTCCCCGTAACTTTTCGAGGAACTACAAACGAAATCAACGGTACTCAAAACGATTTTAGGCTCAGACCTTCGAGTATAACGACTTGACATTAATTTTCGGAGTACTACAAACGACTACAAACGTTCTTGTAGCTAGAACTCTGAGCAGATTGATTCCCCGTAACTTTTCGAGGAACTACAAACGAAATCAACGGTACTCCAAACGATTTTAGGTTCAGATCTTGGAGTATATCGACTTGACATTCATTTTCAAGGTACTACAAACGAATTTAAGGGTTCTGCAAACAAATACAAACGCAGCTTTAGCTAGAACTTTGACCATATTTCCTCCCCGTAACTTTTTGGGGAACTACAAACGAAATGACCGGTACTACAAACGATTTTAGGCTCAGACCTTCGAGTATATCGACTTGACATTAATTTTCGGGATACTACAAACGAATTTAAGGGCACTGCAAACGACTACAAACGTTCATGGAGCTAGAACTCTGAGCATATTGATTCCCTGTAACTTTTCGAGGAACTACAAACGAAAGAAACGGTACTACAAACTATTTTAGAATTAGATCTTCGAGTATATTGACTTTCGGTTGGTTTTCCAGGTACTACAAACGAAATTATCGGTACTACAAACAACTACAAACGATTTTAGAGCTAGAGCTCGGGACATAATAACTCCTCGTTAGTATTCGAAGTACCATAAACGAAATTATTGGTACTACAAACAACTAGAAACGATATTGGTGCTAGAGTTCGGGACATAAGGACTTCTCGTTAGTTTTCGAGTTACTACAAATGAAATTATCGATCCTACAAACAACTAAAAACGATTTTGGAGCTTGAGCTCGGGACATAATGACTCGTCGTTAGTTTTCAAGGAACTACACATGAAGTAAAGGTTGCTACCAGAGTTGTGAAAATTTGAATGTCTGAATAATGCATTAACCATTAAAAAAAAAATAAATAATGCATCGAATTTCTATTATCCATTGAAGGAAACATTAGTAATGGATAAGTACTCCAATACCCATTTCAGAAACAATTACTAATGAACGAATATTTCATTACAAATAAATGAAAAATTAGCAACGGACAAACGTGCCATTACGTATTTTAGAAAAAATTAGCAATGCACGCAAGCTGCATTACCCATTATTACGGTAATAAGAAATGGAGTAGAGTTCCATTGTTCATTATCCAAACAATGAATAATGGAAGTAGTTTAAATTGCTCATTGCAAAAAAAAAATGGACAATGGAATAAGGTGTCATTGCTCATTGCAAGAACAATGGGAAATTGAGCGAGGTTTCATTGGTCATTTCAAGAACAATGCGAAATGAAGTAAGTTTCCATTGCTTATTACAAAAGCAACGCGAAGTGGAGCAATGTTTCATTGCTCATTGCAAAAACGATGGAAAATTGAGCGGGATTCCATTTTTAATTGCAGAAACAATGGAAAATTGAGCGAGGTTCCATTGCTCATTGCAGAAACAATGGAAATGGAGTAAGATGAACTTGCGCATTGCGAGAATAATAGGAAATAGACCAAAAAAAGATTGCTTGGTCAAGTTTCTTCGCAAATATAAAATAGGGTCAAAAATTTAACAAGCGCCACAGCGACCTATGGGCGCAGTGGCACTTGTTGGGTGGGTTCCGCCCCCCAAACCCCCGAAAAATGTCCCTAAGAAAAATGTCGGATATTTTTTAAGGCACAGGATGCACGTCGCGCTTCGCGCTCCGATATACACGTTGCGCTTGACGCTCCGTGTTTAACGCAACATTTACCGTGGAATTTGGTTGACAATTTGAAAAAGGCTTCATCAATAATACCCAACGATAATACAGTTTTAAGACGGTTGACTCGACATTTCCAGAAATTGGAGTGGCTATAGGAATTTATTAATTTCAAAAACTTACGGAATTGAGCTTTCTCGACTAAATTCAATGCGTACAATGGTTTGACCGTTCCAAAAAGAGTTAGAATCATTTTCCACTAAAAACGTTTAAAGCCTTGCATCAATCATCCTCTACTCTGTATCATCAGAGAATTCTGGAACTGTTATTTTCACGGTTTCCTTTTTATCAATGGGCCCTCAGGGATCAAAGTCGCACATGTATTTTTTCATTAATAACGTACTTGGAGCCCCCATAGTAACGTCCAAGAACAGCCTGTAGTTTCTCTTATTTATACAGTTATATGTTTTTAAATGTAACTCTTGGACAGGTGAAACATGTTGATTGAGACATCAATCAACATGTAAAGTGACATCAAAAATAGCATCAAGGAGCAACATTGTAAAGTGACATCAAAAATAAAAATAAAAACTCATTATGAATAACGTTTTATGTAAATATATAATCATAGTAAACAGAAAACTTGATCAACGCGTTAAATTTTCGTTTATTAATCAAAACGATGAACTCAAAAAGTAAAGAATCTATTATCATTTCGATGATCACGAAGGAGTTCACCGCTCAAATATAATGCTTCGCTGCATTCGCTACTCCAAGTACTCGTTCTTCGAAGTGACGATCAGTCAGTCGATTGAACTTGGGAAGATCCATCATCGTGGCGTAATTGAAGAGCCGTTCAACAGCAGCTGACGACGGCAACGGTGTATTGAATTTGTAGAAAATCTTTCGTAAGACCGGGTAGTTTCGGAGCATGGCCAATTTGGTATCCGGGTCTTTCAGATACTGCGTCACTTGAACCTCTGCGGCAGCATGGGATACGCAGGTTTCCAAATCTTCGAAGATGGATGGTTCATCGCCGAAATTGAAATCATCAACTGGCTCCGTAGTTTTCGAATCCATGGGTGGCTCTGATCGTGAGTGAGCGGACACTGCACCGATTACGTGATCATATACGCGCTTCTGCGTATGAAGCGGTAAACATCGGTGCCAGCGGACCTTGAATTTTGGGTGTGATACCGCCGCGATCGCTGCAGCTATCCCTTCATCAGTAACATCTAACATCTTCTTAAATCTGGTTTCAATCGACCGAATCATTCCTGTAACCAGTGGCTGGCAAACTCGCACTTTAGCGTTATCCTGAAGCGAACAAATTTCCCTCCTGAGAGAAACAAGAGTCGGCAAGAGATAGCCGTAATGGCAATACGTTTCTCCTTGCAGCCGATCTATTGCCGCAGCGAGAGGTTTCGTGCACGTGATGTACTCTTCCAGATAGCGAAAGTCCTGCCTGGTAAATCCATCCCTCAACGTTATTCCCTCTGCATTTCCGGAACTGCACTCCAGCAGCTTCTCCTTCAAAGTGGTCAACTGTTGCAGAGCATCAAAAAGAGAGTTCCAACGCGTCACCACTGGCTTGCGCAATGCACTACCCAAATGAATCTTCAAAGTTTCGTTGAATTTTGGTGAGCGTAAACTCTTCCATAGTGATACGCACTTGGCCATCACTCGCGAATGCGTATCTTTCAGTTCGGCTGCCAGCTCGATTGCTTTGATGCTGTCGGTACTGGCTACGAGGTGCAATGTGTGGCTCGCACACCGTAAATGCTGCGGCAATTTTGTGCAGTGCTCACTAAAGGCACAATCTTCTTCAGCAGGGTCGTCAGACGTGACATCCTCGACTATATGTGTCTCACTAGCGTCATCTCCGTTATCTTCGGAAGGGTCCGCTAGAAAAAAATGTTTAAAACATATGTATTAAAGTGACTGGCAATTTCATGGATTTCGATTATTAAATACGGTGTAAGAACACACGGCAACGAAATTCACAAAAAATTGTATATATATCGCAAACTAATTAAAAAACGACGTACGATGTAAATAAATCCTATTCTTCTGCGCCCTTCGGGATTAGGACAACGGTATGAATAAAATTACAAACATAGTAACCTTACCAATGAAAAATCTATCCGAAGCATCAACACCGAACTCCTTAAATGCCTTGACAAAATTTGACCCATTATCAGTGACCGAAGCCACGATTTTTTCTGGCTTCAAATTAAAGAAGCTATGAATTTCGGTGAGATGCCGTGCGATAGCTTCGTGGGAATGAGTTCCCGGAAATCGTCTACACGCGATCGCGGCAGACTTTCGTTCGTACGTTTTTCCGTCTATCTGCATGAATAGTAAATGAATCAAGTCGATTAACATTCAGCACAAAATTCAACACGCGTAACAGATCTTTTTGTGGAGTCCATTGAAATATATGTAGCCTCTAAAGGTTGGATCATCAATTTCTTTCTCTTCGAAAAATAAAAAAATGTCTTAACCCCTTGACACTTTTTGGTGTGAAAACTGGATTTTTGCAAAAAGGCGATTTTTTTTGTGACACATAGAAACGCTATCTGTCACTATTTACTTATATTGTTCCGAATTTTCAAATTTGAATGAAAGAATTATCGAATCGATTCCTTAAATTTTTCATGTTTCGGCCGAAAATGTACGAACAAGAGGATCCTTAAAGAATATACGGATATGAATCACATTTATCGATGAATATGCGCTACTCTGTGACCATTTGTTGTTTATGATCAAACCTCACTGAACCTTACCCAATGCAGCGTCACTCCTAGAAACCTTCGATTCTTCCCAGACCACGCATCGGCAGTTGTACACACGTATTCAACGCTTTCTAGGATTTGACGAATCTCTTGAACGTTTTCGTTGAACATTTGCGTAACCTTTTTTGATAGAGAGTATCGCGTCATATGTTTAAGCGTATCGCCGCTTTTCTTTATATTGAAATCTGAATAAACAGGAAAAGTTAGCCATTGACGCAATGTTCATTGATCTTTCATTATAAAGAACAACATACCTTCGAATATTTTCCGGAAAGATTTTTTTTCGACCGTACAAAGAGGCGCCATACTTTCAAGTATGTAGTTTGTGACATTGCGATCAAAAGATTCCTGCGAAAAGGTGCATGACCATCTCTTCCTTGGTATCGCAGGGTCGCTGGATTTAGATCTCTTCAGCCGAACGTACTCTCGGTAACTTTCGTATTCTTCCGGATGTAGATAGATAGATAGATAGATATGGTTTATTTGTGAAAGACATTGTGTCTGTACAAATGGAGTTTCGTCGATCGGCATAGGTGCTGAATACCGGATACACATATTACATTGTTTAACTTAATCCTAAGTAATTCAGTATTGGGTGCTACCCACTAGATTTTACTTAAACTTCAATTGCCTAAAACAAATGCTTACATTATAAGTGTTACACTATTCGTTTACAATAAATGCTCTGAGCGCCAACGATTTTACAACAAACATATAAATATCGTTTAATTTATTTATATCGCTAACAATGAGTAGTTCCGAGATTTTATCCTCATCCTCGCCATATACATTTGCCAAATATTTAGTTAGGTAGTGGCTCCTGTAGGGTGAGAAGATGGGGCAATGTAGCATAAAGTGACTTAGATCATCCGGTTGGAATAGATTGCAGAGCGTACATATAGAATTTGCTTCTAGAGTATAGGTACAACCTTTGAGCGATAGTTTACATCTGTTTTTGCTACTTAAACGGAGCTGTGCTAGAATTCTTGATTTGGCTATTGACAATCTCCAACTAAGGTACTCTTCGCGACCTTGTAACAAACTAATCTTGCGGTACAAGGGATTGTAAGCTGAGTTCAGTACTCTTTCGATGTTTTTACATATGCAATTATTTTTATATTTTGCCGCTAGATTATTTCTTTCTCTGTTAATGCTAACCGGGTCTGCATATTGGCGTTCCCAGAGCGACAATTCTCCAATTGAAGTGAGTAATTGACGTACTTGGGACGCCCAGTTTCTGCTGACGTCCCGCCTGTCAATACGGTCAAGAGCGCATAGTACGTTAAAACATTGTTTGGGGAGCCTATCATCACTCATCGCGAGAATTTTCTGCCACCATGAAATGGTCCTATTAAAAATATCGCAACTTAACGGCGTCACTCCGAATTCTTGCCAGATAAAATGGTTCGGTGTATTCCTAGGTAGGTAGTAAAGCGCTTTGAAGAACGACGTTTGGACTTTCTCTACTAGATCGAGGTACCGGAGTCCCCAAATTTCTGCGCTGTAGAGAGTGGTTGATTTTATGCTGCTGTTTAGCAGCGCGATTCTGGTTTCTATCGAGTCAGCTTTACTTTTAACGAGAATTTCGCGTATCTTTGCCGCGGCCGTGAGACCACGTTCAATAAACGACTCCGCTGTTTGCCTAAATTTGCCTGATGAGGTAAACAGGACTCCTAAATAAGTGTACGAGTTTACGACCTCGAGGGCTTCACCGTCCCAGAGCAACGGAGGCAGCGGTTTCAAACGGCCTGCTTTCTTAAAGGGGAGGACTTTTGTCTTGGAGGGGTTCAGCTCGAGGCCATTGATGTCGCAGTATTCTTTTAATGTGTTCAGCTTTTTACGCGCATCATGCCACGAATTGCATAGTAAAACTATGTCATCCGCGAACATGAGCAGCGAGACTTCTTTGTTAGCAGATAGAGGTAACCCCTTATTGCCCCTTTCCGCAAAAAAATCTACTATGTCAGAAATGAACAAGCTGAACAGCAACGGGCTCAAACTGTCTCCCTGCATGACTCCTTGCGTGATGTCAATTGGCTCTGTTGTGTTCGGGCCCTCTTTGATGATAAATTTCGCGTTCTCATAAACGTTTTTTAAGATTCATAAAATTTTTCCGCTGATTCCTAACAAGTGAAGCTTAGTGAGTAATTTTGTATGGTCGACCGAATCGAATGCTCTTTTGAAATCCACGAATATCGCCAGAACATTTTTCCTCTTTGTGCTTAGGATAATGTTTATTATTGAAGAGAGAGTGAAAATGTGGTCCTCACAGCCTCGCTCTGATCTAAAGCCCGCTTGTTCTTCAGGGATGATCGCCCGGCCATCTGCCCATGTCGACAATCGTTTGGCTATCAATGCTGTACAAAGTTTGCCAGGTGAACTTAGCAGGGCGATCCCTCTATAATTTAATGGGTCAGCTTTATCGCCTTTTTTGTACAGTAAGCGAAGGTCTGCGATTGTCCAGGCTTGTGGTACAACCTCACGTTCCAGAACAATATTCAACATGTGTAAAAGATAGTGCGTCCATTCCGCTGGTAGATTTTTTAAGACGTCGTTCGTAATACCGTCGAGGCCTGGCGCTTTACCACCTTTACATTTTTTAACGCAGCTATTGAGTTCCTCGAGCGTAAATGGAGTGTCCAGTACCGGGTCAATCTCCCGAGAGAAGGCTATTTCGCACGGCAATCTCGGTGGAAAGATGTCGCGAAAGAATTGCGACCAATGTTCTAGACTAACGAGGTTTCGTACAAATTTCCTCCCTCCGTACAATTTGATCTCTAGCCAGAATTCTCTACTGCGCGCTGGCTGCGCGAGCTTATCTAAAGATTCTCTCGAGTGTAGTCTTTTTGTTTGTTTTTTGGTTCGCCGATAGACGCTTCTTAGCTGGATATAATTTTCTAACATTATGACCGCTGTTCTATCGGTCGTATAACGCTTGTATGCTCTTCTCATGTCCGCCTTCGCTTGCCTACATTCCTGGTTGAACCATACATTTTCATTTTTCGGTAAGTTGTCTCCTGGTGTTATTTTCCTGGCTTTGTGCATACCTGCGGCTTGGGCTGCAGTAAGGCACGCTTCTTTAAAATTAGTAAACAAAATTTCAACATCCTCTGAATTAATATATAACAACGGTGAGTTCATTAAACCTGCTACAAAAGCTTCCGCATTATCTTGCGACCATGAAAAGCTCGTTGTTTCGAAGCAACTGCAGGGTACTGCTTCCTCTAACCTATCTGTATCTATTCCCTTTCCTTGCAATTCTAACGTGCATAGAGAGTGATCTGAGCATACACTATGGTTTGATATATAAAAATCCAGCACTTCATCTACCAGGGACATGTCTACCCAGATTAAGTCAATCGTGCTACTACCAATGGTTGAGATGTTCGTGTAACTCGCTGGTGAGTCTGATTCCGATCTGCCGTTGCACAAAATAAAGCCGTGTATTTCCATTAACTCCGTTAACATCCTACCTCTTTTATTAACCGTGTTGTCGATCGTTTGCCTGTAGCCGTAAAGCGCCGAGCTGCTAAATATCTCGCTATCGAGACTGTTCAGACCCCCCACTCTTGCATTAAAATCTCCGACTACAATAAGTTTACTATCTCCGTGCCTAACTTCGCCCAGCGAGAGTAAAAGGTCTGACAGACTGTCAATGCAAAATTCATTGTCGGCTTTAGGCGGCCAGTATATAACGCAAATAATAAAATGTACTTTGCCAATTTTCACCTTTACACATAGCCAAAGATTCGATTCGTCTATTATTCTAGCTTCGGTTACGGTGTGTTCTTTCGTTAAAACCAGAATGCCTCCGCTCGCGCGCCCCCTGCTTTTATCACGCGTGGCAACAGTTGTAAAATATTTAAAATCTTCCAGATAAGCAGGCAATATTATTGTTTCTGACGTAACCCAAGTTTCAACAAGACAAATAATATCGTGCTCAGTTAGCGACTTAGCTTCTATGCGATTCAGTTGATACATATTCTTAACACCGTTAATGTTCCAAGTGCATATTTTTATTTTTCGCCTGCCTGTAAACGTGTTGCCATCTGCGATGTCTTCTTCTTCATGCCGCTGGAGTGGTGACCGCGGGCCGTTCTGGGAGGTATTTCGTTGTCAAACAACGTTTCCTGTTGCGTTGCTTTGGTCGCCGACCCCCGCACCAGTGCCTTGTGAATCGGTTCCCTCGTTCGGTGTTATCAAAATTCTCTTGACAAACTGGTCCATGTCCCCGGTACTTGCTTGAACCGCTTTTCTTTTTCCGGCTGGTGAGTTAAGGCGAGCGGATTTCGGCGTGCCAAGCGACTCCTTACGCGTCGACAGCTGAGATGGTATTGTTGTTTCAGTAACTGTCGCGCTTAGGCCGGTCAACGACCCCCCTTGGTTTCGAGAGTCTCGAAGATTGCGCTCCGAGAGCTGTTTCGCGGCATTTAGGCTTGCTACCAGTTCGCGCGCTTGTTCCAGAGTATATGTTTTTCCGCTCGCCTTTATAGTGTTTCCGTATATGTGAGGTTTATAGTTATACTGCCTCAGCTGTTTCACGAGCGGCCAGAGGTGTTTGTTTACATCTCTCGTCGCCCGGTCGAGATCTTCGTTTAAATATATGTTGGTTCCCTTTAACAGTGTGCGCTTCGAGAAGGCCTTGGCCTTCAGCTGGCTTGAATTTAGGATAACCAGCAGCGGTCTCGGTTTCCTTGTTGACTGTTGGCCCAGTCTTTTTGTGTACTGGATCATGTCGTCGGAATATTCGATCAGTAATTTTTCCTTAAAAAGAGTTTTAATCGCCTTTTTCTGGGACTGTGTATTCTCAGCGTCGCTTTCAGGCAGGCCAGCGATAATGATGTTATTTTTCTTCCACATGCGGTCGATTATACTCGCCTGTTGTTGTAGTTCCAATTTCAACTCGCTGTTTTCCTTTTCAAGAGCTTCAATCCTTGTCGTGTTTTGGTGAACAACCGGGAGAACGGAGGCCAGTTCAGCCTTGATTGTTGATTGAATCACACTCTGAATCTCTTGCGACATTTCACTTTTGAGATCGTTTTTCAGTTCTTTGTTCTGTTCTGCAAGCAGCTCTTTCATGTCACTTAACGAAACCATTTTTATTTGATTCACGTAAACGGCTTTATCCCTGAATTAATAAAATCTTATCCGTAACGTTTTATTTAAGAAGTTTTACGAAGATCGCGATCGCGTTAACTCGACTACACTTCGCCTGGGTATAGCGTGCCTCGTTTCGCTCGCCGGCGGAGCTCGACATAAACACGTCCGTCTCCTTCCGCGGCCGAGGGCGAACTCCGGATGTATATTCTGTAAATGAAATGAACCCCGTTCATGGAAGAAGCTTTGGTGGCGAAAATTATGGTAAAGCAATGCGTTATGCCTTCAGTACTTATTTGACTACGACTAAGCAACAATTTTTTTTTCTATTAAACGGATCTTCATGATCTGTGGACATTTAAATGTGTAGTCCTTGATATCACGACGACTTTTAAAAAATGCATGTTCATGGCAGGAGTATTTTACACACCTTTAGATGTGTTGTAGCATTCGACGTACACCGTAAAGACACTTTAATGACGTTGTCTGGCTTACAGAAGTTGCACAACGCATAAATTGCACCTTCCACCGTGGACACATCTTTCTTAATTGTAAAAAATTTTCCATCAAGGCACGCACGTTTGTTGCACTCGATTTCAATCTTGCTGGGAGCCAGCTCGTCTGTTAGAGACATCTGACTCAAATACTCAATTGACTGATTGAGCGTTGCATCTCGCGTCGACGGAATATCTGTAGTAAATTACATTTTCAAACCTCATGTGAGTAAGATTCCGAAATAAAGTCGTCTAGTAAAATGAGATCTAGATTCAAAATTAGCTGACTTTTCTTCGATGGCAGTAAAATCAATTACAATCACGTGAAAATTAATAAGATCATTCTTTAAGGTCAAGATTCATTTTACGTTTCTCATATTCATTAATGCTGAGAACAATGAATTCAATTGGAACAATGTATAGTCATGTTTAGACGAAGTTCTCTTATTAGAATACATTATGATAAAGTATTGTGTAATTCCCGAATGATTAGGGAATCTATCTTGGGGTTAGGGGTATCTATCTTAAATTGAGCTGCAATATTTGAGTCATCAGAGAAGTAGATGTAGCACTAGCGCTCATGTTTTGTAGTTGCAAAACAGTAATTAATTGAATTTTGGGATTTTTATTTTGTTCTTTGAATAGATTTCATGGAATTCGAAAAAAAAATTGTTCTCAATATTTTATTACGTTTCTAATAACTTTCAATTTGAAGTTGGAATTTTAAATAAATCAATGTTTTATTTCCTCTCAATCCGAATTATCGCGTATGAGTTCAATAAAGCATTCGCATTAGATAACGTTAACTCGACTTCTCTTTTTTTTAAGAAATTGCAAATTTCAACAAATTTAAAGTTGATTGATTATAGTTAAATTAATTACAACAATCATGGAAAAGCTCGTTTTATGTACAACAACATTTCAGCTCTATCTCTAAAACTCAGTTAGCCTAACGTATTGTTTCAGAGGCCCACACACACGATTGTATCAAATACTTATTCTGGTGTGGTTTTACATGGGTATTGAAGGAAATTACAGTAATCTAATAGTAAAATTGTTCGGAAAATTGAGACGTCTTCATGAGGATGAAATTTATATATTGTAACGGGACAGACCCCCCCCCCCCTGGCAAAGTCTGGCACTTTGCCGCTAGATGGCCGGCTGGCGTCCGCTTCTCACAAGCGAGACTGCCCCGGGATGGCCATAAAGACTCTACCTATCCTCTCCTCGAGGTTCCTATCCCACTCCCGATACCGAACCATTTCCTACAAGTCGCCGCGCGGTTGAAGAGCACGGCGCAATTTTATTATTTTCATGCTTCTGAAGTAATTCAGAAGCATTGAGCACTGTCTTTGGTTATTGCAACCTGAGATACAGTGGCTTCTACGGGATGTCTTGTCTGGTTGACACCTTCTGTTCGCAGACTGTGGGAACGGTGTACCTCGACCGTTTACACTAGACAAGTCTCCCGGCCTCCCCGTAGCTCAGGGATAAAGGATTAAGAAGCATTTTTGTGTTCTAGGAGAGTATTTAGCCTTGAACGCCGGGTCGATCCATGGTCCCCGGATTGCAAGACTGAAGAAATCCACCAAAATTAAACCTCCTCCACACCTTATCCAGCCGGTCCAGAACCGAACTCTTACCTTCCACTCGGAAGAAGACGATCTAAAAAATCGTGAGTTCGATATTTCGGCTAGCCCGAAATATCGAAACGTTTCAATATATAAAATATACAATACCTTTTTGTTTCCTTCCAGCTACCTGTTGGTTCACACCGATCTCCGTGATGTTTTCATCCGTTGAAAGCGGAACCACGTCACTAATTAAAGTAATGGAAAACTGTTGAATGCGGCCATTTGTGTGCATTCAAAACGTCCTGCCGCAGATGCCTCCGTGCATTACAATGTAGTGCTGATGTACTTACAATTCTATTCAATCGAGGGACCGTCACATAGCTTCGATTTTGTCATCTGGAATCCGTATTCTTCCGTCTTCAATCAGCTGCTTTATGTATGCTTCAGCGAACACATTATCTCCTATGAAATGACCCTTACTACATTAACTGAGTAGATACTGGTTTCACGTAGAATATAAAGATTACAGTAAACTTTCTCATTGAGCAATAAACTTATGCTTTGTGGCGATCGATAGATAAATGAGTGTTTACAGATGAGATGATTATTCATACATACGTTTTAATTTTACGTAGGTAGACGTATCGAGATTACCCAACTGTATCGGAGGCTCTTCGTTGATACGAAAACAAATCGTGAACTTGCGCGCCGATGTATCCCCTGCGATGGTCGAATGCATATTACCATAAAACGATTTAAAATCGATCGAAGATGAAAATGCACTGAGCATTGTCGCATGTAAAAATGTTATTCCAATATTTCTACTTGTGGTATTCAGTTACCAATTAGCTGATGCATAATTCTGGCTCATTATCGTTAAAAAAGTTCAATAGCTGTAAAAGTATTGTGCATTGACCAGAGTTCGATTCGAAGTTGTCAAAAAAATATTTACCATCTGGTAGGGCATCTACGTCCCTTATTTGACATGTGCTGCACTGCGCGATTAAACTCTCTTTCGCGTCAGAGTCTACTGAGAGCCGCCGCCGCTTGGGCAGTGGTTCTTCCTGAGAGCCCAAAGACATCGCTTCTATAGTAATAATAACACCGATCGTTAATAAAATCAATAAAAAATGTAAAAATTGCAGAAATGGATTTTTTTCTACGACAATTTTTTCCTTCAACAAACTTTATTCTTTGACAATTTTTTTGCGAAAGTAGCGAAATTAAATACGTGAACGTGGCACGAACGCTAATAATAAAGGTAGCTGAAGAACATAGGTAGCAACAAATGATAGCGAGATTAAATACGAAAGAACAACGGCAGTAATTGAGAAAAGATAGTCGAACAACTCTTGAAAGGTAGCAAAAATGGACCGTGTCGTAAGGTAGCATCATTGTAGAGTATCTTTTATAAAACACAATATAAAGCCTATTGAAAGTACGCGTCGGCCAGGCACAGACAGAGAATTGCATACACAACAAAATATTCACAGGAGACAATATTCCACACATATCAATAGGTGGCAACAACCACAAACACCAAAAAGTTGAAAATAGAAATTATTATATCGCTATCTCATAAAAGTTGGAAATTGAAATGTTCATATCGCTTTATCCAATTTTTCTCGCAGTGGGTCTCGAGAAAAAAAATAAAATTGCATGAAATTCAAAAAATTGAAAAGACAAAATTTAAACGGTTCGATCGATTTTTGTGAAATTTTAATGGGATCATCGGGTGATCATATCCTATCTGTATACGCGTTTTTAGCCCGATGGCTAAAAAATTGTGAGCGCTACAGTGCGTACACACACACACACACACACACACACACACACACACACACACACACACACACACACACACACACACACACACACACACACACACACACACACACACACACACACACACACACACACACACGCACGCACGCACGCACGCACGCACGCACGCACGCACGCGCACACGCACACGCACACGCACACGCACACGCACACGCACACGCACACGCACACGCACACGCACACGCACACGCACACGCACACGCACACGCACACGCACACGCACACGCACACGCACACGCACACGCACACGCACACGCACACGCACACGCACACGCACACGCACACGCACACGCACACGCACACGCACACGCACACGCACACGCACACGCACACGCACACGCACACGCACACGCACACGCACACGCACACGCACACGCACACGCACACGCACACGCACACGCACACGCACACGCACACGCACACGCACACGCACACGCACACGCACACGCACACGCACACGCACACGCACACGCACACGCACACGCACACGCACACGCACACGCACACGCACACGCACACGCACACGCACACGCACACGCACACGCACACGCACACGCACACGCACACGCACACGCACACGCACACGCACACGCACACGCACACGCACACGCACACGCACACGCACACGCACACGCACACGCACACGCACACGCACACGCACACGCACACGCACACGCACACGCACACGCACACGCACACGCACACGCACACGCACACGCACACGCACACGCACACGCACACGCACACGCACACGCACACGCACACGCACACGCACACGCACACGCACACGCACACGCACACGCACACGCACACGCACACGCACACGCACACGCACACGCACACGCACACGCACACGCACACGCACACGCACACGCACACGCACACGCACACGCACACGCACACGCACACGCACACGCACACGCACACGCACACGCACACGCACACGCACACGCACACGCACACGCACACGCACACGCACACGCACACGCACACGCACACGCACACGCACACGCACACGCACACGCACACGCACACGCACACGCACACGCACACGCACACGCACACGCACACGCACACGCACACGCACACGCACACGCACACGCACACGCACACGCACACGCACACGCACACGCACACGCACACGCACACGCACACGCACACGCACACGCACACGCACACGCACACGCACACGCACACGCACACGCACACGCACACGCACACGCACACGCACACGCACACGCACACGCACACGCACACGCACACGCACACGCACACGCACACGCACACGCACACGCACACGCACACGCACACGCACACGCACACGCACACGCACACGCACACGCACACGCACACGCACACGCACACGCACACGCACACGCACACGCACACGCACACGCACACGCACACGCACACGCACACGCACACGCACACGCACACGCACACGCACACGCACACGCACACGCACACGCACACGCACACGCACACGCACACGCACACGCACACGCACACGCACACGCACACGCACACGCACACGCACACGCACACGCACACGCACACGCACACGCACACGCACACGCACACGCACACGCACACGCACACGCACACGCACACGCACACGCACACGCACACGCACACGCACACGCACACGCACACGCACACGCACACGCACACGCACACGCACACGCACACGCACACGCACACGCACACGCACACGCACACGCACACGCACACGCACACGCACACGCACACGCACACGCACACGCACACGCACACGCACACGCACACGCACACGCACACGCACACGCACACGCACACGCACACGCACACGCACACGCACACGCACACGCACACGCACACGCACACGCACACGCACACGCACACGCACACGCACACGCACACGCACACGCACACGCACACGCACACGCACACGCACACGCACACGCACACGCACACGCACACGCACACGCACACGCACACGCACACGCACACGCACACGCACACGCACACGCACACGCACACGCACACGCACACGCACACGCACACGCACACGCACACGCACACGCACACGCACACGCACACGCACACGCACACGCACACGCACACGCACACGCACACGCACACGCACACGCACACGCACACGCACACGCACACGCACACGCACACGCACACGCACACGCACACGCACACGCACACGCACACGCACACGCACACGCACACGCACACGCACACGCACACGCACACGCACACGCACACGCACACGCACACGCACACGCACACGCACACGCACACGCACACGCACACGCACACGCACACGCACACGCACACGCACACGCACACGCACACGCACACGCACACGCACACGCACACGCACACGCACACGCACACGCACACGCACACGCACACGCACACGCACACGCACACGCACACGCACACGCACACGCACACGCACACGCACACGCACACGCACACGCACACGCACACGCACACGCACACGCACACGCACACGCACACGCACACGCACACGCACACGCACACGCACACGCACACGCACACGCACACGCACACGCACACGCACACGCACACGCACACGCACACGCACACGCACACGCACACGCACACGCACACGCACACGCACACGCACACGCACACGCACACGCACACGCACACGCACACGCACACGCACACGCACACGCACACGCACACGCACACGCACACGCACACGCACACGCACACGCACACGCACACGCACACGCACACGCACACGCACACGCACACGCACACGCACACGCACACGCACACGCACACGCACACGCACACGCACACGCACACGCACACGCACACGCACACGCACACGCACACGCACACGCACACGCACACGCACACGCACACGCACACGCACACGCACACGCACACGCACACGCACACGCACACGCACACGCACACGCACACGCACACGCACACGCACACGCACACGCACACGCACACGCACACGCACACGCACACGCACACGCACACGCACACGCACACGCACACGCACACGCACACGCACACGCACACGCACACGCACACGCACACGCACACGCACACGCACACGCACACGCACACGCACACGCACACGCACACGCACACGCACACGCACACGCACACGCACACGCACACGCACACGCACACGCACACGCACACGCACACGCACACGCACACGCACACGCACACGCACACGCACACGCACACGCACACGCACACGCACACGCACACGCACACGCACACGCACACGCACACGCACACGCACACGCACACGCACACGCACACGCACACGCACACGCACACGCACACGCACACGCACACGCACACGCACACGCACACGCACACGCACACGCACACGCACACGCACACGCACACGCACACGCACACGCACACGCACACGCACACGCACACGCACACGCACACGCACACGCACACGCACACGCACACGCACACGCACACGCACACGCACACGCACACGCACACGCACACGCACACGCACACGCACACGCACACGCACACGCACACGCACACGCACACGCACACGCACACGCACACGCACACGCACACGCACACGCACACGCACACGCACACGCACACGCACACGCACACGCACACGCACACGCACACGCACACGCACACGCACACGCACACGCACACGCACACGCACACGCACACGCACACGCACACGCACACGCACACGCACACGCACACGCACACGCACACGCACACGCACACGCACACGCACACGCACACGCACACGCACACGCACACGCACACGCACACGCACACGCACACGCACACGCACACGCACACGCACACGCACACGCACACGCACACGCACACGCACACGCACACGCACACGCACACGCACACGCACACGCACACGCACACGCACACGCACACGCACACGCACACGCACACGCACACGCACACGCACACGCACACGCACACGCACACGCACACGCACACGCACACGCACACGCACACGCACACGCACACGCACACGCACACGCACACGCACACGCACACGCACACGCACACGCACACGCACACGCACACGCACACGCACACGCACACGCACACGCACACGCACACGCACACGCACACGCACACGCACACGCACACGCACACGCACACGCACACGCACACGCACACGCACACGCACACGCACACGCACACGCACACGCACACGCACACGCACACGCACACGCACACGCACACGCACACGCACACGCACACGCACACGCACACGCACACGCACACGCACACGCACACGCACACGCACACGCACACGCACACGCACACGCACACGCACACGCACACGCACACGCACACGCACACGCACACGCACACGCACACGCACACGCACACGCACACGCACACGCACACGCACACGCACACGCACACGCACACGCACACGCACACGCACACGCACACGCACACGCACACGCACACGCACACGCACACGCACACGCACACGCACACGCACACGCACACGCACACGCACACGCACACGCACACGCACACGCACACGCACACGCACACGCACACGCACACGCACACGCACACGCACACGCACACGCACACGCACACGCACACGCACACGCACACGCACACGCACACGCACACGCACACGCACACGCACACGCACACGCACACGCACACGCACACGCACACGCACACGCACACGCACACGCACACGCACACGCACACGCACACGCACACGCACACGCACACGCACACGCACACGCACACGCACACGCACACGCACACGCACACGCACACGCACACGCACACGCACACGCACACGCACACGCACACGCACACGCACACGCACACGCACACGCACACGCACACGCACACGCACACGCACACGCACACGCACACGCACACGCACACGCACACGCACACGCACACGCACACGCACACGCACACGCACACGCACACGCACACGCACACGCACACGCACACGCACACGCACACGCACACGCACACGCACACGCACACGCACACGCACACGCACACGCACACGCACACGCACACGCACACGCACACGCACACGCACACGCACACGCACACGCACACGCACACGCACACGCACACGCACACGCACACGCACACGCACACGCACACGCACACGCACACGCACACGCACACGCACACGCACACGCACACGCACACGCACACGCACACGCACACGCACACGCACACGCACACGCACACGCACACGCACACGCACACGCACACGCACACGCACACGCACACGCACACGCACACGCACACGCACACGCACACGCACACGCACACGCACACGCACACGCACACGCACACGCACACGCACACGCACACGCACACGCACACGCACACGCACACGCACACGCACACGCACACGCACACGCACACGCACACGCACACGCACACGCACACGCACACGCACACGCACACGCACACGCACACGCACACGCACACGCACACGCACACGCACACGCACACGCACACGCACACGCACACGCACACGCACACGCACACGCACACGCACACGCACACGCACACGCACACGCACACGCACACGCACACGCACACGCACACGCACACGCACACGCACACGCACACGCACACGCACACGCACACGCACACGCACACGCACACGCACACGCACACGCACACGCACACGCACACGCACACGCACACGCACACGCACACGCACACGCACACGCACACGCACACGCACACGCACACGCACACGCACACGCACACGCACACGCACACGCACACGCACACGCACACGCACACGCACACGCACACGCACACGCACACGCACACGCACACGCACACGCACACGCACACGCACACGCACACGCACACGCACACGCACACGCACACGCACACGCACACGCACACGCACACGCACACGCACACGCACACGCACACGCACACGCACACGCACACGCACACGCACACGCACACGCACACGCACACGCACACGCACACGCACACGCACACGCACACGCACACGCACACGCACACGCACACGCACACGCACACGCACACGCACACGCACACGCACACGCACACGCACACGCACACGCACACGCACACGCACACGCACACGCACACGCACACGCACACGCACACGCACACGCACACGCACACGCACACGCACACGCACACGCACACGCACACGCACACGCACACGCACACGCACACGCACACGCACACGCACACGCACACGCACACGCACACGCACACGCACACGCACACGCACACGCACACGCACACGCACACGCACACGCACACGCACACGCACACGCACACGCACACGCACACGCACACGCACACGCACACGCACACGCACACGCACACGCACACGCACACGCACACGCACACGCACACGCACACGCACACGCACACGCACACGCACACGCACACGCACACGCACACGCACACGCACACGCACACGCACACGCACACGCACACGCACACGCACACGCACACGCACACGCACACGCACACGCACACGCACACGCACACGCACACGCACACGCACACGCACACGCACACGCACACGCACACGCACACGCACACGCACACGCACACGCACACGCACACGCACACGCACACGCACACGCACACGCACACGCACACGCACACGCACACGCACACGCACACGCACACGCACACGCACACGCACACGCACACGCACACGCACACGCACACGCACACGCACACGCACACGCACACGCACACGCACACGCACACGCACACGCACACGCACACGCACACGCACACGCACACGCACACGCACACGCACACGCACACGCACACGCACACGCACACGCACACGCACACGCACACGCACACGCACACGCACACGCACACGCACACGCACACGCACACGCACACGCACACGCACACGCACACGCACACGCACACGCACACGCACACGCACACGCACACGCACACGCACACGCACACGCACACGCACACGCACACGCACACGCACACGCACACGCACACGCACACGCACACGCACACGCACACGCACATATTCATACATACACACGCACGTACATACATTTTTTCTAAATGTGTTTTTTGAATGTGTCTGAACATTCTGAACGACGAAAACAAAGCTTCCTTTATGAGGAATCAAAACCGAAGAAAAGATAGCAGAACATACAGAAAAGTCGAGCCGTAGAGAGAGATAGCGAAACAGAAAGAGAGCTCGCGTCGTAGAGAGAGAGATAGCGCGCAAACAAACGCGCAGGCTACGATGTAGCCAAACACGCCGCCGAATTCCTTAGCTCAAACCATGAAAGAAAAAGAAAACTAATATGTGGTTTGTCCAAATTAACGTTCAATATTTCATATAGTTCGTAGGAATATTTCTGCATCCGCCTCCAATACTACCCGCAAACCGAAGGTAGCATAAGATGAAATATGGCAAATTAATCCAACACAGAAAAGGTAACTCGCAAAATCGTGTTTTGCACTTCGACACGCGGATTCTATCTTCCGCATAGCTTGAATTAATAACTGTTTAATTATTGAGAAATAAACTCTAAAATTCACGGACAATGCGAAAATAATAAAGGAAAAACACAAGAAATCAAAGCGCGGAATGATCTCGACAGAAATACACTTAATACAGATACCAGAGCGACTAGAATTCGTCGCACAGATATCTTCCCAGCTAAAGCAAAACTCTATGAAACGGGTTGATATTTGCGCAAAAGCTGATTCTCGTGCATACCAAATTAATCAAGAGCCGGCATCTCACCTAAATCTTCTTAGATGAATTTCAAATGAAGCTGCGGTGTCATCTTCGGATCGGGAACGAAATCGGAGCACTCAAGTAGCTTTCGTCTTCGAGGGCAGTCCGGTAGAGAAAAAGGAAGCTCGTGCGCGCACTACACTCCGGCGGTCGGTGACCCCCACTCTCTATTGGTTCTATCGATCGCGCGCGCTCCAAATCCTTATGACGCGTGCTATAGCATATCCGGCGGAATTGGGAAACTCTCGACGCGAGCAGCCGCGCAGTCTCGCGCAAATTCGAATCGAATTACAATGCTTGTGACTCTCAAGTTATTTTGAGAGCGCGCTTCCGGCTTATATTGATGTTTGCCGGAAGTGCATTTTGAAACAAAATTTGGAAGCCTGAATTGCATTTGAATGGATAATGTTACAAAGTTCCATTGTGCATTGTTCTCGTAATGACTAATGGAGTGCCATCATCCATTATTTTCTTAATAGACAATGGAACCGAGTTCCATTATGCATTATTCTCGTAATGCAAAATGAATCAGAGTTCCATTGTCCATTGTTTTCGTAATTCATAATGGAACCGAGTTCCACTATCCATTGCTTCTGTAATGGTGCATGGAAGGCAGGCCCATTATCAATTTTCAAAAATATGGATAATGAATTCAAGACTCATTGTCGATATTCAAAGTAATGGATAATGAATGGTTTCTCCCATTACTCGTTATCAAGATAATGGGCAAAGAGCGCACTATCGATGACCCATTTTTTATGTAATGAGAAATGGATGGCAGTCTAATTACCGATTTTAGATGTGATGAACAATGCAGGATAGTTCCATTGTCGATTTAAAATAAAATGATGTACGGAAAATAATCCCATTGCCGACATCTAAAGAAATGGATAATGGAAGTGATTCACATTCGAAATTTAAAAAAAAATGGGCAATGAAAGTGAAAAATCAATATGAATATAATGCATTATTTGCAACTCTGGTTGCTACAAACAACTACAAACGATTTTGGAGCTAGGGCTTGGGACATAAAGGCCTCCTCGTTCGTTTTCGAGGTACTACAAACGAAATTATCGGTACTACAAACGATTTTGGAGCTTGAGCTCGGACTATAATGACTCCTCGTGAGTTTTCGAGGTACTACAAACGAAATAAAGGTTTTTACAAATAACTGTAAACGATTTTCGAGGTAGTGCTGGCAGTGTATCGAATGACTAAAAGAATAATGGAGATTTAAAATTATTGTAAAATTTTTTTTATTACGTATTACGTATTTTTTTTACGACTTTGGAGCTAGAGCTCGGGACACAATGATTCCTCGTGAGTCGTCGAGGTACTGCAAACGATATAAACGGTACTGCAAACGATGTTAGAATCAGATCGTCGAGTATATCGATGCAGCATCAGTTTTCGAGTTACTACAAACGTAATTAACCGTACTACACACAACTAAAAACGTACCTGCAGCCAGGACTTTGACCAAAATTCCTCCCCGTAACTTTTCGAAGAATTACATATGTGACGGATGGCCGCTTGGGTCTTAGGATGATCGATGTTAACTTGAAGCCGGATTGAATAAATTATATACGTACTTTATTAGTCGTAGCGTTAATTGTTTGGGAGAGTGTACCGCACTGGTCGGTCGTCGGAGCTGAACTGATTGAAGCGGGCGTGAAGCTGAGGGCTTCGCGCTCGCTGTTACAAAGGAATAAACAGTCGAAGGATGTTTAGTCTAAGCTAGATAAGTGGACGCTCACGGCGGTCCGGATGCTTCGATAGCCTTAAGGGCTTCTTTGAAGAGCGAATCGAACGGAAACGCTCCGTATCGATACCCTCGAATAAATATTAAAGTCGAAAGGTTAAAGTCGAAATAGTTAGGCTGCGGCCGTTACACTCCCCCTCTGGGAGGAAACGATGCCCCGCATCGGATATTACGGATTTTACATTTGACATGATTTGTTAAGTGTGACTCGATATAATTAAAAAGTTATTTGATTTTCTAAGATATTTTCATTTTGTGTAAATTGTGTTGTTATTTGATTGATGATTGTTGATTGTTGATTGTTGATTGTTCATTA
This sequence comes from Ichneumon xanthorius, assembly GCA_917499995.1. Lineage (NCBI taxonomy): Eukaryota > Metazoa > Arthropoda > Insecta > Hymenoptera > Ichneumonidae > Ichneumon > Ichneumon xanthorius. The sequence continues at coordinate 367,563 of CAKJTD010000041.1, read as the reverse complement.
AGTAAAACTCCTAGTTGTTGTCCATGTTGGTTTGGATGATTGAAATCCTTTGGTTTTGAAGTTGATTTGCGGTACACTCCTGTTGTTTTTTTTTTTTAAATAGTTGGTGGTTGTTGATATCTGTAACTCAGTAAAATTTTTAGTTGTTCATGTTAGTGGGAATGGTTTGGTTAAATTGGATGGGTTCAAATTTGGTGTTAAAAATGGTTAAGAAAAATTAAAATGTTATCCTGTTTCGTTCGGTTGGTGAAGTTCCATGTTCGATTTTCCAAAATATTTATTCCGTTTTTGGTAAAATTGTCCGTATTTGGTAGATTTTCCGTTTCCTGGTATTCTTTGTATTCCAATGTTCCTTCTTTTCCCTGGTATTTCGGTTATAATTTGGAATTTTGATGGTTGTAATGCCTGTAACATTCTAAGTTCTGATTAGTGGTGGTTAGTGGGTTAGGTATGTTATTTGGAAGTGGTTTGGTGGTAAAAGATGGAAATTGTTTCTGGAATAGGTAAAATGATTAACACGAGTATTTATAGTATGAAAAAAAAACATAGCAAATATATATTGGCCAAAAGGGTACACAATAATTTCGTTGCGAAAGAAGAAAAAAAAATGAAATAAATCAAATTGACATTGATATTGATTGATATTGGGATATGATTGTTCCCATACGATTTTTTTTGTTATAAATATAAAGTTGCTGACTTTCGTTTTTTCTTTGTTGCATTAAAATACGTGTGTCGCAGAGCATGTCTCAGACAATGTATATAAACATCTGTTTTTTTTTGTTAGATTGTTATTGTCTCAATTTTGTTTTTGTTTTATTTGTTTCCGTTTTTCTCATGTTTCTATTTACGAAGTAAATTTAATAATCAAATATATTGATGGATGCGCGCTTGTATTGAAGTAAATGTAGCTTAAATGTACGTGTGAATAACTATATGGGTTTTGTGTGTATTTGTTTAGTTGTGATTTGTTTGTGAGAAGTATAACCCTATTACTGTAGTTTGTCAAATTGTCTGGTTGTCCGAAAAAGAATTTGCGGTTCATTTGGTTCTATTATGTATCTTGGTGGCTTGGTTTTTGTCTACATTCTGACTTTTCAATTTTCTGTGTATCTGTTTTATTAGGTTTTTTTTTGAATTTTTTTTTTTTAGTGTGGATAGTTTTAGTTGTATTTAAGTGTAGGAATTAATTTACCTTATATTTAGTTTTAGGTTAATCGCTAATGAATATTTTCCTATATTTGTTTTTTTTTGTCAATGATCGGTATGTTTGTTTAAGGCCAATAATGCATCCAGGCGATATTCTGCGATTTGATGTTAGATTCGATAGAAGATTGCTGATCGTTTCTGGTAACACTTTGTTGCGCGATATTAGTATCATTGGTTGATAATTGTTAGTTCCTGTGGTATGCTGTGTTTATTTTTCTCCGATGCGCTTGTTTCTTGATGCCAAGGTGGATCAAATTGTCGCGAATCCAGTGTCATTGGTGGTGATAGTTCATTTGCTATGTCGGTATTTACTGATTGATTTTCGAGTTTCGCGGCATCCTTATGTTCTCGTGACAGTTCGGGATTCAGTTGTATTGATGGTTGTACTGAGTTTTCCGAATTTGGTATTTTTTCGTCGCGAATTGGCAGTGAGTTATCAAGTTGCACTAGTATTTGTGCGGCTTTCGGAGGGTCATCCTTTTCCTGTGCAATTGTTGGAGGCGATCTGAAAGTTGGTTTTACGGGTGGTTTACCACAATTTTCGTCACCAGACGATTCTCCGATGTTCGTCGGTAACGGTTTGAATCCTTGTCTGTTGGAATTTTCATTCTCGGATTCTGTCTCGTCTTCCGTCTCGTTTTCAATATTCCGTGCCTTAGAGTTGTCGTTTTTGTTTTGAGTTCCATTGTTTTTTTCGCTTTTGTCACCGTATAAGTAGCCGGTTGCCCCGTCAGGGCTGACTTTTTCGCGAAACTCGTTTTTGTTTAGCTGCGATAAGCTTTCTGTTTTATCTGGCCTCGTTGGGCTTTCTGCTTTTTGTTGCCTCGTTGGGCTTTTTATTTTTTGTGGCCTCGTTGGGCTCTTTGTTTTTTGCGGCCTCATTGGGCTCTCGTTGTCCTGCTCTTCTTCCGTTGTACTATCGTCTATGTCTGTATACTTATATTTTGTTTCAGTGTCATCTCGTTTCCTATGTTGTTTGTGTGGTTCCTTTATTTCTTCGGCTTCGTCTTCGGATGAATCCATTAGACATTTTTGAATCGGTTTCCGTTGTAGTTTGATTCTGCGTATTCCTTTTAATATTCGCCTAGTCGGTTTCCGTGTAGGTATTTTTATGAGTTCAGCTTCCTTTTCTGATGTTTCAGTTTGCGGTGTTTCGTCGTCAATGGATAAATCAATTTTTATCGGTACACTCTCCGTTATTTGTTTTGATTCTGTCTTTTTCGGTAATTGGTTTGTTTCTTCTTGTGATTGCTTTGTCTGTTTAAGGAGAACTTGTTCAGTTTTTTCGACACTTACGTCGTACACTGTTGAGACTTGATTTCTGTTGCGAAGTCTCGTGGAGCACTTTGCTTCTTTTTGTTTAAGTAGGCGTTGAAAAATCTGTTCGATCTGTGCTATATCGAGGCTCGACTGTTGATCGGATATTTGGCGATTTCGCGAATCGCTGAGCCTGCTATCTCGTGATTTGTTTTGATAGTTTCGTGAACTGTCTCGATAATTTCGGTCGCGTGAACTATCTCGATAGTTTCGATTGTACGAGTTGTCACGATATTTTCGGTCGTTTTGATAATTGCGATCTCGCAAATCGTCGTGTCGCGAGTCGTTCTGATTGTCACGTGGATTGTTATAATTATCGTGCGAGTTGTTGCGGGAATTGTTGTGATTGTCACGCGAATTGTTGTAATTGTCACGCGAATTGTTTTGGTAGCTATCTCGTGAGTGACTTTGATATTGACGACCGTTAGCGCGAGTGTTCGTGTTTTCGCGTAGTTGTTGTATGGAATAACAGTTCGATGTCGAATGTGTAGGGTTTTCCCGATGTACTTCGCAGAATTTAAGTCCGTTACTGTTGGTAGCCTGAGTGAATCGAAATTTGGCTGTTTCCGAGCTTTTATCCCTGGTTTGCGATTGGTCGCGTTTCGATGTTTGGTACATAGTTTGTCTGCGGACTAGTTCGTTTTCGATGTTTAATGCCTCGTCAATTGCATCGTCGAGGGTTGGAAACTTTTTTAGCAAGAGCAAATTTGCAACTTGGTCACAAAGTCCACGGATAAAGGATTTAATTACTGTTTGGTTTACTTCTTGCAATCTGTTTTTCAGGTACTGTTGTTTTTCTTGATCTGTGTATAGTTCTTTGAGGTGCTCTTCGATTCTTTTGATGATTTTTCGTGTACGCATTGCGTAGTCCCTAACAGATTCGTTGTAATTTTGTACGTTAGACGTCAATTCTAATTCTAAATCGGATAATTCTACTGGTTTTTCGAAGGCATTTCTGAGATCTCTCAGGAGCGCTTCGAGTGTAAGATGCGTTTTCGAATCTGCTATATCTGCAGCCGATCCAAATAGTTTTAGAGAAATTATGTTTAAAAATCGCAGTTGGTCAATTTCGGAAACCATCTCTGCTACCTTTCTACAAGTGCGTAGAAAGTTGTGAATTGGTATATTTTCACCATCGAACGATGGTATTGCGCTGCAAACATCGCGAAACGCAATATTATTGGTTGCCATAACTGATGATTATGTAAATGTTTGATAAATTTTCAAAAATGTGTAAAAATTGTAAAATATAAAGACTATTTCTATTGTAAATGCTGAAGAGTTTTATCTAACATGTGAAAAAAAAAATGAATTGAATTCGAAACGGTAATTGTTTAATATTCGCCAAAGTTGATAATGCGCAAAACGGAAAATAAATTCGAAGTTATATAAAACAAATTTTAATTGAATGAAAATAAGGTTTTATTAACATTGAGAAAAAGGTTTAAAAAATGTATTAATTTGGATAAAGTGTGTTAAATTTTGTTCGCAAATATTGTTATTTTTTTGTTTTTTTTAATGTAATTTTATATATTAAGATTTTTTTTATTACTTTTTTTTTACTGATATCTATCAATTTTGTATTAATTTTTTATTCGCTGCCATGTGTCGCACGTTTATTTTATGTGGAAGTGAAAAGAAAGGCAAAAAGAGAATTGACGTATTGGAGAAAAAGGGGACTTTTTATATATTTTTTTAAAAATCCTTATGCTAAAATATATGATCGAATATGTGAAAAAAAGACTGGATTGAATTCGAAACTGACATTATTTAATATTCACACCAAAAAAAAAGAATACTTTGGTAAAGGGCAAAATGAAAATAAAATTCGAAGTTATACAAGACAAAATGTAGTTAAAGGAAGAGAAAAAAAAAGATTTTGTTAATGCTCAAAAAGGTTTGAAAATGTATTGTTATTTGTAAATATTGTTTAAAAATATTTGTAATGCTCTAGTCAAAGTTTTATTCAAAATTGTCTTTTTTTTAATTACTTTATTTTTATTTTTTTTTTTTTTATTCGCATCCATACAATTTTTTTTCTATTTTGGTTATACTTTTTTTGTGTATTTCGATAAATGTTGTATTATTATTCTCCTTAATCATTCGCTGCCATCTACGTGAGGCGCGTTTACTTTGTGTTGAAGTGAAGCAAATGTTGATGCTGTAGAAATGTTGATGCTGAATGTTGTTGATTGCCTTGATTGTTAATTCTTCAATTGCGTTTGTTTTTTTCTATGATGTGTTTCGCACTATTGTGTTTTGCAAACGATGCTCAAGCACGATTAATCGGGTTGAATTTTTTTTTTTCATTGTGGTTCGTTTTTGTTGCTGTTGTTTTTTTTTTATTTAGCTTTTCTGTCGTATGTCGTTCTTCCTTCCTTCCTTCTATTTATATATGGGGGAGGTGGATGGTGGATGACGGTGGGCGTCGAGACGTCGGTGCGGCGGGTCACATCCGTGGCGGATCGATGCCGCGATCGATGACGGCTCGCCGGTGGTAACGTTGGCGGCTGCCGCTGCGCGAGGACTTTCGGCGGTCGGTATACCCGGCGTCGCTCGCTCACTCCGTACACTCTCACTTGTAACTTTTGTTGTTGTTTTTTTTTGTCAATGTTGAATATATTATTTAATAAGTGTCTGTTCAGTATATTATACTATTTTTGTATCTTTTCACTGTTTGTCACTGTTCGTTGTATTTTTTTTTCTGTTGATCACCGTGTTTCGTTCGCTGTTAGTTTTTTTTTCACTGTCGTTTTTTTTTCACTGTGTCACTTTTCGTTTTGTTGTTATTCACTGTTTTTTTTGTGTGCGAGCACGGCTCGAGCACGTTTGTTGATTCCGGGTGCGTGAGCTGCGGCTCAACCGCGAGTATCAAAAATTTTTTTTTATAAAAGCTAAATTTTATTAATTTTTTTTTATTTTTTTAATGTGAACGTGTTTGAATGGTTCCGGCACTTCTGACACCAATGTGACGGATGTACACGGGTGTCAGATTATTTTTTTTTTTTTATATAAAATGTTAAAACTTTTTTTTTTCAATTGTTATTATTTCTTTTATGTAGGCGTGTTTACGTGGTAGCGCCACTTCTGACACCAAATGTGACGGATGGCCGCTTGGGTCTTAGGATGATCGATGTTAACTTGAAGCCGGATTGAATAAATTATATACGTACTTTATTAGTCGTAGCGTTAATTGTTTGGGAGAGTGTACCGCACTGGTCGGTCGTCGGAGCTGAACTGATTGAAGCGGGCGTGAAGCTGAGGGCTTCGCGCTCGCTGTTACAAAGGAATAAAGAGTCGAAGGATGTTTAGTCTAAGCTAGATAAGTGGACGCTCACGGCGGTCCGGATGCTTCGATAGCCTTAAGGGCTTCTTTGAAAAGCGAATCGAACGGAAACGCTCCGTATCGATACCCTCGAATAAATATTAAAGTCGAAAGGTTAAAGTCGAAATAGTTAGGCTGCGGCCGTTACACATACGAAATACAGGTTGCTACAATTAACTATAAATGATATTCGAGGTAGTACTTGCAGTGTATTGAATGCCCGTAAAAAAAAAAAAAATTTAAATTGTTTTAAAAATGTTTCCTCGTTACTACAAACGCAAATTCTTTCACTACAATCAACTACAAACGATTCTCCATCGAAATCGACCTCCAGATTTAAAAAATTTCAAAATAGGTGGATGGGTTTTTTTCAAAGTCCCATAACTTTTTTTTTGGGCTGCTACAAACGAAAAATTTGTTACTACAATCAACTACATGCAAAACTCTTTAAGAATCACCAAAAAAAAATTTGATTTTTTAAAGTCGGGTGCTAAGTTCACACAGCTCTTGCGTCAAGGTTAGCAGTGCTCTGTTAAAATAGAAAAATTATTTTCCTATTTTTACAGTGACGTCCTAACCTTAACGCAAGGGAAAAAAATAACATTTTTTTTTTTTCATTTTATTTGAATTTATATTTGGAAAATAATTTGTTTAACAATAGCCAGTTTTCACTTCCATTTTTGAAATTAAGGTCAACGAAGACCCCCCAGCTAGCAGTCTGGTACAATTAATTTATTGGAAGTTAACTGTGCGCTCTGAACGTTTAGAGGCAACGAAAGTAGGATTACTTTTTGGGATGCAAAGTATATTCCATGCGCATTGGTGTGATACAATAGTCACATTTTTAATTCGCATGTAATATACTTTGCAGGCAACATATTTATCCTACTTTCGTTACCTCTAAACATTGAAAGCGCATAGTTAACTTCCAATAAATGAATTGTATTGGACTGCTAGATGAGGAGTCTTTGTTGAACTTCATTTCGGACATGCAAGTGAAACCTTTGCAGATAGACAAGCGCCATGAAAAGTAGCAATATTGGCGCAATGTTAGCGACATATGCAGCACATGGTGCAATTATTACGCCAACTGCTATATTTCGTGGGACTTGGATATCTTAGTCGCTATTGTTGAAAGCAATATATTGCGCTGGTGGCGGCTGCTGTTGTTGTTGTCGTGACGACCGCTGGCGTTGCTCCTGTGGCAACGACTGCTGTTGTTGCGGAGACTGCTGTTATTGTTGCTGCGGCTGCTGGTGTTGCTCCTGTGGCAGCGGCTGCTGTTGTTCCGGAGACTGCTGTCATTGCTGCTGCGGCTGCTGCATTTGCTGCGGTGGTAGCTGGTGTTCCCACAGTGGTGGAGGCTGCAGTTGTTGCTGCGGTGACTGCTGATGTTGCTCCAGGGGCAGCTGCACATGCTGCGATAGCAGCTGAAAAAAAACACGTAAGAATTGGCCAGCCACGTCTTGCTGAAACAGATCTCCGCATCGACATGCGGGGATCCGCCGATCCCTTGTTTTTTTTTAAACACAAACGCTCTATGGAGAATTCGAAATTCTCGATAGAACTTCCAAATTCTTCATTGGAATCCCACGAAGTTTTTCCACCGGCCGGTCACTTCCACGGAACTCACGAAATAACGAAAATTATTTTCACTTCGCGATCGCACGATACGTACGTGAACGGCAATATGCGCGCGAGCGACTGTAGCGTGCTGTTGCCGGATCCCGCAGTGGATCTCAGTAGATCTCACGCGCACGGAGGAATATTTCGTCCGGAGGACCCAACCCACTAGCGACCTCTACCGGGACAGTCGCGCGGCCGTCCTGGAGAGTCTTGGCCATGTTTAGCTGAAATTGCTTCGCGCATACCAACGATTGCTTCGGAACAACTTTTTGCCCATACCCTAGTCCAAATCGGAATAAAAACGGATCTACAATGTAAAACTTTGTGCCGTCCAAACCGTGTTTCCTTTCGTTTTGTTAATTTTCTACATGCAACAACACGATCTCGATTTTTTCATTACAGAGATCTGCGGGTAATGGATCTGTAATTTTTTTTTCGAAATCGTGAAATCTGAAGGAAACACGGTTGACGTTCACATTTTTCCAGTCGGTTCCCAAAATTTCGTTAAATTTCGTTCAATATACGCAGAGAAAAGTTGTTCGAAACTTTTCATGTGCCCGCTCGCGTGTTGCACATGCTCTTAAGAGCATGTGAAACACTATGGAGTGCGAGAGGGATAGCATCAGTGGCGCTCTCGGCAGAGCGAGAGAGACACGCTGAGAACGTGTTTCACATGCTCTTAAAGGCGGGTCAAAGAACCGAGTCTCGCGCAATTGCTGCTGAAAGTACGAATGGAGGCTACCGTCTTTCCAGCTGTATCTCCGCGAAGCCCAACAATTTTTTACGCGTACTCTGATCGGTACCGAATAAAACTCCTCTAGAAAAGCGTTTCTAAATTGATCAAACGTCGCGATTGCGTGTCTTGCAATTTGGTACCAAATCTTCATTTACCCTTCTACTATACTCTCGATTATAATTAGCTTATGTTCCTCGCGCACGTTCTTGAACGTAAAATATCGATTTAAATCCTCTACATATTCCAATGGATTGATTTCCTCATTAAACTTTGGGATGTTAACATTTATATGCAAGTATTGCAAATGGTTTACCAAACCATTGACCAGCTGGTCGTTGACACGGATATTCCCCTGGCCTTGTGGGTCAGGTTGTTCTCCATTTTGTGCGTTGTCACGCCTATCCTCCTGGCCTTGTGGGTCAGGTTGTTGTACATTTTGTACGTTCGCCAGGTTCGGTATTATTTGCGCTCGCAGTTGTTCGACTTCCTCTCTCAGTTGATCGATTCTTTGTAATTCGTCTCGTATCCGTTGCCATTCAATCTCCATACGTGTTCTCTCAGCCGCTCTTTCGTCGTCGGACATTGTACTCGATGATCTTTTCTTCCTGCGAATATTCACAGCCGGTTTAGCGTTTACAGTCGATTTTGTTTTCGATGATATCAGTAGACAGCAGTACCTATAGGCCAAGATGGCCGCCGTCGGGCGGGCAGTGGTGGGGGTCAGTTTTCGTCAGTACCTTGTGACCGCCAACTTTTCCCGAATCTACAAGTTTTGGGCCACCAACGGCGTACTCCTCGACCGCTTAATTTTTAACATTTTATGGGCGCCAGCCGATTAATTGTTAATCGACGCGGTCGGTACCGATGGAGATGTGAGCACGCACTCTTCCTGCTCCGGCAGCTGCAGTAAGGCTAGGGTAGAGGGGTGTGGGCGGTGAAAATTTGCTGAAGGCCGAACAACACGATCCAACAAAAATAATGAAACATATCCGGCCGAAGCCACCCGATTTATTGCAATCTTACAACAACCAAAAATCCGCGTACAAAATTGTCCCTACTAAATTCGCCTCAGCTACTCAATTCACCGGTTTGAATTTCTACGCGTGATTGACCCTGGCCCGGAGGAAAATAATGAAGGGAAAATAATAAAGAATAATACAACGTCGCAGAGAATCGAAGAAAGTAATAAGGAGAAAATAAATCATAAGAATAGTACCAAGAAAAAGTCTAGGAGAAATATAACGGGCCAGGCCTAATTTTCCCTACTGATCATAATTATCGGCCGGACTGTACCGCTGTCCGATCGTCGCCGTCACGCGAAGGGCGATGTTCCGCCGCGCACACTCACACAAACAATCTCGGCGTGCAGGCTGCGCCTCGCAAACGCTTTCGGAGCGGTACGTTACGAAAATTCCACAAAACGAAAACCAACGACAGAAACGACGAAACGATATCGGCGGCGGTCTCGAGACCCGTGTAGTTTATATCGCGATGCTTTTTCGACGTCCTCGGCCGCGAAGGAAAGCCTACGTTTAATTACCCGCGCGAGCTCGAAACCCACACGCCGCGACACACACACACTCGCCTCCGCTCGTCGTAAACCACGCGCAGGTGATCTTTCCGATTTTCACGCTACCGGTGCGGCGAGAGGCCGTCCAATACCCGACACTTATGATCCACGAAATACAATAGAAAGAAAAGATAGTTCCCCGAGAAGAAAAGACACAAAAAATAATGATCGACGGAAACATAAGCTAAGTTTTGCCCGGGACGGAACTCCACGCCGCGATCGAGTCGCGGGCACGCTCGATAAAATGCGCGCAGAACCGAATATAGACCGCGTGTCCAACGATTTTACTCCGAAAATCAGAAGTCTTACCGCAAGAACTGATGGTAACTTGAGTACTCCTTGTCGGTTCCGGTTCCCTTCCGTCCTTCCAATGTAACCGGAAAAGAATAACTCCGCCGAACGACTCGGTAAAAGGGCTCCACCGCCTCGATATTCCACCCGAAAGTCCCCACGAAAAATCGGCGAGAACAATCGGCACGGCGAGCACACGCGTCCTATCTCCGTCGCTTCACGGAAGAGAGTCCCGACCTAATTTTTCGGAGTCGTGCTCGCCGCCTCGCTCGCGTTCTCTCTCGCTCCCCACTTTTCCCGATTTCTGGCCGGTGTCCGGTACCTGGCGACGCCCTACGACTATCACGAACTGTCCCACGCGCGAAATGAATATTCGAACGACAGCTACGCTGACGCTTCGTCCGAAAATTCGCGCGAGATTTCGCCACAATCGTAGTTTACGAGGATCTGTGACGCGACCCAAAAAATACCGCGTCACAACGATTCCCCCCCTCCGGCAAGGCCGTCCTCGGCCGTAAAACCTCGGCCCCTGGGTCGGACATCGGCGAGGAAAACTCTATACTTGGCGTAAGCTCGTCTCCAAGAAATCTAATTGACCGGCACCTGGTGCTTCGTACAATTATTCCCGAGTCCTACGAACTATTGGCCCGCGCAAAAGTTATTCGATCGCTTAACCTAATCGCGATACGGCGCGACAGATCTTCTCTTCGCAGAATCCACTCCTTCGGTTATCGGTACCAGTTCTGCCGAATGATGGTGTGATATTGTCAAGCTGCGACTGATTATCGATGCGCCCAGGTCGATGAAAGCAGCAGCGGTGGTAAGGTGGTGAAGTAAGCGGAAAGCCAAATTGCAGCGGTAGAAAAAGCCATGCCAAGCAAAGGTTTCGTGCAAAAGATAGCGTGTCGTTGTCGTCCCATTTCCATTCTCGGTAAAAATAAAACAAACAAAAAAAAAATTGTGCGAATTAGTTCTGGATTCGGGACCTAGTTCTGGCCCTTGAGACTGCCTGGGACTTCGCCGGTGTAACAAGACGTGTGCTCGCTGCATTAAATGGATCTCGCGAAAGTTATGCGTTGGTGTGTCGGGAACAACAAAAAGAAATCACGCCAATATATTCCCGGCAGACAGTAAAACCTCTGACTCAGAGTCGGACCATAATGAGAATGACAAATACTCGACGTGCAACGTGAATTCAGTCCCAGGAAATCTCAAAAGCAATGTTCAATTCAAATAATAATCGTCAGGGTAATTCGTGCGATCGAGAGAAAGACAGCATGCACAAGAATTCACACATTTCAATATTTTGGCAGAGTCTTAGGCGGTATTTGGAGAAAAGTCCGGTCCCTCCTTCTTTCTCGGTACCCGTAATGCCAGTGGCCAATCAGCCCGTGCTGTAATCTTATTTGTCTCGAAACTTGCGATAAATCAAATAATTCGGCGGCATGGGTACCGTAAGAGACGGCCAAATATTTTACAAAATGAATGATAATGGACAATGAGACGGCTTGAGAACGGGCCGTCGTGAATAAACAATTAAGGAACAAAAAAAACAAATATAAATCAATTAAACTAGACAATTGAAGTCGACGTCCCGAAGGCGGCTGAGACATTGCGCTAATCTTCGTCGCTCGAGTCACTCGGGCACAGCCGAGACGATGTCGTGACTCCGGATGACCACGCCGATTCGGGATGCGTTGTTGGTACCGCTGGATCTCTGGTACCGGCGGCCTGATGCACGTAATAAAGCGTGTGTGAGCCGTGAGATCGAGGATAACTGTCCTCGCCCTCCACCGGCGGACACTCGCAGCAAAGGCATTCTCCAGGCCTCGTCCCGTCCTGAGGCTGATCGGTTCCGGTAAAGCTCCCAACCCCCGACGTCGGCTGCTGCAACGGGGAATGGTACGCGAGGGCCGGAAACAGAGAGTTCTCCGGTGCAGGAGGGGCATGATAATACCTCCCCGCGTTGTAACTCCTTTCCGCCATTGTTGCCATCCTCTCCAGCGACTCGAAGGTTGAAACATCCGCACGCATGATGGCGATTTGCAGTCGAGGCAACATATTGCGGTGACAATAATCGAGTTGCTCGGATTGCCTCATTGGTGGTACCATACGTTCGAACATCGCTCTCAGACACGTAAGAAAATCGATAACGGGTTCCTCCGCGCCCTGCGTGCGTCTTAAAATTTCCTCTCGGAGCGAGAACTGCAGGGTGGGATCGCAGAATCTCGTCCGAAATGCGAACTCGCACTCCGCCCAGGTTCGGTACCGCAACCGTCCACTTCGGAACCAAATCCGCGCAATACCAGTCAAGAAAAACGGGAGGCAGCTGAGTAGCTCGGCGTCCGAGATCGGAAACATCCTGCGTCCTTCCTCGATGCGCGACAAAAATTCCTCGACGTCCTCGCCACGTGCTCCCGAGAATTTTAAATCCCATCTTCGCATGGTGTCGTACGCAGACATCCCCGTGTCCATCAGCCCGCGGTAACTCAGGCTTTCGTGGGGGCCCCGTCCAACGCGCGGATCGAAAGGTTCGACCGTGATGTGGGGTCGATCAGTCGTATAGGGAGGTGTCGACTGATTAAATGGCGAAGGCCAAGGTCGCTCGCACACATTACCGATATGACACGGTGCACCCGCCGCACCTTCCGGTCGTCGAATCCCGTCGTTTCCTGATAAAGTCGGAACAATCCTGCCTCCATCACCGGTGACAATTCCCGACGCCGTGCGTAAGGGGCGACTGCCGAACATGGTTGGATCGAGGTCCCGGTATACGCAGGGGCAAAGCACGGTCAAATAGCTGAGCAAGGAGTCAAGTGCGAAAATAGATTAAAATTAACAAAGAAATAGAGAAGGGAAAAAAACAAAAGATCACAAATAACACAAAAAAACAGCGCCAAGATAAAGATACCAAAAACGCGCGCAAAAATCTTAATCTACCTCTTACACCTAATATGCAGAAGCCGCAGACCCGAATTATTCTTCCATAATATTCTCGACAAATTCGTGCGACAATGCTATCACGGTACAATGCTGGAACTCGAACCAAATCTCCAATTTCGAGCCCCAGCCGAACAACCGATCGGCCAAACGCACGAAAAAACGGTAAACACTCGCCCGGCTAGCGAAGACGCGAAGCGGTACAGTCCGCGCCAAAAGTTCCACGCACGGCCTAACACCTCGCGGCAAACGGTACCGGAGCGCACAATCCGCAATTAACAAAACCAGTCAATCACATCGGCAATAAATAAGTCAACGATCGAAATGTCAATAAATAAATTATTCAATAAGTAAAATATCCCTAAATAAATTTGTCAAAAAAATAACAAAAAAAGTCAATAAATAAGTAAATCGAAAATAAAATGTCAACCAATAAATAAAATAGTCAATAATTAAAACTACAAATAAATAAAGTCAATAATTAAAAGGTAAATAATCAAACGGATCAAAAATCAAAACGTCAATAGAATGAAATAAATAAATCAAGGTAAAGAGTCAAGAAAATAAAATAATCAAATTAAATTAAAAAGTCAAGAAAATAAAATAAATAAATTAAATTAAAGCAAAAAAAAAGTCAAGAAATCAAATACGAATATTTATACCTAATAACATCTAATAACATCAAATAAACGAACGAATAAATATCGACCAACCGAACGAAAAAAAACAATTTAAACAAAACTATCGCAAAATTTTCACCTCGGGCCCCACGTTGGGCGCCACTTATGACCGCCAACTTTTCCCGAATCTACAAGTTTTGGGCCACCAACGGCGTACTCCTCGACCGCTTAATTTTTAACATTTTATGGGCGCCAGCCGATTAATTGTTAATCGACGCGGTCGGTACCGATGGAGATGTGAGCACGCACTCTTCCTGCTCCGGCAGCTGCAGTAAGGCTAGAGTAGAGGGGTGTGGGCGGTGAAAATTTGCTGAAGGCCGAACAACACGATCCAACAAAAATAACGAAACATATCCGGCCGAAGCCACCCGATTTATTGCAATCTTACAACAACCAAAAATCCGCGTACAAAATTGTCCCTACTAAATTCGCCCCAGCTACTCAATTCACCGGTTTGAATTTCTACGCGTGATTGACCCTGGCCCGGAGGAAAATAATGAAGGGAAAATAATAAAGAATAATACAACGTCGCAGAGAATCGAAGAAAGTAATAAGGAGAAAATAAATGATAAGAATAGTACCAAGAAAAAGTCTAGGAGAAATATAACGGGCCAGGCCTAATTTTCCCTACTGATCATAATTATCGGCCGGACTGTACCGCTGTCCGATCGTCGCCGTCACGCGAAGGGCGATGTTCCGCCGCGCACACTCACACACACAATCTCGGCGTGCAGGCTGCGCCTCGCAAACGCTTTCGGAGCGGTACCTTACGAAAATTCCACAAAACGAAAACCAACGACAGAAACGACGAAACGATATCGGCGGCGGTCTCGAGACCCGTGTAGTTTATATCGCGATGCTTTTTCGACGTCCTCGGCCGCGAAGGAAAGCCTACGTTTAATTACCCGCGCGAGCTCGAAACCCACACGCCGCGACACACACACACTCTCCTCCGCTCGTCGTAAACCACGCGCAGGTGATCTTTCCGATTTTCACGCTACCGGTGCGGCGAGAGGCCGTCCAATACCCGACACTTATGATCCCCGAAATACAATAGAAAGAAAAGATAGTTCCCCGAGAAGAAAAGACACAAAAAATAATGATCGACGGAAACATAAGCTAAGTTTTGCCCGGGACGGAACTCCACGCCGCGATCGAGTCGCGGGCACGCTCGATAAAATGCGCGCAGAACCGAATATAGACCGCGTGTCCAACGATTTTACTCCGAAAATCAGAAGTCTTACCGCAAGAACTGATGGTAACTTGAGTACTCCTTGTCGGTACCGGTTCCCTTCCGTCCTTCCAATGTAACCGGAAAAGAATAACTCCGCCGAACGACTCGGTAAAAGGGCTCCACCGCCTCGATATTCCACCCGAAAGTCCCCACGAAAAATCGGCGAGAACAATCGGCACGGCGAGCACACGTGTCCTATCTCCGTCGCTTCACGGAAGAGTCCCGACCTAATTTTTCGGAGTCGTGCTCGCCGCCTCGCTCGCGTTCTCTCTCGCTCCCCACTTTTCCCGATTTCTGGCCGGTGTCCGGTACCTGGCGACGCCCTACGACTATCACGAACTGTCCCACGCGCGAAATGAATATTCGAACGACAGCTACGCTGACGCTTCGTCCGAAAAGTCGCACGAGATTTCGCCACAATCGTAGTTTACGAGGATCTGTGACGCGACCCAAAAAATACCGCGTCACAACCTATAGGCCAAGATGGCCGCCGGTGGTGGGGGTGCTGCCGGGCCGCTAGGCCCGGCTGTTCGGCGCGAGGGTGGTTATCTCCCCCTCCCGCCTCCCCCGCATCTCGGTAGGGTGGTAGAGGGTGGTCAGGGTGAGCCGCTAGCGGAGCTGTTGTGTTGTCGGGTGGGAGAGAGAGAGAAAGTGTTGTGGAGAGGGAGTGAGAGTGAAAGTGAAGCGGCGGTGGTGGGGGAGGAGCTGCGTGGAGCGTGCGGGACAGCTGGTGACGGTGTATCGTCGAGTCGCGCCATCTTGGATTTTCCAAGAGCTGGCTAGCGTCGGGCCCAGCGTACCCCTCTCTCTTTCTCATGCGCGTAGGGTTTTCTCCCGAGGCTAGCTCGATGCTTTGCGTAAGCTAGCTTGGCCGAGCGGTCTAAGGCGCTGAACTCATGGGTCGTTTTCCTTGAAAGTGCGAGTTCGATTCCCGTACGGAAAAATGTTTTTATTTTTATTTTTTTTTCAGCTTATTCAGAAAATATATTAAAGGAAGGTGGGAAGGTAAGTAAAAATAGTTTTGTTATATATTTTTATAAAATTTTCATTTTTATTCTTAAATCTAGTTGTACAGTTTTCTTTGTGCGTATATTTTTATGCATATGTGAATCTTCGGTAATTGTTCTCTAAGGTAGTTCTTTTATACGAGCCGCCACTGCACGGAAAATGTATTCACGATGAATGCATAATAATTCTTTGGCGATCAACTGCCGTTTGTCACTCGTCTCTTTATCTTCTCGTCGGTTTTTCAGGGCTAGAATTATGCGTTCATCCATCATATATTTGAACGCGATTGACGAGACTTTTTCTCTTGTAGCATTATGCCACTCCTGTACCGTACTCTCAAAACTAATTTCCTCAATGATAATATCTCTGATATCTCGCACAAGCTCGAGTTCGTCTTTAAGTAAACGAATTCTATGATATATGCATTTACTCAGCATCACGAGTCCCTCGTACGTTGTTTTTTGGAAGAGAATACCAACGGGGTACGTATTCTTGGGTCTTTTGTTCCTCTGATGCTGTGTTTCTTCGGCACCAAAGTTTTTCTTCGGTGAGTCTTTTATTTCCAACAAAATAGCTTTTTCGTTGTAAGCCGTCGTAAAACTTATTTTCTGGCGGCCAAGCGGGTTCATATTCGGAGTTCGATCGCTGGCAGAGCCTTTTTCTGCATTGAACCACGGGGTGATAATTGTCATCCGCTCGCAGAGGTGATGCCACTCGACGACGTTGAGGGAAATCCCTGCCGCGTGACGGCCGGAGAATTTTATTGCCACCTCGAAGTCGTGTCCGTTTACTAGCTCAAGTCCCACCGTGACCATTTTACTATCCGAGGTATTCAGGCTGTATGTTGTGGATAATAACATTGCCTTGCTCAAGGGTTGCCAACCAACTATAGGGTTAAGCGTATTGTAATCTCCGCGAACTCGTTTCGACTCGGACTTCGTTGTAGTATTTACAGCGGAAGACGGAGAAAGTATTCCCGACGCGAATAATTTTTTCTGGGCTTCCTTCACAACGTCGGTAAAATTTTCCATTTTTTCTCACTATGTTTGGAGGGTATTTCAGAGAGAGACTGCACTGTCCAAGTCGTTGAGACGTAATGATTCGGGGGTGAAGGCCCGCTCGAGGGTTAGAGCCGGAGAAAGTGATGCAATTTTGCGGGAGAAGGGGTAAAGACACGCCTCAAGGATGCTGTTGTCTCAGGTGGGGGTGCGCGCATTGCATTGGGCCTTGGAGGCTGTGTAGACCACCCGCGCCGAATCACTCTTTGGCTAGCGTTTTCCGAAGAGACATAACTCTTCCCAAGATTGGTGCATTCCAATACAGGCGTGTTAATACACAAACGTTTGTGGAAATAATAAAGAAAAAACTGAACATTTACAGCTATTCGCGACAGTCGATGGTCAAGCGCTGAGAGACAAGAAAAAAACTTTCACAGGTGCGAGAATTAAATGAAAATTTACAGCTATTCGCGACAGTCGATGGTCAAGCCCTGAGAGGCAAGAAAAAAAAACTTCCAGCGGTGCGAGAATTAAATGAAAATAATGTAAAACGTCGGACACAGGGTACAATGAGACACTCTAGCCTTTACAACACTGAAGGGTTGCGGGCCGGTTAAGACGCCGGGTAGGTGCAATAAAATACTTAAGCAGGGATACTCTCTGCCCCACGCACCTTTCGAGTACAATTTTTATAGTACGTAGTCCGAAGGTTTTTTCTACCTAGTGTTTCGGAATGCCAGAAAAAATTAGAAAAGGATAGTTTTTAACTAGCCAGTGACAGTTCTCGGGTCATTGCAGATGAGGGGGGAGGAAAACTATAAGTTTGCGAGTTTTCCCGAAATGTACATTATTTCGTGTACGCATTCGAGCCGGAACACTGTCAGCAGTTTCAGTTAGTGGTGCTAAGTTCTGTTGTTAAATTTTTTTGCGAACTTTCTCCGATAAACGAGATAAAATGGTCGATGCCGCGGTTCGAAGAATTGTTCGTGAGGTGGTGATGGTGTTGGAGGAAAACCCCTCGTTGACCGTAGAAAATTTGCTAGCACGCTCTAGCGATAGAGCATTAAAGTGTCTGCGTCATGAAGCCTTGATAACGCGATTCAAGGCTCTTGTGGGTTACCTCTCGGTGAAGAGTGTTTTAAAATTATATAACGCAGGCAAATTCAGTGCGAGCCTAGACGTTTTGAAGATTGTGCGTGCGATGGTTAACCATTCTCAGAATGTTTCGCCCAGGGATGTCGCCGCTCTTAACGAAGAGATCGCTCAATTTGGTAAGAATAACTTTATTTTCCAATGTTTAAAGAAATAATGTCGGTGTTTATTCATTTTTTTTTCTTTTCGTGTAATGACTGGCGTTTTCTCTTTTGTAAAATGTAGAAGCGCAAGATTAACGGAAGAGGCCGAGAACGCCGCTGCTGCAGCTACCGCACTTGATGCGGAAGCTGCAAGAATTACGGCCGAAGCTGCAAGAATTGCTGCCGAAGCTGCGCGGATTTGTGCAGGCCAAGAGAAAGCGCGTCGGGAGGCCGCGGACTACGCAAAAGCTGCTGCGGAGGCTGTACGCGTTGCTAGTGAGATGTCTCGCAGCAACAGTCTTCGAACTGTCGCCGAAATACACGAGTCGCTATGGGGGAATGACTCGAAGTGTTTAGAGACATCCGGGCACGCTAATGTCAGCCACCTAGAGAGATCGACCAGTAATGGTAAAAAAAAATTACTACAAATTTTATTTTGTTAATAACTGCCTGGAGATACATATTGAAAATAAATATAATTAATGTTTTTTTTTGTTTTTCTTTTTGTTCATCAGTGTCGACGCATTTCGAGGAGCTCCTCAATTCTACAATTAACTTGTCGATAATTGATGACGACGCCGAGGAGGAGGAGGATCATCGCCAGGTTCTTGCGTCCCAGGGTTCGCAGACTCGTGCAACCTCGTCGCAAGTCGGGTCTGGCCTGGTGAACGAGCCGAGTCAACCACCATCGGATATGGTTATTCCGGAGAGCGATGATGATGACGAGGATTTCGTCCCATCATCACAGCCTCCGCAGCCTTCAACGCCACAACCTCCGATGACTCAGCCTCCGACGCCGCAGCCTCCAATGCCGCAGCCTCCGACGCCGCAGCCTCCGACGCCGCAGCCTCTGACACCGCAGCCTCCGACGCCGCAGCCTCCGACGCCGCAGCCTCCAACACCGCAACCTCCGACACCGCAGTCTCCAACGTTCTCAGAGTATCTCCAAGAGGCGCAAACTCCATTGTCCGGTGAGTCGAGAATTTTCCACCACGTAGAGAAGCGACGATTCTTCAATAAATTTAAGAGTATGGGGTCTACAATTACGTTTAAGATTCGCGAACCGGCGGCAAATGCGGGCGTAGTTGAATGGTTAGAGTCGGCGATGAAAGAAATTCATACTCTTCTAGTTAGTGGCAGCGAGCCTACTGATATGATTGGTATCGAATTTCGAAGCGCAGCCTTTACGCGGGGTCCTGTTGGTATTTCGTACAGGCCCGTGAGGGAGTTTCATTTCGACAATCTTTTCGAGATGATCAGCAGTGTAGCGCAAAGCTCCGCGGGTTTTTGCATAGACGACTCGTTTACAGTCGCGAGTAATATAATCTCAATGCCTGTGGGGTCCGGCAGACCTAAAAAACCAATCCGGGGTGATATTTCAAAAATATCGATATTGAATATTACGAACGCTGACAATCTCTGTCTACCGAGGGCTATCGTTAGCGGTAAAGTATATGCAGAACGGGGTCATTTGCGTCAGGGCAATCTGCACCAGCAGTGGGAACTCGTGCGTAAAGAAAATTCAGGTAGACAGACCGCTTTGGCTGAAGCTTTACTCGAGTACGCGAACATCGAGATTCCGGAGGGTGGATCTGGAATCGTAGAGCTGCAAGCCTTTCAACAGGTACTAGCTCCGGACGGAATAGCCGTCATAGTTTTCGATCGTGATGGATTCGGCAGTAGTGAACCGGCATTTTTCGACGGTACAGACAGTGTACTCCAGTGTGTTCCGGATGTGCGACACACCGTTTATTTGTTATACGATAGCGAGGACCGTCATTACGATCTCATTTTAAAACTCGCCCAGGCAGCCGGCTTTAGTTTTTTCTGCGTCCCGTGCGGGTTCGCTTACAGTCGGGTCACAGCGCATAAATGCACGCAGAAGTGTCCGCACTGCAAGAGTAGTCCGCCGTGTAATCCGGAACTAGAAAAAATCCGATGTGTAGATTGCAGCCGATTCTTTCGCGGGGTTGATTGCCCTGAAAGGCATAGAGAGATCGGTTCGCACGGCGCGCAGACGCGTTTGTGCGACATGTTACAGACGTGTCCAAACTGCTTGCGACAAGTCTACAAGAAAGACAGTGCGGTACACGAGTGCGATCGGTATTATTGTAAAACGTGCAAAGTAGTCAGGCCTGAAAACCATCAGTGTTTCATGGCCAAACTGCAGCCTGCTAAACCATCCAAACTGCCGGATTTGTTTATTTTCTATGATTTCGAAACCCGACAGGAGCGCAGAGTTGAGGGTACCAACGACATGTACCTGCACGAGCCAAATCTGTGTGTCAGTCAGCAGCGTTGCACAGAATGTATCGATCTGCCAGATGATGTATGGGCGTGTAGTTTGTGCGGCCGAGACGGAGAACAAATTTTTAAAGGAAACCCGCTCGCAGGGTTTTTAGAGTTTTTGCTTCAAGAGCGTAACGTCAACCAAATTGTATGCATAGCGCATAACGCGAAAGGCTTTGACGCCCAATTTATTCTTGAGTATCTCGTCGAACGCCTGGGTAATACTCCGAAACTCATTACAAACGGGACGAGTATCATGGAGATGAAAATCGGCAAGCTAAGATTCGTAGACAGTTTAAACTATTTTCATATGCCCCTTAGCAAACTCCCAAAAGCCTTCGGCTTAGGAGATGATATCTTTAAAGGTACGTTCCCACATCTGTTTAATACAATAGCTAACCAAAATTACAAGGGTCCTCTACCGCCTCTAGCTAGCTACTCGCCCGATACAATGTCGCAGGCGGATCGAAAAGTGCTGATAGACTGGCACGAGAAAAATACAGCTGCAGGATACGTGTTCGATTTTCAACAGGAAATCGTATCGTACTGTCGAACCGATGTGGCAATTCTCCGAAAGTCGTGCGTAGCGTTTCGGAAAATTTTCATGCAGCGAGGTAGAGTGTGTCCGTTCACCGAAGCAGTCACCATTGCATCCGCGTGCAACAAAGTTTTTCGTCGAAACTTTTTGGACGAAGATAAAATAGCCGTCTTACCGCGAAACGGGTATCGTCGCGCAGATAGACAATTCGAGATAGCGATCGAGTGGCTGTTGTGGGAAGAACAAAACGTCGGTAAACCGATTGTTCATGCGGGTCGCGGCCGTGAACACAGGTTACGCGACGGAACACTCGTCGATGGGTACGTGCAAACCGACGACGGTGTAGAGCACGTGCTACAGTTCCATGGCTGTTTCTTCCATGGTTGCGATAGATGCTACACTACAGTTAGCAAGCGCAACGAAGAATTTTGCGGCTGTACTCTTAACGATCGCTTCACACGCACGCTGGCTATCTCGGCGCGTATAAAGAGTCTCGGCTACACCCTCCACGAAATGTGGGAGTGCGATTATAAACGGTTAAAAAGTAGGAATCCGGATATAAATGCTGCTATCGACGGTCACCCGGTATTGTTAAATAAGCCGTTAAACCCTCGCGACGCGTTCTTTGGGGGTCGTACGGGGAATACGCGTAGTTATTACGAGATAAGTGGCAGCGAAAAAATCCACTACATCGATGTATGCTCGCTTTACCCATACATCTCGAAGTATGGTCGTTTTCCCGTCGGTCATCCACAAGTATACACCGAGGATATCTGCAGAGATCTCGTCGGAGTAAACAATGATTTACGAGACGTCGAAGGGCTCGTACGATGCACTGTACTACCGCCGCGAGATCTTTACCATCCTGTGCTTCCCGTTCGTATGCATAATCGACTAATGTTTGCATTATGTCGAAAATGCTGCGAGGAGATGCATCAGGGTCCGTGTAATCATGACGCAGAATTGGATCGAGCTTTCGAGGGTACGTGGGTATCGTGTGAGCTCCAGAAGGCTGTCGAAAAGGGCTATAAGATTCTAGCCGTCCGCGAGATCTGGCAGTACGAGGTTGAGCAGTATAGTAAGAGTACAAAAACTGCCGGCCTTTTTGGTCAGTATATCAACCTCTGGTTAAAGATAAAGCAGGAAGCTAGTGGATGGCCGACTGAGTGCACAACGAGGGAGAGTCAGGACGCTTACATTGAAAGCTTTCGCGAGGCCGAGGACGTACAGCTAGAGCGCGACTGTATCGAAGTAAATCCGGGACTTAGGTCGGTAGCAAAACTTTGCTTAAATTCGTTTTGGGGAAAATTCGGTCAGAGGGAAAATTTACGAAAGACAGAGGTTGTTACGACGCGCCACAGACTTTTAGAGCTTTTGTCGGACCGTAGCTGCATTGTTTACAAGATTATTCATGTGAATGATGAGGTTATGTACGTATCGTGGGAAAAAATTGCTGAAAGTATCGAAGTCAACCCCCATGTAAACGTTGTCATCGCCGCCTACACCACCGCACAAGCTAGACTTAAATTGTATTCGTATCTCGAACAACTAGATAAGCGTGTACTTTATTATGACACCGACTCGTGTATATATGTAAGTACGGGTAACGCCGGAGAGTACGACCCGCCGCTGGGCAATTTTCTCGGAGACATGACCGACGAGTTGACGGGCTACGGGATCGGTAGCTTTATTAAGCGTTTCGTGTCGGGTGGGCCTAAGTTTTACGGCTATGTCGTGCAGAAACCTGACGGTACAGAGCTTGCAACATGTAAAGTGAAAGGAATCGGACTCAATTACAGGACCAGCAAAGAGATTAACTTTGAATCGATTTGTAACCTGATCAAAGAGTCCGGCACAGCTATCACCGTAGACTTTAGTACCATCCGCCGAAACGCTTTTCACCAGGTTTATACGCGACAAGAATCGAAAACTTGTAAACCCATTCTTGTAAAGAGACGCCGATGGGGTGAACACGATTCGCTACCGTATGGGTACATAGGTTAAGATTTGTAAATAATAGGAATAGGAATATTGTAAATAAATTTTTAAAAAATCCTCGTTTAATTTTAGGCGCCGGCTGGATGTACGAGTTGTATCCAGAGTTGTGGCTAGGCCCCATTAATGAAGCTTATAGATAAACATTTAATGTAGATATAGAACATTAAGTATTTCTAAAAAAAAAAATGGACTGAGCCAATAAATAAATAGGTTTTCTTTTTGGCAAATCACTTTCTTCTTACTCGAACTCCTTCATTATTTTTTCCCTATCCTATCAAACTGTGCTTTAAATAATTAAGAATATATTGTGTGTTTGTTTCAGACATCGATCTTTCGCTAAGACTCTTCGGAAACAACGCCGAGGATTTTATTATGGAAAATTATATCGGAGACTCGGGTTACCGCACTGACTCCTTCTAAGGAGATTAATTTTTAATTTTTTTAATTTTTAAAATTTTTCAATTTTTTTAATTTTAAATTTTTTAAAATTTTTAAATTTTTAAATTTTTTAAAATTTTTAAATTTTTTAAAATTTTTAAATTTTTAAATTTTTTTAAATTTTTAAATTTTTAAATTTTGTTAATTTTTACATTTTTTTTGTAATTTTGTAATTTTTTTATTTTTTAATAAATTTTTTTGTGTGTGAAATAAATCTTGTGTTCTGTGTAATCTCTGCATATTTAATACCCCTCATACTCCTCGTTCCTCTCATTAGCCGATATGGATCCGCGCTGGAAGCACCCCTGGACATCCATAATCGCCGGTCCTACGGGGTGCGGTAAAACATGCTTCGTTAAGAAGTTTTTAAAATATATTTCTAGCATGGCCGACGTACAGTTTGCTCGCATTCTTTTTTATTATTCGGAATGGCAGGACGGGTACTCCGATTATGGTAAAAATATCGAATTTTTAGAAAGCTTACCGCAAAGTTCGGACATTGCCGGTGATCGTAGGCCAAAACTTTTAATTATTGACGATCTAATGCGCGAATCTTCAAATGGCGAAATTATAGACTTATTTACTAAGGGGAGCCACCATAAAAATATTAGCGTGATTTTTATAACGCAAAATATTTTTCATCAAGGTCGTGGGCAGCGGGATATTTCCCTTAATACAAATTATATCGTAGCTTTCAAAAATCCTCGAGATCGCGCACAAATTTCACATCTGGCACGTCAAATTTACCCCGAAGATCCAACATTTTTACAAGAAGCTTACCACGATGCAACTTCGAAACCACACGGTTATTTACTTCTAGATCTTAAACAGGCTACTCCGGATAATTGTCGATTCCGTACATGCATTTTCCCGGACGATCCGTACAATTTTGTGTACGTACCGAAACGGGGCACCGGCGCTCGCTAATTTCTCAAGTATAAATAGGCAGTAACGAATGTACGAACATCATTCGAGTCTCTGCTATGGCTCCATCAACAACGGCTAAAGCTTCGCTTGGAAAAAAGAACGCGATCCTACTACACGCTCTATGTCATCTGGATAAACAGCCGCGTGAATCATTATTGCGTACAATAGATAGAAACGGTGTTCGGTGTATTTGTGAGTGTGCGTTAAATACCTTAAACGGTGCAGTCCCATTGAAAAAGAGTGAACGAATAAAACTATCCAAATATAAAAAAATTTTACGCCGCCTCGTAAATAAAACTGGTAGTTGGAAGATGAAAAAACGTGTAATTGTGCAAAAGGGAAGCGGATTCTTACTACCTCTTCTTCTCCCAATCATAGGCACTGTGCTGTCTAATATTTTCACACGTAATTGACAAGATGCAGCACGCAAAGAAAATGGTTTTAGTACCTCAAGATGCTGTCATGCCATCGCGCGAGCAGATAGAGCAAACACGCTCCGTTCAAACACCCGGCACTACACTCAGTAGACTCGATGCCGAAATGGATGATATACTTCGCTCAGTAACTCCTGCGAACCAACGTGAAAAATGGAAACTTTACCAGCAAGTTTTACAACGCCACCAGTTTTTTGTCGATGAGGAGAGACGACCTAAAATTATCACAGCTTCGTCGGTCAGCGCGAAACCTGTCGAGGAAATACCTGAGGAAGCTGCACAAGCAACTACCGAAGCAGAGAAAATATCTGATGAAGTTATTGTGGCTAGTGTACCAAAAACATATAGAAGACAAGCGGAGCAGTTATTGAATCATTTGCATGCCAGCTCCAACACCACTCTAACGTGGGATAAATCGGGAGTGGTCCATATCGACGGTGAACCAATAAAAGAATCGAATATTATAGATCTTGTAAATGATACTATGCGCCATAGAAAAACTGTGCGTGCCATTGGTCGTGAACAATTTGGAAATGAACTCAGGCGTTTAGGGATCCCTCGTGAATTTATTGGTAATACAAGCCTGTTGCATGAGAGTCGGAATCTCAACATACCTCTAAATTCTAGACGAAACTTGGCAAAGTCAAATCCTAATACACCGGATACAACTCAGAATAGCTTAAATTTATCAGGCAACAGGCGTCGAACTCCTACTAGTGACTCAATACGATCGTGGAAAACATTAAAACTGAAATAAAAAAAAATAGAATGGATTTATTAAAGAAGTTTTATTATGATCCTACGCATCACGCTGCA
This sequence comes from Ichneumon xanthorius, assembly GCA_917499995.1. Lineage (NCBI taxonomy): Eukaryota > Metazoa > Arthropoda > Insecta > Hymenoptera > Ichneumonidae > Ichneumon > Ichneumon xanthorius. The sequence continues at coordinate 341,894 of CAKJTD010000041.1, read as the reverse complement.
TACGCCGGCGCACCAAATCTAATTTATGTAGCTGATAAAGAAAAAATACCTCGTAAGGATGTGACTGGCTGGTTAAGAACACAAGATGCGTATACACTACACAGACCTATACGACGACGATTTCCGCGGCGACACTACGCCGTCGATAATATCGATGACGTGTGGGAAGCTGATCTCGTTGATCTACGCTCTCTGAAAGATGAAAATGACGGCTCTGTTTATCTTTTAGTGGTTATTGATGTTCTCAGCAAGTATGCATGGGTTGAGACGCTGCGTGATAAAACTTGTACAGAAACTGCAGAAGGGTTCAAACGAATACTCTCTCGAAGCAGTGGTCGAGCGCCTGTATGGCTACAGACAGATCGAGGCAAAGAATTTGTCGGTAGCGTTTTGCAGCGATTTTTGAAGAGTCGTGGAATAAATTTCCGAGTGGCCCGAAACCCCGATATCAAGGCCGCTATTGTAGAACGTTTCAACAGAACATTAAAGGAGCGGATGTGGCGATATTTTACACATAAAAATACACGACGCTATATCGATGTATTACAATCTATAGTGCATGCTTACAATGATACAAAACACTCTACTATCAAGATGCAACCGGCGGCCGTGACTCTGTACAATGCGGCTATCGCACACGCAAATATGGTGAAACGATACAAGCTGTGTCACAAAATGCCTAAATACAAGGTCGGTGAGCTTGTACGCATCAGTAAAGCAAAGTCTGCGTTCGAGAAAGGTTACAAAGCTCGCTGGAGCGAAGAAATATTCAAGATTCACAAGATTATTACAAATAGACAACCACCCATATATGAACTGGTTGATTTGAACGACGAGGAAATTGACGGTTTTTTCTATGAAGAAGAATTAAGCGTTGTAAAGAAGGAAATTGAAACGGAAGAATTTTTAATTGAAAAAATTCTCAAGACTAAAGGGAAAGGCCGTAATAAACAATACTTTATTAGCTGGCGAGGATACCCCGAAAAATTTAATTCCTGGATACCTGCAGCAAATATAGTGAATAAATAGTAGCAAAATTTCAAAAATGAGAGATCAGTTTTACCTTGTGCTACCGAGCAACAGTAGTATGAAGTACTACCCCGATAATACGGTGGCACACTATATAACACAGCTTCCAAAACAATTGAAGATGCCTGGAGAATGGGCTGTAGCCTTAACAGAAATTCAATTTCCCCGTACGTTTCTGCATGTAGATGAGATAAATAAAGCTGATGGTGGGACGCCTCCAATAACAGCTCTTAGTAACCAATATCAGTGGGTTAAGATTAACAATAACCGTAACCCAAAAAAGACTATCATATCACTGAGCCCTTCTACACTTCCGCTAGGCACAGAATCTACTTCAGATTCTATACCACAACACGGTGTGAAAAAGCTAGCTACCTCACAGACGACTACTCCGCAAGATAATACTACCGATACCGTCACGCGAAAATATACTAAGCATCCGAAAACGCACAAAGTTATAATTCCTGTTGGGCTCTACGCCAGTGTGAAAGCACTAATTGACACCATTAATCAAACGGATGTATTCAAAGATCATATCTACCTTGAATATAATGAGGATATTGGCGGGATTGTAAGCTTGAAACGAGTACCTGATAGCTGCGTTGTAGATAAGTGTGTACTTCCACATCTTATATGTCTTGATGATAAACTTTCTAAAGCTTTGGGTTTCGAACCCGGAAAAATTATGGATATTCATAAACAATCGGTGTTTATCGCAAATTACCCTGCTAATTTATCGCTATCGCTTCCTGATAAACTATTCGTATATACAGATATATGTGAAAATTATATAACCGGCGATGCTCAGACACCTCTGTTACGCATCGTACCTGTAGATAATACCAATTATATTTATGGGTCTACGCAAACTAAATCATTCTCCCCGCCAATTTACATACCTTTATTACGGACTGAATTCGGCACGATCGAGATAGATATAAGGACCGACACTGGTAAACCTGTACCATTCCAGAGCGGAACGTTGACCGCTACATTACATTTTAAGCGTATACGATAAAATATATCGCTATGGATCGATATATTGATCATTACGAGAGCCAAGTCGGCGGCGGTGTTGATCGTGTTTTCATTGGGGCTCCCTATCAACGAGGCCATGGTCTAGGAAGCTTTCTCAGTGGTTTATTTCGACGTGCATTACCATTGCTCACACGTGGCGCTCGCGCTGTCGAAAAAGAAGCGCTACATGCTGGTATGAATATATTGGGCGATGTTGCGCACAACACTCCCTTCAAAGATTCATTCAGAGCCCGTATGACCGAGAGTGGGAGAAATTTGAATCGCAAGGCTGACGAAACATTTGAGAGTCTCATGCAGGGTTCAGGATATAAAATACAGGACCGCTCGGCACAGCATCATTCGTTGTTTGGTCACGCTAGTCCTCACATCGGTTCTCCTACACTTAGAGCTGTAAAATATACTAAAACTCGTAGGCCTAGAACAGCTACAAAGAAAAAGAAAAAAGTTTCAACCGATAAACGTAATAAGAAAAAGGGGCGTAAATCAGCAAAGCCTAAGAAAATCCTACCAGAAAAACTAAAAAAACAAAAATTGTTAAGCGCAAAAAACGCACCGTTGCAGATATATTTGGCTAATTAACTAAATAAAATGTCTTTCTTACACGCGCACTCTTGCGAGTGCTTGAAATCAGAGCTGGATTTATTCACTCTCCCACCAACGCAGACAAGTATAGAAGGTTCTCAAGGAATTCATTATAAGCCCATTTCTTCACTGACAGATGAGGCTCCCATTGAATTTGTTGTCCCCGGTCATGGTGATGAATACATTGATCTAGCCCATACAATGCTAAACTTACGTATTAAGTTACAACCCAGGAACGGCGCCGTTGACGCTCATGATAAAGTAGCACCTGTTAACAATCTACTGCATTCATTATTCAATCAACTAGATGTATCATTCAACCAGAAACTTGTATCACCCTCGAATAATGCCTATGCGTACCGAGCATACATTGAATCACTACTGACTTACAAGGCTTCAACAAAAGCCTATCAACTCGGTGCCAGTATGTGGATAGATGATACACCGTTATTTTTCAACTCTCAACCAGTTTCGACGGCTCCGCCGGCTGAGGGTAGACAAGTCCCCGTGCAAGCGAACAAAGGTTTAGCTGCGAGGCAGGCTTAATGGCGAATGGTAAAACGGTAGATCTTACCGGATATCTACATTCTGATATCTTCAATCAGGAAAAGTTTTTACTCAACGATGTTGAACTACGCCTTCGTCTTATACGGTCGAGAGATGCCTTTTGTCTTATGGACGCGTCTGGGAAGGTTTATACGGTGCATATAGTCGATGCTAGTCTCATTGTCCGACGTGTTAAAATTAGCCCTGGTGTTTTGCTAGCCCATGCTAAGGCTTTGAGTAGAGGAACGGCTAAATATCCGTTTACTCGAGTTGAAGTGAAACCATTTACTATTCATGCAGGTGTTCATGGCGAAACACTTGATAATGTTGTACTTGGTCAGCTTCCGAGACGAATCGTGCTGGGCTTGGTCGATAATCGAGCCTTCAATGGAGATAGAACTATGAATCGGTTTAATTTTCACCACTACTCATTAAATTTCTTATCCCTCTACGTAGACGGTGTACAGGTACCTAGTAAACCTCTGCAACCTGATTATGATGAAGGCCTTTACACCGAGTCGTATCATACTCTAGTTTCTGGTACGGGAATACTTTGGGATGACGATAGTTGTGGTGTAACAAAAGATGCGTATCCGTTTGGTAACTGTCTATACTGCTTCGATTTAACGCCCGATCTTTCTGCTGGGCGAGCCGGCCACTGGAATCTTGTTCGACACGGTAGCGTGCGTGTAGAAATACGTTTCAAGACTGCTTTAACGAGTACTGTAAATTGTATTGTGTACTCGGAATTCGATAATGTCGTCGAGATCGACGCGTCCCGACAAGTCATGGTAGACTTTTCGGGGTAAGCCTGAGTGCTTCAATAATTATCTAAGATTAGTAAATATTATTATATTATAAGGTTGTAAGGTTTTATAAATAAATAATATGTTAACCCAGAATTAAGCGGATTTATGTTTTTATTCGATTTTTAATCTCTCGAAAACCTCCACCAACTCCCGCATTTCATCATCATCATCATTTTTAACAATATTAAATCCTCCCGTCGCTTTCGACTCTTCTCCTTTTTTCTTCTTCTTCGTCTCCTCTGCTTCTTCTGGCCTTTTTCGTTTTTCAGTGTCGATCTTTCCGCTGCGCCGTGGATTGTCCTCATGGATACATTCACAGGCTTGCTGTAACAAAACGAATGTATATACATATTTAATGAATCAGTTTTTTCTTTTTTACGACTCCAAGCTTTAATTATTAAGCTAAGTGTTACTCACTGATGCCCGCAGTTGCCTCCGCCTTTCACGAGCGAAATACTGGCGTCTCCGAATAAACCATATTTTTGGAGGCTGTTTCGGATACTGATTCCGGTTGTTCCGTCGGGGTGTCGATTTCGTCCTCGGGTGTTGTACCCCGCCGTGCCTAGTCCGTTCTTCCGCATGCGCTCCTCTCTGTTGAGACGCGTGATTACACCTCGTGAACACCACAGATTTTACTCTTGGATGGACCATTTTTAGATGTATACCGTAGGAGAATTATTTTGTAACTGAACTTCCACTGCGTTACGCCACCTAGCAGGACTCGTGCAAGGTGTAGTAAAATAGTGGGGGTGATCGAAGGGACTGTTTACGTCACTTTTCTTCTCAACTATTTGTAAGCAGGCGTCTCAAGGGGTTGGGCCATTACAGGACCAAAAAAAAGTCACACCCTCGCTCATCCCCTCCATCGCCAACATCTCGCCGATGAATCTGCACCGCTCATCGGTAGAACATAGAGATCCTTCGACAGTAGCGGTTGTACTTACTGGACCATAACATTTTTCACAAAAATGGACTACGTCATCGATATTCAAGGGTTTTACGACAAGGATGACTGCTTCATTGCTAAAGAAGTAGCTGTCGCCACTCTTGATAAAGAGTATTTCGGGCATTGGATCACCGCTCCAGCATACGTTTTCACGGATCTCCCGAGATCAGTGCGCGCGAAGAATAATTGGACGACTCGCCATCATCACGGCCTAGAGTGGTTCGAAGGAGATGTAGGACTCAGAGCACTACACGCAAATCTCCGACAGATCACACGAGCTGCTGGAACGATTTACACTCGTGGGCATGAGAAGGCAAAATATCTGCAAATTGTTACGGCACGTGAAATAAAAAACCTTGAGGAAACGGATTGTCCATCATTCAACGATCTACCTTCCTCGGCGCAAGTGTGTCTGCATCACGGGCTCTTAAACAGACCGGAGCTGTCTTGTGCCTTAAACAACGCTGCAAAATTAAAGGAGTGGATTCTGCGCGACATACCTCCTACAGCCACGCGGATACAGCAGTTTGACTTCTCGCCTGAACCTGTGAATCTGAAGAAGCCACGCGACTGTTACTCTCCAGTCGTAACAAGTGATGAATACGATCCAGATTGGCCAGGCACTGCAGGGCGTACACTCTAAAGTCTCGTAAAGTCATGCTGCAGATCAGATTCCAGCTCTCTTAACGAGACCGACAGCCCTTATTGTGAACACTGATGACCACACGCGTCCTGGAACACACTGGGTCGCAATCTACATCGATGGCCGAGGACGTGGATCGTACTTCGACAGCTACGGCATTCCGCCGCTTATACCAAGCCATATCCACCGTCTACGTAAGAACTGCACACTCTATCGATGGAATACCAAGCAGCTTCAAAGCCTCTCTTCAAATGTGTGTGGCCAGTTTTGTATTATGTTCCTTTATCATATGTGTGGCGGGGGATCTCTACTACAATTCCGGAATCTTTTCACCGCCGATCTCAAACAAAACGATCGAATTGCCGCGAGATTTTATAAACGTATAATGAGTAAGCTGCCGACGGCGATGAAAAACATTAATAAACACTCTGGGAACTCGTTAATGGGTCGTGGAGGCTATGTTAAAAAATTTGTTCAACATTGCTGCGCTAGATTAAATCATTTTTAAATTTGTATACATTAAAGCTGTACAAGTAGATTCAAGAATAAAAATGAAAATTTTATAAAAATATATAACAAAACTATTTTTACTTACCTTCCCACCTTCCTTTAATATATTTTCTGAATAAGCTGAAAAAAAAATAAAAATAAAAACATTTTTCCGTACGGGAATCGAACTCGCACTTTCAAGGAAAACGACCCATGAGTTCAGCGCCTTAGACCGCTCGGCCAAGCTAGCTTACGCAAAGCATCGAGCTAGCCTCGGCAGAAAACCCTACGCGCATGAGAAAGAGAGAGGGGTACGCTGGGCCCGACGCTAGCCAGCTCTTGGAAAATCCAAGATGGCGCGACTCGACGATACACCGTCACCAGCTGTCCCGCACGCTCCACGCAGCTCCTCCCCCACCACCGCCGCTTCACTTTCACTCTCACTCCCTCTCCACAACACTTTCTCTCTCTCTCTCTTTCCCACCCGACAACACAACAGCTCCGCTAGCGGCTCACCCTGACCACCCTCTACCACCCTACCGAGATGCGGGGGAGGGGGGAGGGGGAGATAACCACCCTCGCGCCGAACAGCCGGGCCTGGCGGCCCGGCAGCACCCCCACCACCGGCGGCTATCTTGGCCTATAGGTACTGACGAAAACTGACCCCCACCACTGCCCGCCCGACGGCGGCCATCTTGGCCTATAGGTACTGCTGTGTACTGATATCTCTCTTACGCTTTTGTTCGGGTGTATGACTCGGCAATCTATTTGAAGGCAAATTACTTATTAGTGATTTCGACCGTGACCGAGTTAATCGCGCTGTATCAACTGTCCCGCTAATACTCATGAGCGGGTATACAATATAAAAACAGGCCGCGTTCGAGCCTCGAGTTGGGCGCCAATGTACAGATGAATTATTTAGATAATGATAACGGCCAGATAAATTTAAAAAATAATATTAAAACTAAATTACACTGTTCCTTGTAAAAGGTAAGTTACGTATGCACAAGACAAAACGAGAAGAACGAATAAAAACACAATAAACAGCGAGTCGATCATTTTATTTAGAGCCGAAAAATATTGAATAAATTTACTTTTAATTAAAATAAAATTGTAGGGAAAAAATAAACATAAAAATTTAATTTGTATCAATAAATAACTGCAGGTTAGCTTTATACGATCGATGGTCTTGATAATTTCACGTTTAACATTAAATTTCTCCTGCTTATAAAATACTTCGTCTCCTACTTCGGCCGTAGATAAATCGGGAATATAAGTGTCGGTATTATTAAAAACTTATCTCAATTTTTCTCGTCTACGAAAAGATTCCTTTCATCGTTCCACTGGGTTCGACTCGTCCTCCAGGATCCAAGGAAAGCGATGTGAGGCACGATAATTTCGGTGCAAATAAATTAATATTTGTAAAAAGTAACTCGGTCAACCGAATATTAACCAACACCCCTCAGCGGGTATCAGGCGACGAGAAAGCCGACTACTCATGTCGAATATTCGGAGAGAAGTGAGTGAGGTGGGAGGCTGCTCATTACCGGACGACCGATCGTACAAATACCAACCTACGAGATATCTAATGATAAGGCTAAACGCTTTAAGTCTGAATTCGCGGTTAGACCGCGTAATTTTAAATGATCTCGCTACAAGTACATACCTCAAGTAGTATTTATGAATTATTTCAGAATTTTCTCGGCATGCTACCGGCCAGCCCGAATCTCTATGCGAGCGAACAAACTCGTTTAGAGCCTTAAGGCCCTTTAAGAATACATTAAAAGTCAGCTGTGTCAAAAATACATTTAAAGAGTCAGCTACATACCTCAAGTAGTATCTAAAACACAAAATACTTTTTTTCAAAAAGGTAAAAACGGTACGCCAAGTACTTAAAATGTGTTGTCTCGTTCAGAAAGTATATTTATCTAATCAATCTCTTTAAAAAAAAGTAATCGAAAAAAGTAAATGATATGAGTCAAGAAGTGGTATACACATCTTTAAAAAACTGAAAACATTGCTCTTCCCAAAAAAGGTTTATCAAAATAATCACTTATAACAAAAATAAAAAAAGTGAAATCATATGAGCCAAGTAGAGGTCAACAGATGTATACATACTAAGTATGAAGTATACCAAACTAACTACTAATACTTAGTTTGGTACTAAGTATTTGTACCAAAAAAGTTGTTTTGAAAAAAATCTTTAAAAAAAGTAAAAACATTGGTCATCTCATAAATGGTCATCAAAATAAAAATCGGAAAAAGTGAAATCATACGAGCAAAGTAGGGTTATACAAATGGTATACATACTAAGTATGAAGTATATGAACTGAAGACTATGCAGACAATAGTGATGAAAAAATTCAAAAATAACAACAAAATGTTTTATCATATTTATCAATCGAACAATAGTACACGGAGTCGGCATACAAAAACTTGGCGTGGGAGGTTTTTTTTACAATACCTGTCTTACATGGTTCATTAAAATAATCGAGGGGAGGGGAGGAGGATGCACCCGTAGGTTTCGTTTCATTCGCCACTTCCTCAACTGCTACTTGATTCATGATCTAGTTGGAATCACATGCATCTAATATTGATGCCTGCGTTGAGGTCTCAGGAAAGAAAGAAATTGTATCAATGGCCTAATTCGATAAGGGCGTATGATGTATGGGAGTGCTAACCTTATAGAACAGGGCAAAATGATTATGAGGCAAAATTCAATTTTACAATAACTTTTGGATGGTGACGGTGATGGTGAGTGTAGCAAAACGGGGTTGAAAATCGGGATGTATCGTTGGGACAAAATGGGGCATCCAAAAATTAATTGAAAATTGAGTTTTGCTCTCACTGTCCCGTTGTGCCCCGGTATGCCATTTTGCTCGGCTCTCCCCTACGCCTTTCTGGCATTAGACCATCGATATTAGTCGACCAAAGTGCATCTTTGTAGATCGAAAACAGATATAGGCCCTATGCCGTATTGTAGTAGTGAACTACTAGTGCACCTCATAAAGAAAATTATAAAATGTTAAAAGGCTTAATGATGGTAAATAAGATTTCGCTATGGCCGATTTCCGAAGGGCCAATAGAAACAAAGCAAGCTATCAGTCCCGCATAGCGAATATAGTAATCTGTGATAGTATTGTTCACCGAGTCCCACACATGCACGTCCTGTCATAAAGATGGGAGCTATAGTCGGATTGCATCACGAGAGGATTAATTTTGCAAAGGCGCACAATGTCGTATTTTTTAAAGTAAGAGACTCGGCGTTCCCCCTGTTCCCTCGATTATTTTAATGAACAATGTACGACAGCTATTGTAAAAAAAACTGGTATGCCAAGTTTTTGTATGCCGGCTCCGTGTACTATTGTTGAATTGATAAATATGATGTAATGTATAACATTTTGTTGTTATTTTCAAATTTTTTCATCACCATTGTCTGCATAGTCTTCAGTTCATATACTTCATACTTATTATGTATACCATTTGTATACCCCTACTTGGCTCATATGATTTTACTTTTTTCCGATTTTTATTTTAAGCGATTATTTTGATGACCATTTTATGAGATGACCAATGTTTTTACTTTTTTTTAAAGATTTTTTTCAAAACAACTTTTTTGGTACTAATATAATACCATACTTCATACTTAGAATGTTAGTATGTATACTTCATACTTAGTATGAATACATCTGTTGACCTCTACTTGGCTCATATGATTACACTTTTTTTTATTTTTGTTTTAAGCGATTATTTTGATGAACATTTTTTGGGAAGAGCAATGTTTTTACTTTTTTAAAGATGTGTATACCACTTCTTGACTCATATCATTTACTGTTTTTCGATTTTCTAAAATCACTCGAAGATAGCGGGTAAGTTTACTCTGTCTATACCGATTTCTCAAAAGCGTTAGACAGGGTTAACGATCGAATACTGTTAGCGAAACAGGGTATGGGGTCTCGGGCCAATTATTGTCGTGGTTTAGCATTTACCTATCGAACGGGACACAGTTCGTCCGCGTTAGGGAATAGTTTCTCGAGAATCGCGAACGCGATATCAGGGGTTCATCAGGGTTCACACCTTGGACCTCTCCTATTTAACATTTTCGTTAACGATGTGGTGCAAGCGGTCATCACTAGTAGGGTACTCCTTTTCGCGGACGACATGAAAATCCGAAGTGATGTCATCGACGGAGGCACAGAATTTACAAAATGACCTCGCAAGCTTAACAAATTGGTGTGCTAATAACGATATGCATCTGAATGCCTCCAAGTGTTTCTCTGTTTCGTTTACCAGATCAAGGCGCGTAATCACCTACCCGTACATGATTGACGGATCGGCCTTGAAAATTCTTGCGACGGCTCAAGACTTGGGGTAACCATGGATAGCGCTTTAACTTTTAACATGCACTACCAAGAGACAATAAAAAAGCAAGCTCGATGCTCGGGTATGTTAAGCGCGTTGCCAACGAATTTGATGACCTGATTACACTAAAAATCTTGTATACGTCGCTTGTGAGATCCTACATCGAACATGCATCCCCGATTTGGTGTCCATACGAGCTCCCTCACATTAAGTCGATCGAAACGTTATAGCATAAGTTTTTACGGTTCGCTGCTTGTCGAGTTAATCGCCCGATGGACGTAACAGACCACGATTACGCGCCAATTATCGTTTGTCTGTATCTCCGGAGTCTTGCGTCGCGTAGAACATTCGCTGACATTATGTTTTTCTTCAATATATTGAATGACTTTTTAGACTGTCCGAAAGTGTTGTGAGAGTTTGTGAGGAGGGTCCAAGTCCGTCAGACAAGAAACCGTCAGCTTTTCACCATTCCGACGCATGGTACTAACTATGGACATCATAGCCTAGTTGCCTAGAATTTGATGAAATCACCGACGTTTTCGGTATTCCGCAGTCGATATTCCGTCAATCCATCCTCTATACCAGGCTCTGACAGTTGCGAGCGCATGCATAGCACGAATATTTACAAACTCACTCACTGTACTGTACTTTCTATTGTAAGTTCTACAACTGTGTTATGAAGGGTGAGCGTGGCCGAGTGGATCGGCGCGCGCTTCACACGCAGTAGGCCCGGGTTCGATTCCCGGCAAGCACCCAGAATTTTCTGTGGTGTTTTTATCTGCGTAAAAGTGGTTCGGATCCCACTATAATAGTAGGTCCAGAGGAAAGGACCAGCGCCTCGGTATGGGAAAGCGAAAGACTGGGAAAAGTGTCGCGGGTTCGATTCCCGAGACTGAAGTCCCGTAGGTGAAAGGAAAACGGACGGGGACGTAGCTCCGGAGATAGGACGTACGAACTACGACTATATCCGTATGTCCGGGACTACTGACACCTGACGGGGCGCGACGAATAGTCCTGGCGCCCACGTACCTTCTGTATGCAATGAAAGGTCCATGTGAAAACCTGGGTGTGTCCTTTAGATTTTGATCTCCAGAATCCGAAAATCTTGGTTATTTTTCGAAAAAAATGATAGAAGATATTGTTATTAACAATTTAATTGTTTAAATCGAGATATTTCAAAAACTACTGAACTGATCGGAAAATTTCCAAATGATAAATTGATCCTCTATTGAAGATGAACAAAAGTTGTTTTAAGCATTTTTTTCGTATCTGCCAATCGTACCGAATTATCGACGGTTAACCAATTTCATAGACGGCCGATGCAGTTGCCGCGCCGAGAATCCCGCGTGCTCGGGTCTCAGGTGTCGTAGCTTTCGATTTACTGAACGTACCAACATTTGATGGCAGTGTTTTGGAAACTAGAAAATATAAGCTGTACGATGATCGAAGAAATGGAATGAAATATCCGAAAATTACAAAATGGCTGCGGGTTAAAAGTCGAAATTTACAAGAGGTGAAAATGCACTTCCTCCCTTGTCGCATACGATATTTTTTTTCCGACTTCGTTAAAATAACAACATTTCTTGCTTTGCAAAATCGTCATGTCCGCCAATGACCATTTCTGCCCGGGGAGTAATAGAGCTTCCAGAGGGAGTAATGAGCTCCATTACTCCCTAGGGAGTAATGAAATTTTACTGCGCATACGCACAGGTTAATAATGATCATCGGTCAATAATAGGCTATTTTCCGCCCGTATTGCACGCAAGGAATGTGGCTATTTTAGCGCAGTCGGGAAAAAAGCTTTTATTATAATTTTATCATTATTGTGATTATTGTTATTATCGTTATTATAATAGCAACAAATATCGATGGGCAAAATAAAAATAGAGGGAGCTTTCGTGGAAATTAATATTTTATCGTTAATTATTTCAATCTTTTTGTAAGATTTTTTGTCGTTTTTATTTTTATGAACTTTTTTTATGTAGTCATTTTTGATACCATGACACGACGTGGGGCCTCTTACATTATGAAGCAGAAGTCGTGGACACAAATATTCCAAGTTATTCGGATGTATACCAAAAACTTCAGTTTTTCCCGAGGGACTCGGAAAATGTCGAGGATCGCCATCCGAAAAAGGAAACAGCCGCAGGAATGGTTTTGAGGTACAAAACTCAAACTTGTGTACAGTATCGATCGGAGATCGAAAAGTGGGTGGGCCTCCACTAGCCGGACGCCACACTCGCACTGCGCGGAGAACCACGGGCTGTGACATCACTACGGCACAAGGACGACAGCGGCGGCCATCTTGCCACAGCCGCTACCCGACACCCGGGCTCACACGACAGGTGCCGCCCACTTGTGGATAGCGGTCAAGTGACCCGTCATTTCTGAAGCTATCGACGTGCTAGTACGACGTGCGACTGAGTAAAAACTCCGAAGAGTGTTTTTTACCCCTTTCGAAGTGGAACTTCGAAAAGGGACTGTATAAGACCACAATAAACGAGATTGACCGACAATAATCTTTCCTGATACACCCCACTTCTCGGGTTCAAAAAATCCTTACCGCTTGATTGCTGCATCCTCTACAGGAGGTGCATAAAGCGGAAGTTATTGTTGGAAGCAACTTGCTCCCCTTACAAGACAGAGAAAAACTCTTTTTCGATTTTGCTTCCTCATAGAGGAAGCTATGTTTTCGTGAAAATTTTTTTTTTTTCGAGATTTTAATGTCAGCGTACTAAAAACGGTCGAAAACGTCGAGAAATGTGATTTTTATCTGGCGTCCGGATGTATGTATGTGTGTGTGTGTGTGTGTATGTGCATCGCTTAGAACGTGTGTTCTAAGCGTGCATCGCTTAGAACGACTATAACTCGGAAACGGCTTGGGATAGCGGGTTCAAATTTTGTACACTAGTAGAATGGTCACGTCTCCTCCTTCGATATAATTTTCATGAAGATTGCGACCCGTTTCGAGATTTTACAGGGATTCGAAATTTTTGAAAAAAGTCTGTGGTAGCTCTAACTTTCGCAAATTTTGAGCTATCGTCATAAAACTGCACACGAATATAATATTTTTATCAAAGACCTTTGGTATTGAATTTGGCCGAAATCTACCGAAGGGATCAGATTTCATGGAATTTTGATTTTTTTCAAAAATTACCAAAAACCGTCTAATTTGAGTACACATGGAGGTATCGAGCTTAAATTTGGCATGGGAATGGACTAACACGGTACAACGTTTCGTATTAAATTTGGTAAAAATTGATCCAATCGTTGAAATTTTTTCGGATTTTGAAAATTTTCGATTTTTCTGAAATGAAACTTTTCAAAATCCCACAATCCTAATGGATCTGAATTTCTGAATCAAACACCACGCAAAGAGTAAAATGAGTTATAGTATCGTAATAAAGCGCTGAGGAATAGAATAAAAATTGCCTTAAAACGACGCAATCTGCAAATTTCAGTTTGCGATATCCTATAATAAATTCTGGGCTCAATTTTGACGGTTTTACTTTTATGAAATATAGACATTTTCCATGTTACGAAAAAGGTGAAAAGTAATTTGCACATGATTTTTCTATACTTTTTGTTGTGAAAATTGTATTTTAATTATAGCTTCCTCTATGAGGAAGCCAAAATGGAACAACGGAATTTATCATAGAGAAAGTTATGTACGAAAAGGTAAAACATGAGGAAGTAATTGTGCAAAGCACTTTGCACGCTTTTTAAAACAATTTTTACTGCCTATTTCTACTTAATATATATACTTATATATATAGTACCCTATGGTACCTGTACACTATGGTTTGGCACATATGATTTCAGTTATTTTCGTTTTTTTTTAAAGAGATTGTTTCGATGAACATTTTTTTAAAGCGAAAATCAATTTTAGGTACTAGCATACCATTTTTACTTTATGTCTTTTTTTGTTTTACTATATTAAATATATTCAAATATGTATAAATCTGTATACCACGGCTTGGAGCGTATGATTTAACTTAATTACGATTTTTTAAGAAGAAATCGTTTCGGTAAACAGTTTTTGCTTCATCATAGAGGAAGCTTTGTTTTGGTAAAAAAAAAATTCGATATTTTAATGAAAACATGTTCAGAATGTTCCAAAACGTCGAAAAATCACATTTAGAAAAAATGTCCTGATGTGTGCGTGCGTGCGTGCGTGCGTGCGTGCGTGCGTGCGTGCGTGCGTGCGTGCGTGCGTGCGTGCGTGCGTGCGTGCGTGCGTGCGTGCGTGCGTGCGTGCGTGCGTGCGTGCGTGCGTGCGTGCGTGCGTGCGTGCGTGCGTGCGTGCGTGCGTGCGTGCGTGCCCTGACAAAACGTACAACCGTCGTTGAACCGATGTTTCAACCGGTTTAATTTGACCACGACTTGAACCTTGCTTTTTCGTGATTCAACCGTTGATTCAACCGAATTTGATAATGGCATTGGGTGTTTTTATAATCTGATTCAACCACTACTTTTTAATGTTTCAACCTTTTATTCAACCAGCTGTTAATGCTGTCGGATGGTTTTTCCAATCCGTTTCAACCACGAATCTTATGATTTTAACCGTTGGATTGAACCTTATATTTTAATACTGTTAAAATATAACGGTGTTTTTGGAGGTGCTTTTTGAGAAAACACCAATGCGATTTGCATAATATCGGGTGTTTTTGTAGATTGTTTTTGAGAAAACACCTATGCGATTTGTATACTGTCGGATGGTTTTGTAGGTATTTATTGGAGAAAACACCTATGCGATTTTTATATTGTCGGGTGTTTTTGTAGATGGTTTTTGAGAAAACCTGTGCGAATTGTATACTGTCGGGTGTTTTTGTAGGTGTTTATTGGAAAAACACCTATGGGATTTCGTAATTGTTTGGGTGTTTTTGCAGATGGTTTCTGAGAAAACACCTATCGGATTTGATAATTGTTGGGTGTTTTTCGAGATGGTTTCTGAGAAAACACCTATGCGATTTGAATACTGTCTGATGTTTTTGCAGGTGGTTTTTGAGAAAATCTACGCGAATTGTATACTGTCGGATGTTTTTGTAGGTGTTTATTGGAGAAAACACCTATGCGATTTTTATATTGTCGGGTGTTTTTGTAGATGGTTTTTGAGAAAACCTGTGCGAATTGTATACTGTCGGGTGTTTTTGTAGGTGTTTATTGGAAAAACACCTATGGGATTTCGTAATTGTTTGGGTGTTTTTGCAGATGGTTTCTGAGAAAACACCTACCGGATTTTAATGTTTTTGCAGGTGGTTTTTGAGAAAACCTACGCGAATTGTATACTGTCGGATGTTTTTGTAGGTGTTTATTGGAGAAAACACCTATGCGATTTTGATATTGTCGGGTGTTTTTGTAGGTGCTTATTCAGGAAAACACCTACGCGATTTTGATATTGCAAGTGATTTGCAGGTGTTTGTGCAGGTGATATTGCAGGTGATTTCTGAGAAAACACCTGGAATTTTCCTTTGTGCTGTTTTCGACGGGACAATTGGGATCGAGTCTTAATTACATTTCAATTAGAATATCAATTTTAAATATAATATAAATAAAATGAAACGTACATTAGGTTTATAATGATAAAATAACAATGTAAAAACACTGTATGGCTGCCGCTGCACTAACTGTAGCTCTGTTACCAGCCAGTTTGATTTATAAATTCACTTATCGATAACATTTTCGCAATTTTTTTTGATAATTACACTTGGCAGAAATGTCGGCAGCACCGCAAAATGAATGTCCGTGACGAACAATTCATTTTCGACGTCATAATCGACATCAATGTATTTCTCCAAGATGTCCTTCCATGTGTCATTCTCGATGTTACCTGTAAGAAGAATAATAATACAGATAATAAATAGATGGACAAAGAATATGATATACTATTTTCTACAATAATAAAACTTGTACATACCACAATACGGTTGCTCCAAACATTTCTTTATTAAGTCGCCTACTCGTATTGGTTTTTCTTCTGTGTTTCTTTGCTTTGAATCCGCGACAATAAGGCAACGATAGGCCAACGCTTCGCTTATCAATGTCATATTCAATCTGCAATAGAAATTATATTTATCTCCATGCCACATCGTGATTTTTTTTTCGTAGAAATACATGCATAATATCTTACCTGCAAAACGGTTTATGGTTTTTCTTCGTCGGTACCATATTTTTCGTGTACTTGTTGACCAAATATTCTATAATTTCCGGGTTTTTCATCAAACTTATTAATCCCGATATAGTATTAGTTTTGTTCATCTTCTCGTCAGGTTCGAGAATCGCCAGCTTGGTCAACATTATCTTCAACGTTTCCATTTCGTAGGAATCATCGACCACACGATAGTTACCTACAGTTTGCGAGACCATGAAAACAAATATGGGTTAATTTTGCAATATATGTTAACTGATACGATTTATAAAATTGCATCGTGTACTATTTACCGTCGTCGATAACACAACAATCCGGAGTCAGTATTTTCTTTATGATTTTTTCGTCCAGCTTTAATTTAGCTGCTATTTGTGTTAAGGTGAATAGCGATTCTTTCGGTATTTGGTTTTCCTTGTTCTCGTCATACTTCGAGGGATTTAATAATGTAAGCAGCTGATCGACTATCGATTCAGACGTTTCGTTGGTACCTTCGGTATCCTTATTGTTTTTTTTGTTTTTCTTCCTCTCGTTTTTATTGTCGTCGACGTCGACATCAACATCGATGACGTCGTCGTCATCGTCGATGTCATCTTCGAAGTTTTTTTGTTGCTTGTATTTTTCTTGTCGCTTCTTTTTAAAGTCAAGTTTACGTTGCTCATTTTTCTCTTGATTTTTGTTACTGCGATATGACCGATTACTTTTTAAATGACTCGATATCCATTTGCGAAAAGTCTGTAGTAGATTTTCTGTTTTCAATGGACATTTCATATTCAGTTGTCGTTGAATCGCCAGGCAGATATCTGTCGACAAATTTATTTACAAAAAAACATATTAATGACATTTTCAAATGACAGTATCAAACGATACATCGTTGTATCGTTCTCATTTTAGTACTGATTTAACTTTACCTTGCAACTTGCATACTTCGTTACGGTGCAGTTTTCTACATCCTTCAGCTTTTAGGTGCTCCGAGTCTCCAAGCATAAGGAATAATTGCTCATCGGGGACCATATTGCGTTCATAACGGCGTTCAACCTTTTCCTCATGTCCATTGTGCTCATTGCTCTCATCAGATTTTCGTAGTTCATTTTAACGTCGCAGTATGTCGTCTTGGGAACATGAGGAGTTACATCAATGCAATAAGGAATAATTTGGATTATAAATATTTACCATGTGTTGCATATTACGTATTCTATATATATATGTATATATATATATATATGTATATATATGTACTGCATATTTACATTCCCAGAAGCGTCGGGTTCCGTTGGTTCGGGTATTTCCTCAATGGTACCGTCGCAACTTTTTTCCGAGGATAAAGTCCTCTCCCTCATCGCTGTAGATATCGTATCAACAGTCTTCTTCAGACTTTTAATTTCCTTATACAACATTTGGTTGGTGACACATTTAACCTTTTTTTTTGCCGGTCTCTTCGGATCTTCACTTTTCTCCAATTCTCGCTTCGACACATTATCCTTGCTACTCAGACGGTTTGTTAACACTTGCCTCATCGCGTTGTTTTCCTCCTTCTTTTCTTCATCTTCCAATAATTCTATACGAGAATTCATGTCTTTGCCTTTCTGTGTGTCAAAAAGGAACTTTGTAACAGCGGTAATTTTGCGAGTACCAATCTTGTCGAATAATAGAATTTTACCATTTTTGCTTTCGCCACGGGTGTTGATGTGGTAATTTCTTTCAAGTTTTTGGCTGTTGATTGAATTGATGACAAGTGATTTGAATTGATGACAATCTTTTTGCAAGAACTGCCACCACATACCGCTTCCATTCCAGTTCGTTCATCGTAAAGTTTTGCCTGTTCAATTTAAAGCCGTTAATTAACAGTTATCAAACAGGCGTTTCCGAATAAAAAGTTATGTTTTACAATAATAAAAACTATCTAACTTGGTCGGTCGCGATGATTGCATCCTCGATGTTATCATAATCAGTCGTTGAAGGGGTTTTTTTTTTGCGATTCTTCAAAACTATTGAATAGCTGTAATTGCGAGTAATCGATAATAGTAATATCATTTACATAACAGGTACCGAGCACCGTCTGTTGTCGCGACTCGTCTAAGAAATTACGTTCGATAGCAAAAAAAAAAAACAATGTCTCTTACTTTCTTTTTGTTGTCAATGTGCTGCTTGGTGGCGATGTCATTTTTTTTCTCACTCGCATTTATGCTCCTAATATGTAGTGACGACGCATTGACCGTATCGCAGAACTGCGTGATTGAAAGTAATTATTAATAGCCGTATATTTTACTGGTAGAACCAGTGTTTCAGATATCACGCAATTCGATTATTCGTCAATGGAGACATGACTCTTACCGACATCGAAAATTCATCATGTGTCGGTGTCGGTGTCGGTGTCGGTGTCGGTGTCGGTGTCGGTGTCGGTGTCGGTGTCGGTGTCGGTGTCGGTGTCGGTGTCGGTGTCGGTGTCGGTGTCGGTGTCGGTGTCGGTGTCGGTGTCGGTGTCGGTGTCGGTGTCGGTGTCGGTGTCGGTGTCGGTGTCGGTGTCGGTGTCGGTGTCGGTGTCGTTGTCGGTGTCGGTGTCGGTGTCGGTGTCGGTGTCGGTGTCGGTGTCGGTGTCGGTGTCGGTGTCGGTGTCGGTGTCGGTGTCGGTGTCGGTGTCGGTGTCGGTGTCGGTGTCGGTGTCGGTGTCGGTGTCGGTGTCGGTGTCGGTGTCGGTGTCGGTGTCGGTGTCGGTGTCGGTGTCGGTGTCGGTGTCGGTGTCGGTGTCGGTGTCGGTGTCGGTGTCGGTGTCGGTGTCGGTGTCGGTGTCGGTGTCGGTGTCGGTGTCGGTGTCGGTGTCGGTGTCGGTGTCGGTGTCGGTGTCGGTGTCGGTGTCGGTGTCGGTGTCGGTGTCGGTGTCGGTGTCGGTGTCGGTGTCGGTGTCGGTGTCGGTGTCGGTGTCGGTGTCGGTGTCGGTGTCGGTGTCGGTGTCGGTGTCGTTGTCGTTGTCGTTGTCGTTGTCGGTGTCGGTGTCGGTGTCGGTGTCGGTGTCGGTGTCGGTGTCGGTGTCGGTGTCGGTGTCGGTGTCGGTGTCGGTGTCGGTGTCGGTGTCGGTGTCGGTGTCGGTGTCGGTGTCGGTGTCGGTGTCGGTGTCGGTGTCGGTGTCGGTGTCGGTGTCGGTGTCGGTGTCGGTGTCGGTGTCGTTGTCGGTGTCGGTGTCGGTGTCGGTGTCGGTGTCGGTGTCGGTGTCGGTGTCGGTGTCGGTGTCGGTGTCGGTGTCGGTGTCGGTGTCGGTGTCGGTGTCGGTGTCGGTGTCGGTGTCGGTGTCGGTGTCGGTGTCGGTGTCGGTGTCGGTGTCGGTGTCGGTGTCGGTGTCGGTGTCGGTGTCGTTGTCGTTGTCGGTGTCGGTGTCGGTGTCGGTGTCGGTGTCGGTGTCGGTGTCGGTGTCGGTGTCGGTGTCGGTGTCGGTGTCGGTGTCGGTGTCGGTGTCGGTGTCGGTGTCGGTGTCGGTGTCGGTGTCGGTGTCGGTGTCGGTGTCGGTGTCGGTGTCGGTGTCGGTGTCGGTGTCGGTGTCGGTGTCGGTGTCGGTGTCGGTGTCGGTGTCGGTGTCGGTGTCGGTGTCGGTGTCGGTGTCGGTGTCGGTGTCGGTGTCGGTGTCGGTGTCGGTGTCGGTGTCGGTGTCGGTGTCGGTGTCGGTGTCGGTGTCGGTGTCGGTGTCGGTGTCGGTGTCGGTGTCGGTGTCGGTGTCGGTGTCGGTGTCGGTGTCGGTGTCGTTGTCGGTGTCGTTGTCGGTGTCGGTGTCGGTGTCGGTGTCGGTGTCGGTGTCGGTGTCGGTGTCGGTGTCGGTGTCGGTGTCGGTGTCGGTGTCGGTGTCGGTGTCGGTGTCGGTGTCGGTGTCGGTGTCGGTGTCGGTGTCGGTGTCGGTGTCGGTGTCGGTGTCGGTGTCGGTGTCGGTGTCGGTGTCGGTGTCGGTGTCGTTGTCGGTGTCGGTGTCGGTGTCGGTGTCGGTGTCGGTGTCGGTGTCGGTGTCGGTGTCGGTGTCGGTGTCGGTGTCGGTGTCGGTGTCGGTGTCGGTGTCGGTGTCGGTGTCGTTGTCGGTGTCGGTGTCGGTGTCGGTGTCGGTGTCGGTGTCGGTGTCGGTGTCGGTGTCGGTGTCGGTGTCGGTGTCGGTGTCGGTGTCGGTGTCGGTGTCGGTGTCGTTGTCGGTGTCGGTGTCGGTGTCGTTGTCGTTGTCGTTGTCGTTGTCGTTGTCGGTGTCGGTGTCGGTGTCGGTGTCGGTGTCGGTGTCGGTGTCGGTGTCGGTGTCGGTGTCGGTGTCGGTGTCGGTGTCGGTGTCGGTGTCGGTGTCGGTGTCGGTGTCGGTGTCGGTGTCGTTGTCGTTGTCGGTGTCGGTGTCGTTGTCGTTGTCGTTGTCGTTGTCGTTGTCGTTGTCGGTGTCGGTGTCGGTGTCGGTGTCGGTGTCGGTGTCGGTGTCGGTGTCGGTGTCGGTGTCGGTGTCGGTGTCGTTGTCGGTGTCGGTGTCGTTGTCGGTGTCGGTGTCGGTGTCGGTGTCGGTGTCGGTGTCGGTGTCGGTGTCGGTGTCGGTGTCGGTGTCGGTGTCGGTGTCGGTGTCGGTGTCGGTGTCGGTGTCGGTGTCGGTGTCGGTGTCGGTGTCGGTGTCGGTGTCGGTGTCGGTGTCGGTGTCGGTGTCGGTGTCGGTGTCGGTGTCGGTGTCGGTGTCGGTGTCGGTGTCGGTGTCGGTGTCGGTGTCGGTGTCGGTGTCGGTGTCGGTGTCGGTGTCGGTGTCGGTGTCGGTGTCGGTGTCGGTGTCGGTGTCGGTGTCGGTGTCGGTGTCGGTGTCGGTGTCGGTGTCGGTGTCGGTGTCGGTGTCGGTGTCGGTGTCGGTGTCGGTGTCGGTGTCGGTGTCGTTGTCGTTGTCGGTGTCGGTGTCGTTGTCGGTGTCGTTGTCGGTGTCGTTGTCGGTGTCGGTGTCGGTGTCGGTGTCGGTGTCGGTGTCGGTGTCGGTGTCGGTGTCGGTGTCGGTGTCGGTGTCGGTGTCGGTGTCGGTGTCGGTGTCGGTGTCGGTGTCGGTGTCGGTGTCGGTGTCGGTGTCGGTGTCGGTGTCGGTGTCGGTGTCGGTGTCGGTGTCGGTGTCGGTGTCGGTGTCGGTGTCGGTGTCGGTGTCGGTGTCGGTGTCGGTGTCGGTGTCGGTGTCGGTGTCGGTGTCGGTGTCGGTGTCGGTGTCGGTGTCGGTGTCGGTGTCGGTGTCGGTGTCGGTGTCGGTGTCGGTGTCGGTGTCGGTGTCGGTGTCGGTGTCGGTGTCGGTGTCGTTGTCGGTGTCGTTGTCGTTGTCGGTGTCGTTGTCGGTGTCGTTGTCGGTGTCGGTGTCGGTGTCGGTGTCGGTGTCGGTGTCGGTGTCGGTGTCGGTGTCGGTGTCGGTGTCGGTGTCGGTGTCGGTGTCGGTGTCGGTGTCGGTGTCGGTGTCGGTGTCGGTGTCGGTGTCGGTGTCGGTGTCGGTGTCGGTGTCGGTGTCGGTGTCGGTGTCGGTGTCGGTGTCGGTGTCGGTGTCGGTGTCGGTGTCGGTGTCGGTGTCGGTGTCGGTGTCGGTGTCGTTGTCGGTGTCGTTGTCGGTGTCGGTGTCGGTGTCGGTGTCGGTGTCGGTGTCGGTGTCGGTGTCGGTGTCGGTGTCGGTGTCGGTGTCGGTGTCGGTGTCGGTGTCGGTGTCGGTGTCGGTGTCGGTGTCGGTGTCGGTGTCGGTGTCGGTGTCGGTGTCGGTGTCGGTGTCGGTGTCGGTGTCGGTGTCGGTGTCGGTGTCGGTGTCGGTGTCGGTGTCGGTGTCGGTGTCGGTGTCGGTGTCGGTGTCGGTGTCGGTGTCGGTGTCGGTGTCGGTGTCGGTGTCGGTGTCGGTGTCGGTGTCGGTGTCGGTGTCGGTGTCGGTGTCGGTGTCGGTGTCGGTGTCGGTGTCGGTGTCGGTGTCGGTGTCGGTGTCGGTGTCGGTGTCGGTGTCGGTGTCGGTGTCGGTGTCGGTGTCGGTGTCGGTGTCGGTGTCGGTGTCGGTGTCGGTGTCGGTGTCGGTGTCGGTGTCGGTGTCGGTGTCGGTGTCGGTGTCGGTGTCGGTGTCGGTGTCGGTGTCGGTGTCGGTGTCGGTGTCGGTGTCGGTGTCGGTGTCGGTGTCGGTGTCGGTGTCGGTGTCGGTGTCGGTGTCGGTGTCGGTGTCGGTGTCGGTGTCGGTGTCGGTGTCGGTGTCGGTGTCGGTGTCGGTGTCGGTGTCGGTGTCGGTGTCGGTGTCGGTGTCGGTGTCGGTGTCGGTGTCGGTGTCGGTGTCGGTGTCGGTGTCGGTGTCGGTGTCGGTGTCGGTGTCGGTGTCGGTGTCGGTGTCGGTGTCGGTGTCGGTGTCGGTGTCGGTGTCGGTGTCGGTGTCGGTGTCGGTGTCGGTGTCGGTGTCGGTGTCGGTGTCGGTGTCGGTGTCGGTGTCGGTGTCGGTGTCGGTGTCGGTGTCGGTGTCGGTGTCGGTGTCGGTGTCGGTGTCGGTGTCGGTGTCGGTGTCGGTGTCGGTGTCGGTGTCGGTGTCGGTGTCGGTGTCGGTGTCGGTGTCGGTGTCGGTGTCGGTGTCGGTGTCGGTGTCGGTGTCGGTGTCGGTGTCGGTGTCGGTGTCGGTGTCGGTGTCGGTGTCGGTGTCGGTGTCGGTGTCGGTGTCGGTGTCGGTGTCGTTGTCGGTGTCGGTGTCGGTGTCGGTGTCGGTGTCGGTGTCGGTGTCGGTGTCGGTGTCGGTGTCGGTGTCGGTGTCGGTGTCGTTGTCGTTGTCGTTGTCGGTGTCGGTGTCGGTGTCGGTGTCGGTGTCGGTGTCGGTGTCGGTGTCGGTGTCGGTGTCGGTGTCGGTGTCGGTGTCGGTGTCGGTGTCGGTGTCGGTGTCGGTGTCGGTGTCGTTGTCGGTGTCGGTGTCGGTGTCGGTGTCGGTGTCGGTGTCGGTGTCGGTGTCGGTGTCGGTGTCGGTGTCGGTGTCGGTGTCGGTGTCGGTGTCGGTGTCGGTGTCGGTGTCGGTGTCGGTGTCGGTGTCGTTGTCGGTGTCGTTGTCGGTGTCGGTGTCGGTGTCGGTGTCGGTGTCGGTGTCGGTGTCGGTGTCGGTGTCGGTGTCGGTGTCGGTGTCGGTGTCGGTGTCGGTGTCGGTGTCGGTGTCGGTGTCGGTGTCGGTGTCGGTGTCGGTGTCGGTGTCGGTGTCGGTGTCGGTGTCGGTGTCGGTGTCGGTGTCGGTGTCGGTGTCGGTGTCGGTGTCGGTGTCGGTGTCGGTGTCGGTGTCGGTGTCGGTGTCGGTGTCGGTGTCGGTGTCGGTGTCGGTGTCGTTGTCGTTGTCGGTGTCGGTGTCGGTGTCGGTGTCGGTGTCGGTGTCGGTGTCGGTGTCGGTGTCGGTGTCGGTGTCGGTGTCGGTGTCGGTGTCGGTGTCGGTGTCGGTGTCGGTGTCGGTGTCGGTGTCGGTGTCGGTGTCGGTGTCGGTGTCGGTGTCGGTGTCGGTGTCGGTGTCGGTGTCGGTGTCGGTGTCGGTGTCGGTGTCGGTGTCGGTGTCGGTGTCGGTGTCGGTGTCGGTGTCGGTGTCGGTGTCGGTGTCGGTGTCGGTGTCGGTGTCGGTGTCGGTGTCGGTGTCGGTGTCGGTGTCGGTGTCGGTGTCGGTGTCGGTGTCGGTGTCGGTGTCGGTGTCGGTGTCGGTGTCGGTGTCGGTGTCGGTGTCGGTGTCGGTGTCGGTGTCGGTGTCGGTGTCGGTGTCGGTGTCGTTGTCGGTGTCGGTGTCGGTGTCGGTGTCGGTGTCGGTGTCGGTGTCGGTGTCGGTGTCGGTGTCGGTGTCGGTGTCGGTGTCGGTGTCGGTGTCGGTGTCGGTGTCGGTGTCGGTGTCGGTGTCGGTGTCGGTGTCGGTGTCGGTGTCGGTGTCGGTGTCGGTGTCGGTGTCGGTGTCGGTGTCGGTGTCGGTGTCGGTGTCGGTGTCGGTGTCGGTGTCGGTGTCGGTGTCGGTGTCGGTGTCGGTGTCGGTGTCGGTGTCGGTGTCGTTGTCGGTGTCGGTGTCGGTGTCGGTGTCGTTGTCGTTGTCGGTGTCGGTGTCGGTGTCGGTGTCGGTGTCGGTGTCGGTGTCGGTGTCGGTGTCGGTGTCGGTGTCGGTGTCGGTGTCGGTGTCGGTGTCGGTGTCGGTGTCGGTGTCGGTGTCGGTGTCGGTGTCGGTGTCGGTGTCGTTGTCGTTGTCGGTGTCGGTGTCGGTGTCGGTGTCGGTGTCGGTGTCGGTGTCGGTGTCGGTGTCGGTGTCGGTGTCGGTGTCGGTGTCGGTGTCGGTGTCGGTGTCGGTGTCGGTGTCGGTGTCGGTGTCGGTGTCGGTGTCGGTGTCGGTGTCGGTGTCGGTGTCGGTGTCGGTGTCGGTGTCGGTGTCGGTGTCGGTGTCGGTGTCGGTGTCGGTGTCGGTGTCGGTGTCGGTGTCGGTGTCGGTGTCGGTGTCGGTGTCGGTGTCGGTGTCGGTGTCGGTGTCGGTGTCGGTGTCGGTGTCGGTGTCGGTGTCGGTGTCGGTGTCGGTGTCGGTGTCGGTGTCGGTGTCGGTGTCGGTGTCGGTGTCGGTGTCGGTGTCGGTGTCGGTGTCGGTGTCGGTGTCGGTGTCGGTGTCGGTGTCGGTGTCGGTGTCGGTGTCGGTGTCGGTGTCGGTGTCGGTGTCGGTGTCGGTGTCGGTGTCGGTGTCGGTGTCGGTGTCGGTGTCGGTGTCGGTGTCGGTGTCGGTGTCGGTGTCGGTGTCGGTGTCGGTGTCGGTGTCGGTGTCGGTGTCGGTGTCGGTGTCGGTGTCGGTGTCGGTGTCGGTGTCGGTGTCGGTGTCGGTGTCGGTGTCGGTGTCGGTGTCGGTGTCGGTGTCGGTGTCGGTGTCGGTGTCGGTGTCGGTGTCGGTGTCGGTGTCGGTGTCGGTGTCGGTGTCGGTGTCGGTGTCGGTGTCGGTGTCGGTGTCGGTGTCGGTGTCGGTGTCGGTGTCGGTGTCGGTGTCGGTGTCGGTGTCGGTGTCGTTGTCGTTGTCGTTGTCGGTGTCGGTGTCGGTGTCGGTGTCGGTGTCGGTGTCGGTGTCGGTGTCGGTGTCGGTGTCGGTGTCGGTGTCGGTGTCGGTGTCGGTGTCGGTGTCGGTGTCGGTGTCGGTGTCGGTGTCGGTGTCGGTGTCGGTGTCGTTGTCGTTGTCGTTGTCGTTGTCGGTGTCGGTGTCGGTGTCGGTGTCGGTGTCGGTGTCGGTGTCGGTGTCGGTGTCGGTGTCGGTGTCGGTGTCGGTGTCGGTGTCGGTGTCGGTGTCGGTGTCGGTGTCGGTGTCGGTGTCGGTGTCGGTGTCGGTGTCGGTGTCGGTGTCGGTGTCGGTGTCGGTGTCGGTGTCGGTGTCGGTGTCGGTGTCGGTGTCGGTGTCGGTGTCGGTGTCGGTGTCGGTGTCGGTGTCGGTGTCGGTGTCGGTGTCGGTGTCGGTGTCGGTGTCGGTGTCGGTGTCGGTGTCGGTGTCGGTGTCGGTGTCGGTGTCGGTGTCGGTGTCGGTGTCGGTGTCGGTGTCGGTGTCGGTGTCGGTGTCGGTGTCGGTGTCGGTGTCGGTGTCGGTGTCGGTGTCGGTGTCGGTGTCGGTGTCGGTGTCGGTGTCGGTGTCGGTGTCGGTGTCGGTGTCGGTGTCGGTGTCGGTGTCGGTGTCGGTGTCGGTGTCGGTGTCGGTGTCGGTGTCGGTGTCGGTGTCGGTGTCGGTGTCGGTGTCGGTGTCGGTGTCGGTGTCGGTGTCGGTGTCGGTGTCGGTGTCGGTGTCGGTGTCGGTGTCGGTGTCGTTGTCGGTGTCGGTGTCGGTGTCGGTGTCGGTGTCGGTGTCGGTGTCGGTGTCGGTGTCGGTGTCGGTGTCGGTGTCGGTGTCGGTGTCGTTGTCGGTGTCGGTGTCGGTGTCGGTGTCGGTGTCGGTGTCGGTGTCGGTGTCGGTGTCGGTGTCGGTGTCGGTGTCGGTGTCGGTGTCGGTGTCGGTGTCGGTGTCGGTGTCGGTGTCGGTGTCGGTGTCGGTGTCGGTGTCGGTGTCGGTGTCGGTGTCGGTGTCGGTGTCGGTGTCGGTGTCGGTGTCGGTGTCGGTGTCGGTGTCGGTGTCGGTGTCGGTGTCGGTGTCGGTGTCGGTGTCGGTGTCGGTGTCGGTGTCGGTGTCGGTGTCGTTGTCGGTGTCGGTGTCGGTGTCGGTGTCGGTGTCGGTGTCGGTGTCGGTGTCGGTGTCGGTGTCGGTGTCGGTGTCGGTGTCGGTGTCGGTGTCGGTGTCGGTGTCGGTGTCGGTGTCGGTGTCGGTGTCGGTGTCGGTGTCGGTGTCGGTGTCGGTGTCGGTGTCGGTGTCGGTGTCGGTGTCGGTGTCGGTGTCGGTGTCGGTGTCGGTGTCGGTGTCGGTGTCGGTGTCGGTGTCGGTGTCGGTGTCGGTGTCGGTGTCGGTGTCGGTGTCGGTGTCGGTGTCGGTGTCGGTGTCGGTGTCGGTGTCGGTGTCGGTGTCGGTGTCGGTGTCGGTGTCGGTGTCGGTGTCGGTGTCGGTGTCGGTGTCGGTGTCGGTGTCGGTGTCGGTGTCGGTGTCGGTGTCGGTGTCGGTGTCGGTGTCGGTGTCGTTGTCGGTGTCGTTGTCGGTGTCGGTGTCGGTGTCGGTGTCGGTGTCGGTGTCGGTGTCGGTGTCGGTGTCGGTGTCGGTGTCGGTGTCGTTGTCGTTGTCGTTGTCGTTGTCGTTGTCGTTGTCGTTGTCGTTGTCGGTGTCGGTGTCGGTGTCGGTGTCGGTGTCGGTGTCGGTGTCGGTGTCGGTGTCGGTGTCGGTGTCGGTGTCGGTGTCGGTGTCGGTGTCGGTGTCGGTGTCGGTGTCGGTGTCGGTGTCGGTGTCGGTGTCGGTGTCGGTGTCGGTGTCGGTGTCGGTGTCGGTGTCGGTGTCGGTGTCGGTGTCGGTGTCGGTGTCGGTGTCGGTGTCGGTGTCGGTGTCGGTGTCGGTGTCGGTGTCGGTGTCGGTGTCGGTGTCGGTGTCGGTGTCGGTGTCGGTGTCGGTGTCGGTGTCGGTGTCGGTGTCGGTGTCGGTGTCGGTGTCGGTGTCGGTGTCGGTGTCGGTGTCGGTGTCGGTGTCGGTGTCGGTGTCGGTGTCGGTGTCGGTGTCGGTGTCGGTGTCGGTGTCGGTGTCGGTGTCGGTGTCGGTGTCGGTGTCGGTGTCGGTGTCGGTGTCGGTGTCGGTGTCGGTGTCGGTGTCGGTGTCGGTGTCGGTGTCGGTGTCGGTGTCGGTGTCGGTGTCGGTGTCGTTGTCGTTGTCGTTGTCGGTGTCGGTGTCGGTGTCGGTGTCGGTGTCGGTGTCGGTGTCGGTGTCGGTGTCGGTGTCGGTGTCGGTGTCGGTGTCGGTGTCGGTGTCGGTGTCGGTGTCGGTGTCGGTGTCGGTGTCGGTGTCGGTGTCGGTGTCGGTGTCGGTGTCGGTGTCGGTGTCGGTGTCGGTGTCGGTGTCGGTGTCGGTGTCGGTGTCGGTGTCGGTGTCGGTGTCGGTGTCGGTGTCGGTGTCGGTGTCGGTGTCGGTGTCGGTGTCGGTGTCGGTGTCGGTGTCGGTGTCGGTGTCGGTGTCGGTGCTGACGGAGACATCGACGACGGAAGCAGTGTTGAAGAAGCTTCATGTTCCTGGGACAATGGAATTGCAGGGATATGGAAATTTGTGCTAATTGATAGGTCTTTCGCGTGTTGACAATGTCGCAAAAGATCATTTGTTGTATATGTAATGTTCTATAATAGTTACATTTTGTTGGTCTACGTTGATTTCAAGGTGCGTAACTTTAGAGTTTGGCAAATCTTTTAATATCGCGTCATCATTGATCTGGGTATCATTGGTTATAGATGACGACTTCGGCGAAGGTACCATGCAATCATTCGTCGACGATATTGATGTACGGCGGTCGACGCCAGTATTAATTCCATCTCTCGTATTATTTCCGTCGTTGTCTTCGTTAGTACCAGTCTTCCGTTCATTACCGATATTCGACGAGCTCGGTACCTTAACAAACGAATACACAATTATTTTTCATTCAATGTTTGCACATTGGATAATTATATCAGAATACCTGAACGTGTTTTCGGTGTTGAAATAACTTGGCAATTTTATCCTCTTGTTGGTTTTCCCCAGTAATAATTTTTTCATTCGCCTGTTTCTTCAGGAATATCACAACAAAAGTTTTATATTAAATGTTATGTAAAGTAAAATATGAATTTATGTATATATATATATATATATATACATACTTTGGTCACATTTGCAATTTTCTGATTTTTTTCGTTTTTGACGGTTTTCATACCATCAGTGTTTTTACAATGTATCGTTATTGGCGTGTATTTTGATATCGGTGGAATTTTCGGTCGATGTCCTCGACCTTGCTCCGTCTGCTTTAAATCGATGAATTTTGTACCTTCTTCGATCGATTCTGGTTTTCAAATCAAATTATATTAACAATACAATGAAAAAAAACAAGGACCTTATTATTTACAGATGGGAGAGAAAGAGCAAGAAGAGGTGTTTTTATATTAATTTTTTAATATTACTATTAAGAGGTGTTTTTATTCTGCACAGGCGTGCAGAAAATGCATAGAAATTATATCTATAGTAATTGCCCAGATGGAAAAAATGACGGCACGGCGACGGAACGGTGGCGGTACCAATGGTACGATACCCGTTTGACAGCACGTTTTTCTATCTGGGTGTTGATTCAATAAAATGAATAATGTGATTTTACAATTACATAGATTTTTTTCGTAACAGAATGACGCAATACCTCCCTGTTAACGACGAATCTGAGTTATCTTGTTGCTGACAGCTATTTGTATTCAGACTCCTCCGCCTAAGTCCCCTTAGGCGGGGGAGGCTGTTTAGCCTAAGATCCCTTGTTTCGAGGGTCTTAGGCTAAACAGTTTCTTCATGCGGGCGCGCGAGCCACCAGAAGTACTAATATATATATATATACATGCTTACCAACAATTTTCAAAGGGACTACTGCTGTAAAAATATTTCCCCCGCCTTCAGTTTTCTTCTTTGTTCTCCATGTCGTTTGCTTTTCCATGGTATTTCCCATTCCGGTGCGAAGCCATTCGACGTCCGTACATGATTCAAATTTATAAATCGATGAAGTCGATGATCGATACAGATTTGTGGTTGGACACATAATCAATTTGTTGTCGGCTGACGATGATTTCGCGTCGTACAGTACGCAGTACCACGTTTTTTTCTTTTCTTTGCTGCTTTCATCACCCTCGTTTTCCATATTTGATTTGCAGCCTTGATCGTCGTTGTTTTCCATTAGCGTATTACCTGAAATGCGGAGAAAACACTATTAACAATAACTAGCGAAAAAAGTTTGTCAATTGCATCGAAATCGCATAAAAACAAGAGCGCCACGTGTTTATTTTGATGTTTTGTAAGTTGTCCCGGCGCGACTGCGAAAATATCGTTGTACGTTGTACACTGCTCGACATAAATGCCTGTTTGACAGTTATCTGAGAATTTTGTTATCTTTTGAAATTATCTGAACGATATCTTCAGGCCGATCGAGTGACGAGTTTCGAAATGAATGTTGCTTCGCACTGAAAGCATAGCTTTTTCAAGCGTCGAATTTTTATCTGATGTTATGTTTAATTAATATTTTTTCTTTTTATTAAATTAACTAAATTTAACAGAAAAAATGAATTAAAAAATATTGAAAAATTGAAAAGATATTAATTATTCGTAGTTAAATATTTTCTAGTAAATCCA
Organism: Ichneumon xanthorius; assembly: GCA_917499995.1. Taxonomy (NCBI): domain Eukaryota; kingdom Metazoa; phylum Arthropoda; class Insecta; order Hymenoptera; family Ichneumonidae; genus Ichneumon; species Ichneumon xanthorius. Next base: position 311,621 of record CAKJTD010000041.1, on the reverse strand, counting down.
AGCTTGAATCACCGTTCAATCGGTAGGTTTATAGTTTGCCTATGCGACATTTTATTGGGGACGCTGACTTGACTAAATGTAGAAAAATATGATAAAAAAAATGATATGGATACAGGATGTGCATCACGGCGACGAATATTTCATGGAAATTTCGTCGTGATCATATCAACGTAGAAAGAAGGTTCTCTCGAAGCAGTTTGGGTTCCCGTGCATCGTGTTGAAAGGGCAGCACTGGATTGATTAGACTCGAGAACATTAATGAAGAATATGGAATTTGCTGGAAGTCGTCTTTCTTCCCGCCGCGAGACATGTTAACTATTTGTAGTGAAATGTTTCCAGTCAACCCAACCTTACATCACCGTTCGATCGGTAGGTTTATAGCTTGTCTACGCAACATTTTATTGGAGGCGCTGACTTGACGAAATTTAGAAAAAAAAACAATAATAAAAAAAATGTTACGGATACGCGATGTGTATCGCGTATTCGTAACATTTTTTTTCCATCGATTTTTTCTAAATTTCATCAAGTCAGCGCCTCCAATAAAATGTTGCGTAGACAAGCTATAAACCTACCGATCGAACGGTGATGTAAGGTTGGGTTGACTGGAAACATTACACTACAAATAGTTAATATGTCTCGCGGCGGGAAGAAAGACGACTTCCGGCAAATTCCATATTCTTCGGTAATGTTCTCGAGTCTAATCAATCCAGTGCTGCCCTTTCAACACGATGCACGGGAACCCAAACTGCTTCGAGAGAACCTTCTTTCTACGTTGATACGATCACGACGAAATTTCCATGAAATATTCGTCGTCGTGATGCACATCCTATATCCATATCATTTTTTTTATCGTATTTTTCTACATTTAGTCAAGTCAGCGTCCCCAATAAAATGACGCATAGGCAAACTATAAACCTACCGATTGAACGGTGATTCAAGCTTGGATTTACTAGAAAATATTTAACTACGAATAATTAATATTTTTTCAATTTTTCAATATTTTTTGATTCATTTTTTCTGTTAAATTTAGTTAATTTAATAAAAATAAAAAATATTAATTAAACAAAACATCAGATAAAAATTCGACGCTTGAAAAAGCTATGCTTTCAGTGCGAAGCAACATTCATTTCGAAACTCGTCACTCGATCGGCCTGAAGATATCGTTCAGATACTTTCAAAAGATAACAAAATTCTCAGATAACTGTCAAACAGGCATTTATGTCGAGCAGTGTACCTCATTGACACGGGTTTTTTGGGGTGTTTTTAAGGTGAACCGGCCCAACTCTGCGAAAACCTTGCCACTCTCTGGCGCCAACTGGCCATCAAGGGGGCCAGTTGGCGTCAGAGAGTGCCAAACGCCAAAGCTTAAGGTAGTCCGAGCGGTACAGTCCCACCAAACGTGAGTTTCAGAGAAAATGTCGAATACTTCTCGATGGGATAAAAATCTGAAAAAAATCAAGTATATGGGAGGTGCTGCAAAGATTGTTTTTCGGAAATAATAATTCCAACTCGTTATTAACAAATTGAAGATAAAAATTATTATTCAACAAATTACCCGGCAACTTAACTATTTTCCTTCATAAAAATGATTCGTTTATTTTTCTGAATACGTATGAATTTTTTCAGAATTTTTTGTAATCTTTGAAAATTGCGTTTTTCACAGCTTGAACATAGAAAAAACGCGATTTTCAAAGATTACAAAAAATTCTGAAAAAATTCATACGTATTGAGAAAAATAAACGAATCATTTTTATGAAGAAAAATAGTTTAGTTGCCGGGTAATTTGTTGAATAATAATTTTTAACTTTAATTTGTTCATAACAAATTGGAATTATTATTTCACAAAAACAATCTTTGCAGCACCTCCCATATACTTGATTTTTTCAGATTTTTATTCTATCGAGAAGTGTTCGAAATTTTCTCTGAAACTCACGTTTGGCGGGCCTGTACCGCTCGGACTACCTTAACGACGCGAGAGGCACTATAAAAAAAAATTTACGCGTAGCAAGAATGAGAAACAGACTATTCGTATGACGGAATGGCGAAAGAGACAAAGATTTTACGTAATTGCATAAAATCCTTACCCCCGAAACAAAATGTACGCGTACGACAAAATTTCACTTAGATATTTTATATGATATGACGTAACGAACTATACTATAAAAGACATTAGAAAAAAAACCTTTTATAAAAAAAAGACAAATACACTATATTGAATCTCAACATTGAATCGGAACACGGTTCGCACAGGTGTTTTTGTCGGGAGTTTTTTCAGTTGAACTGGCAGTCCGAAAGGTTTTGCGCTAAAATTTGCGACGTGTCGTCGGAATGTAGACATGGGTGTTTTTTTTAGTGACTTCTCAGTTGGACCGGTAGTTCACGGGGTTTTTTGCGATAAAATTAATCACGTGGCCTCAAAAACTTCACACGGATATTTTTTTCTGTGGATCGGCTCGACTTTACAAAAACCTGGTCACTCTCCGATGCCTACTGGTCACCGAGGCGGCAACGCCACAGCTTTAGGTGAAGTGAAACGGCTGTGAGTTTGAAAGAGACAAATGCAATTTTCCGATGAACTTTTTTTCGAAGGTGCTAATTTTTTCGGGAAAAATAAAAAAATTCAGGCCGGATGCGAAATTACCGTGCCCATCCGAGTTGAATTTGCTTTTTTGTTGAAAAAATTCACACCATTAAAAAAACTTTATTACAGTTTTGATACCGACTAAGTTATTTCACTACGCGTTAACGACGCGAGGACCAATAAAAAAAATTAACGCGTAGCAAGATCGCGAAACACACTATTGGTATGACGGAATAGTAAAGGAGACAAAGATTTTACGAAATTATATTAAATCCTATCCCGAAACAAAATGTACTGTAACGACAAAATGTTACCTGAAGATTATATGCAATATAACGTAGCGAATAATACGATAAGACATTAGATAAAAAATACACACCACATTTAGTATTCACTCTTCGATTGATTGGTGATGATGAACTTGGTCAGTACACCGGAATTTTTGTCTTGACGCACTTTTATTAAAAAAAAACTAGGAAAAACGAAAAAGATGTTTTCTGAAACACGTCCGAACTCTCTGAGCGCTACAGAAGGAATGAAAAACTTGACCGCAAGTGCTGTCGCTTACAAAGGAGAGACACCGATGGACGCAGCAGCAACCAAAACCCATAGATAACCAATCACGTGTCTCTATGGCGTATTATCACTGACTCGTCTTTATTCGCGTTTACTTTGTCTCGTAGTTAAACTGTTGCGTTGCCGCCTCGATGGCCGGTAGGCGTGTCGGAGTGTGGCGAGCGGTTTCTCGCAATGTTTGTTTTCCTCGACCGCTCGCGCGATACAAAAAAAAAAATACTCGTGCGAACGATTCGATGCCGCGTTATAATTAGTGCAAAATGTCCCAAACAGTTTAGACGTATTTCAGAATATATCTCTTTCCGGTTTCCTTTGTGATTTTTCGATAAATGAACCTGACGCAAGAGCACCGGTGCACGCAATTTATCATGTCCAAAAAATTGAAGAGCGACTATTAAATTTGATAAGTTTTTTTATCGAATATTTTTTACCATATAATTTGTTGTATCGGAAAAAGAAATTTAGTAAATAAAACTTACCTATTTTAATAGTCGCTCTTCAATTTATTGGAGATGATAAATTGCGTGCACCGGTGCTCTTGCGTCAGGTTCTTTTATCGAAAAATCACAAAGGAAACCGGAAAGAAATATATTCTGAAATACGTGTAAACTGTTTGGGACATTTTGCACTAATTATAACGCGGCATCGAATCGTTCGCACGAGTATTTTTTTTTTTTTGTATCACGCGAGTGATCGAGGAAAACAAACACTGCGAGAAGCCGCTCGCCACACTCCGACACGCCTACCGGCCATCGAGGCGGCAACGCAACAGTTTGACTACGAGACAAAGGAGCCTGGCGGTTAGTAGTAAACGCGAGTACAGACGAGTCAGTGATAGTACGCCGAGACACGTGATCGGTCATCTATGGGTTTTGGTTGCTGCTGCGTCCATCGGTGTCTCTCCTTTGTAAGCGACAGCACTTGCGGTCAAGTTTTTCATTCCTTCTGTGGCGCTCAGAGAGTTCGGACGTGTTTCAGAAAACATCTTTTTCGTTTTTCCTTCAGTTTTTTTTGGTTTTATAAAAGTGCTTCAAGACAAAAACTCCGGTGTACTGACCAAATTCATCATCACCGACCAATCGAAGAGTGAATACTGTGGTGAGTATTTTTTTATCTAATGTCTTATCGTATTATTCACTACGTTATATTGCATATAATTTTCAGGTAACATTTTGTCGTTAGAGTACATTTTGTTTCGGGATAGGATTTAATATAATTTCGTGAAATCTTTGACTCCTTTGCTATTCCGTCATACCAATAGTGTGTTTCTCGATCTTGCTACGCGTTAATTTTTTTTTAATTAGGTCTCGCGTCATTAACGCGAAGTGAAATAACTTAGTCGGTATCAAAACTGTAATCAAATTTTTTTAATGGTGTGAATTTTTACAACAAAAAAGCAAATTCGACTCGTATGCGCACGGTAATTTCGCATCCGGCCCGGATTTTTATTTTTCCCGAAAAAATTAGCACCTTCGAAAAAAAGTTCATCGGAAAATTGCATTTGTCTCTTTCGAACTCACAGCCGTTTCACTTCACTTAAAGCTGTGGCGTTGTCGCCTCGATGGCTAGTAGGCCTCGAAGTGTGACGAGGTTTTCGCAAAGTTGAGCCGGTCTACAGAAAATAACCGTGTGAACGTTCCGAGGCCACGTGATTAATTTTACCGCAAAACCCCCGCGAACTGCCGGTCGAACTGAGAAGACACCCAAAAAAACATCCGTGTGTACATTCCGATGCCACGTGACTAATTTCACCGCAAAACCTTCCTGATTACCAGTCTAATTGAAAAAACACCTGTGCGAACCGCGTTCTGGTCCCGCGTTGAGATTAATTCTATTGTATTTGTCTTTTTTTAAAATAAATATAATCAATCGTCCGATTGAGATTGATTATTTAAAAACATATATACACGTGCGGAAAAATTCTTCTTCTACTTTTAGACACCACCACAATGGAAGAGGAGTTTGTACAAACGGTCAAGAAACCGTCGAAGTGGTTTTGCGTCGTCCGGTGTTACGCGGAACCAAAAAATGCTGTACCATCCGAACAATTGACAATTTTTAATATCCACAATGTATTCCGAAAGTATTCTTCGACGCGAAAAAAAATATGTTCAATGTACAGTAACGTTCCTTTCGAACTATCTCGCTAACCGTATCGCTCGACAAGAAACATTCAAAGTTGAAACACAACGAAGAGGAGAGCGTTCAATAGTTGAGGTCGATGTTATCTTCATGGAAAGTAAGTGTATTTGGATATCTACAATTTCATGTCCTTCTTTTCGTTAATATAAACTCGTATTTTCACAAACAGGTTCGCGATCGAAATGTCAGGAGTACATTACTAATTACGAAGAAGACTTTTTGGAGGATCGGCATCTTGATAACTCCGAAGAAAAGGGAAAAGAAGTATCAACTGAGATGAGTGCAAAACCTGACGCATCTGGTAAGCCGCATATCACTGGCTGTGGTCGACGTCGTGGTCGAGGTCGCGGTCGAGGTCGCAACGGTAATGATCGAGTCGATTCTGCATTTCCCGCGTCGAATCGAAACGACGATGCCAGTGTTCCCGATCACGTGGATTCGTCGTCGACATCGCCGAGACATGATGCTGAAGAAGGAACAGAAGACTCTCCTTCGATCGACGATAGCAACCACACGGTATTATATCTTGTATTCTTTTGTTATAAAATGACGCTTTTGGGTACTTAGGTTAAAAAAAATATATTTCGCTTTTTTTAGCATGCACCAAACTTTCATTCTTGCTAATTTAATTTCAGGTTTCACATCGAAACAACCACGAGGCGAATGTTCCGGAAAAATGTCATGGACAAGCGATTAATAACGACTGCAGTGATCAGGTCGATTTAGCATTTCCCGCATCGAATGGAAACGACGATGCCAGTGTCCCCGATCACGTCGATTCGTCGTCGACATCGCCGAGACATGATGCTGAAGAAGGAACAAAAGACTCGCCCTCGATCGACGATAGCAACCACACGGTATGATATCTTGTATTCTTTAGTTATAAAATGACGCTTTTGGGTGCTTAGGTAAAAAAAATATATTTCGTTTTTTTTAGCATGCACCAAACTTTCATTCTTGCTAATTTAATTTCAGGTTTCACATCGAAACAACCACGAGGCGAATGTTCCGGAAAAATGTCATGGAAAAGCGATTAATAACGACTGCAGTGATCAGGTCGATTTAGCATTTCTCGCATCGAATGGAAACGACGATGCCAGCGTTTCTGATCACGTCGACTCGTTGATGATATCGCCGAGATATGATGCTGAAGAAGATGCAAAAGACTCGCCCTTGATCATCGACTGTAGCAACAAAACGGTATATCTCGTATTCTGTTGTTATAAAATATGACGTTTTATAGGAGCTTCGGTATAGAAAAGTGTTGTTTTTTTAGCATGCACCGAACTTTCATTCTTGATCATTTAATTACAGGTTTCACATCAAAACAACCACGAGGCGAATGTTCCGGAAATATGTAACGGAAAAGCGATTAAAGACGACGGTAATGATCGGGTCGATTCAGCATTTCCCGCGTCGAATCGAAACGACGATGCCAGTGTTCCCGATCACGTGGATTCGTCGTCGACATCGCCGAGACATGATGCTGAAGAAGGAACAAAAGACTCGCCCTCGATCGACGATAGCAACCACACGGTATGATATCTTGTATTCTTTAGTTATAAAATGACGCTTTTGGGTGCTTAGGTAAAAAAAATATATTTCGTTTTTTTTAGCATGCACCAAACTTTCATTCTTGCTAATTTAATTTCAGGTTTCACATCGAAACAACCACGAGGCGAATGTTCCGGAAAAATGTCATGGAAAAGCGATTAATAACAACTGCAGTGATCAGGTCGATTTAGCATTTCTCGCATCGAATGGAAACGACGATGCCAGCGTTTCTGATCACGTCGACTCGTTAATGATATCGCCGAGATATGATGCTGAAGAAGATGCAAAAGACTCGCCCTTGATCATCGACTGTAGCAACAAAACGGTATATCTCGTATTCTGTTGTTATAAAATATGACGTTTTATAGGAGCTTCGGTATAGAAAAGTGTGGTTTTTTTTAGCATGCACCGAACTTTCATTCTTGATCATTTAATTACAGGTTTCACATCAAAACAACCACGAGGCGAATGTTCCGGAAATATGTAACGGAAAAGCGATTAAAGACGACGGTAATGATCGGGTCGATTCAGCATTTCCCGCGTCGAATGGAAACGACGATACCAGTGTCCCCGATCACGTGGATTCGTCGTCGACATCGCCGAAACATGATGCTGAAGAACGAACAGAAGACTCGCCTTCGATCGACGATAGCAACCACACCGTATGATATCTTGTATTGTTTTGTTATAAAATGACGATTTTGGGTGCTCACGTAAAGAAAAATATTTCGCTTTTTTAGCATGCACCAAACTTTCATTCTTGGTAATTTAATTTCAGGTTTCACATCGAAACAACCACGAGGCGAATGTTCCGGAAAAATGTAATGGAAAAGCGATTAATAACGACTGCAGTGATCAGGTCGATTTACCATTTCCCGCATCGAATGGAAACGACGATGCCAGTGTCCCCGATCACGTCGATTCGTCGTCGACATCGCCGAAACATGATGCTGAAGAAGGAACAAAAGACTCGCCCTCGATCGACGATAGCAACCACACGGTATGATATCTTGTATTCTTTTGTTATAAAATATTACGTTTTTTGGTGCTTAGGTAAACAAAAAAAATTATATTAACAATTTTTTTATGTTAATGAAAAAAAATTAGGTAAAAAAAAAGACGAAGCATTCCACATCGAAAAAAAATAAAAGGCCACTCAACTTGGAGTTCAAGAGGAAACACGACAACTACGACGATGACTACGACGAGGAGGAGGTAGCCAAATCGAAGTCTCGAAAGAAAAATGTTGATGATGATGATGTTTATTCGATAATTCCGGCGGAAGCTGACGCTGATGGAAAGGTCGATATCTTGTATTCTTTTGTTATAAAATATTACGTTTTTGGGTGCTTAGGTAAACAAAAAAATTATATTAACAATTTTTTTTATGTTAATGAAAAAAAATTAGGTAAAAAAAAAAGACGAAGGATTCCACATCGAAAAAAAATAAAAGGCCACGCAACTTGGAGTTGAAGGGGAAACACGACAACTACGACGATGACTACGACGAGGAGGAGGAGGAGGAGGAGGTAGCCAAATCGAAGTCTCGAAAGAAAAATGTTGATGATGATGATGTTTATTCGATAATTCCGGCGGAAGCTGACGCTGATGGAAAGGTCGATATAGATATACATATATGTGTGATACGTATTTACATACATATGCAGCATATATATTAACCGTCAGGCATTTCTTTCTGATATTTCAAAGGCGACGCTAGTGGACGACATTCGACTGGAATACACTTTCATGAAGAAGGCATTGCAAGCACCGACAATGAAAAGACGTCTCAATCATGTAATCACATCCATGTGGCCGAAGAAAGAAATATTGACTTTAACTCTTTCCAAGAAGGAGTCACTGAGAAAGAAAGGCCGAATAATGATTGATGATATAGACATTGACAACTTGAAAAGTAAGTTAAATCAAAGTTACAGCCAAATCGACACAAAAACAAAGTTATTTTTTTTATGTTATTAATATTTTGTTCTATGAACAGAATGTTGCCTGTTTATGCAAAAAGGCAAGTACCGAGTGAACAATAGAGGCAAGAACAATATACATGCTAAATGTAGACCATGGATAAGTGCATATCTGAAAGAAATACTGAAGCGCAACAACCCTGCGTTCAGAGAAAAATTGGCACGTAAAAAAGAAGAGAAGAGAAGGGAGAACGAGATTAAGAAAAATAAAGAAAAAAAAGCGAGAAAACGAATTGTCCAGATCAGCAGCAGTAGCGACGACGATGAGTAGATTGAAAGAAAAAAAAGAAACTCGTCGTAAATGACGAAAAAGAGGGATTATCAGCATAAACGAGAAGAAAAACAGGACAAAACATATGTAAAACGTAAAAAAAACATATTTTTTAATTGTATTAATTCTGATAATGATTATATTGAACATCCTCAAAAACACCCGTGTAAACATTTCGAGCACCTTCACAAAAACTAGCGATACAACATTTTCACACCAGACTAGTTAATGCGCCAGTCGCAGTTGATAACACTTCTTCCCAGTTGGTTTCAAAGTGTTACACGAGTTTTTGGGTACCACGAGGTTGGTAACACTGACGCAGCGAGGGAGAAGGTAACGCGTCGCGACTGGCTCCAGCAAATACGCGAGGCCGGGCGGCCATTTCATTGGTAAAACAACTGCCATTGTTCGCCATTAGCGCAGTTAAACTGTTAACTTTGCGAAAGCAAATCTGGCGAAATAATATATCGTTTTATAAACTATTGAAAGAAGAAACGTGTTAAAATTCTGTCTTCCATGATATTTTGATATAATTTAAACACGTGTGAGTTTTTATTCATGTATGTATGCAAATATGTCGCGACAAAAGAATTTTAATGTTCATAACCTAAAAATTAAAATTTTCATAACCTCGTGGTCATATTTTTTAATATGTGCACAGGGAACATCTGCATAGCGGTGTCCAAATGACACAACCCGTCCCTTGTATTAACGGAATCGTGCATAAAACAAACAAACAAATCTATGGGCATATCAAGATAACAGCTAGATAACCGTGGTAAGTTATTTATCATGTAAAAATTATTTAAAAATTAATAAATCAAATATTTGTAATTATAGCCATCTTACGTATATGTCGAGTTTCTATTTAAAAAAATCATGATTGCCATAATTTGCAACTGCACAAACTTTAAACCGTACATTCTATATTTGCAGGTAGTGCGTACCTGTTGCAGCTACATAATCTCTTGTCGCAGACATCTGTTTACGACCTGCGAGACAGAACACACAATCTCTGTTTGATCGTGTCGATAGGAGTATGAGTTCAGAGAAATAAGCAACTCAACGAATCTTTTTTTTTTTCAACGGGGTAAGCCTTCTGTTTCACACCACGATAGCTCAAAACTAAATGAAGAAAATATAATAAAAAAAAAAGATTAAAAAATTTGAATAAAATACATGTGTGTACGAGTAATATAATTCCCAAGTAACGCCCGCCACGTGTCCGACTAGAGAACTTGGAGAATCTACGAACAAAATTTCTGCAATCTGCTATGTAAATTAACTGCATGGCCCTGTACTTACTCAACATACTTAAATACATTTAGTATCTCGCCCTATTGTTCAAGACGCTGCAGAAACATGAAATTTACGCGAAATATTGAACAATCTGACCTTGTGATAATAATTGAATTATGTGAATAATGTTCTTTTTGTTTTTAAATTATAGCCATATGGGGACCTTACTCTGATGTTCCGAAGGTAATTAAATAAAGTCCAATGGACCTACCGTTAATTGGCCAAATGGTAGGGTTGACAATGTCGCCGCCGCCACCAGCTTCTACTACTCCTTCTCCTCCTCCTCCTGCTACATCTCGTCGTCGTCGTCGTAATCATCGTGTCGTGCAATCGAGCAAAGCTGCTAAACGACGAATCCAGATATTTTTAAAACAATATTATGAAATGAACAAACATAAACCAATGATAGATGTTACGAATATCAAGTTACCCAACTACGTAAAAAACGTAAGTATAAGTATATTAAGGCGTAAACATTTTTTGCATTATTAATAATCGGTATATTGTTTCAGTTGAAAAAGGTTTCAAGGCAACAGGAAAACAACGCTATGTCCACAAATCAAAACCCCCAGCAAGTGGCGAATGTTCATCGTTCCAGTTATACATTAAGCGTTAAACGTTGCGAACGTGGAAGCCGCAGCGGCAGCAGCAGCATCAGCAGGATCAGCAGAGAAAGAGGACGAATCAACAACAACAAGATAATCCCTATGAATATAAATAACGATGAGAATGGCATGGAGACTGAAAGCAACAGGGAAAACGATATTCAAAATAGTTCTCTGGAGTGCGGCACGGAATGCAGTAGCAGTTCTAATGAAAAGGGAGGATGCAATGACGATTCTGTTCACCACGAAGACAATGACGACTACGTTATTGCGAGTGAAGAAGAATTGAACGACTCGGGGAGCAATTCTAGCAGCGACATGTTTTCATTGGAAAGCAGCAAATTGTTGTTACCAATGATATTTAGAAGATGCATTACGAATCTCCAAGTAATTCTATACGTACTTGCTATGGCGATTCGTACAAAAATGACGTACCTATCGATAACATTATTGTTCACGACACTGAGAAGTTTGACCGTGGATAGCTGCTTACCACGTTGCATACAAACTCTGTGGAAATTGTTGACCAGAAATGACAAAGCGGGGCTGACGCGGCACTATTATTGCCGAAAGTGCAAGACGTACTTGGGGACTGACGAAAAACCCAAAGAGAATTGTCCATGCAAAGCATGCGGTCCAATGAAGCCGAATAAGTCGATGTCGTACTTTATACAAGTAAAAATCATCCCTCAGATTCGACAATTACTTTCGGATGCAGCAGTTGTGGAGTCTCTCGAATATAAATTTACGCGTAAAAAGGTAAGACAAGATGCTCACGAAGATATCTACGATGGTATCAAATATAATAAATTGTGTGAACCTGGTGGCTTTCTGAGTCATAAATACAATTTCTCGTTCGGGATTTTCACAGATGGATGCAAAGTATCAAATTCTTCGAAAGCAAGTGCCTGGCCCATAATGCTTATGATCCACGAATTTGCGCCGCATGCGCGCAAAAGATATATGATACTGGCCGGAGTATGGGTAGATACGATTCACCCGAATATGAATATTACTCTTCTACCCACGATTGAGGAATTGAATTATTTGTACGACACCGGAATTACTTGGATTAATCCGACCGATAATCGTGAAATTACCAGTAAATTTGTAACGCTTATCTGCACAGTGGATTCAGTGGCAAGGCCCGCAGTTCTCAACATGACGCTATTTAACGGGGAATATGGCTGCACATTTTGCAAAACTAAAGGAAAAAAATTATCAACTCGAGGAGTAACGCGAGTATATCCCGTCGAAAAAAATCCAGCTGGCAATCGAACGGACAGTGAGATACGCGAAAATATGGAACAAGCATACAATTACAAGCGAACCCACGACACCGCGAAAAGAATAAACGGTATAAAAGGATTTTCCGTAATTTCGCTTCTGGAAGGATTCAACTTGGATTACGGGATGGTCGTTGACAGCACGCACAATGTTTACCTGGGTGTCGTAAAATTCCACACAACATTGTTCCTTAACAAAAAATTGAACGCTCCTTGGTATGCTGGCCAACCGAAAAACATTCATGAGATAAATTCTCGACTAATGACGATCCGACCACCTAGTCGAATTTCGAGAACACCGCGGCCTATTCAAGATATGAAACAATGGAAAGCATCCGAGTGGAGAAATTGGATTCAATTTTACGCTTTACCGTGTTTGGATGGTATAATTCATATCGACGATCACAAACACTTGGCATTACTGTCTAACGCTGTATATATTCTGAACAAAGATAGCATAGCTACCACTGAGTTGCAATTGGCACGAAAGCTGCTCTGTCAGTATACTGTCAAGTTCCAAAGAAGATTTGGCATAAGAAACATGAGATTTAATATCCATCTACTGAATCACTTGACCGATTCGGTAGAAAATTGGGGACCATTCTGGACGCACAGTGCGTTCCCTTATGAATCGTGGAACAGGAAAATAATAGAAAAAGTTACGAGTCCGAATTCGAGGGCTTTGCAAATAGTAACGCGATTTTTGATTACGCGATTTGTTGAAAGCGCATTCGACAATCCTAAAGTATCAAATGAAACGAGGCGAACGATGAATTCTATTCTTACCAAGGGTTTAAAAAAACAAGATTATCCGATCGACGCCGCGCCGAAATTCCAAGCCTCTAAATTTCAAGGCATCAAAAAAATAACAAGCTGCGCGCTTAATAATGAGCAACTTCTAGCAGTACGCAACGCCAACTGTAATCCACCAGATATCGTATCATTTTACGGCAGTGCAATTGTAAACGGTAACATGAATTACACATGTCGGGACAAGAAAAACAACAACGAAACGCAAAATTGCAATAATTACATTTATTGCGAAACGTTCGGGGGATATGGAGAGATCGTGAAAATCATCTCTTTCATTGATAACGACGATTTCATATACGGCTTCTTTGTCGAAAAACTCCGCCGTATCAAAGATGCGTTCTATACGAAACACATTCAAGTTGTCGAAACGACGTCGGAAATGATATTTATTGCTCTGGCGAACAATAAAGTACCGATAGTACCAGCGATTGCGATGAAGACAGCAGGAGCAATACTTCCCAGCCAACGTTTCTACATTTCGAGATTACCGAATAGCTGGGAAACTGATTAATTGCCATTATTTTGACACCTAGACCATCTTGAAGCGAGAAAATCATGTTCCCAGGTGAGTCAAAATGTCTTGATTATAATTTGCTATGAAGATGACATTGTTATTAGTATATTGTCATTTAATATGTTTACAATTTATGCTATTTTTATTGTTACAGACTCATGTAATCAATTGCACGCTGAGATGGTACCTGTCAAGGAAAAAGGAGAAACACCGAATGTGCAAAAAAATCAATTTATTAATGGAGGGATGTGGAGACGATGCGGATGGGACAACGTCATCAAGATAAACACGATCATTATTGTATGTTAATTTTCTGGCGATCGTTACCTTATTATCACAGTATGACGTCATTAATTTATGAGTGTTTCGTCTCTTCCAGCGTAGCCCCCCAGAGGTTACCTATCGTAACCTCTCATTGCCGTCATTATCGGATTTGAAGAAAAACCGGGATACTCCGATAGCATGACCCACCAGTACAGGATTTTATTAACGAATTCATGTAACCGTCAACCTCCCGGAATATTCTATTTGCGTTTAAGATTAATATTTCAATTGAAATGTAATTAAACTCTCAACAATAGCTTGTTATTGTATTGTAATATTACAGCATCTGAAGCGCATAGGTGATTTCGCAAAAACCACCTACAAAAACACCCAACCCGCCCGTATTCAAATCGCCCAAGTGTTTTCTCAAAAATTATCTGCAATAACACCCAAGAGTGTAAAAACGCATAGATGTTTTCTCAAAAACCATCTACTATAACACCCGACAGTATACAAATCGCATAGGTGTTATCTAAAAAACACCCGAGGGCATAAAAACCATATGGATGTTTTTTTTAACAACTACCTACAAAAGCACCCAACAGTATACAAATCGCATAGGTGTTTTCGTTAAGACACCCAACGGTATAAAAACTGCATCGGGGTTTTCTTAAAAACCACCTACAAAAGCACCCGACAGTATTCAAATTGTACAGATCCTTTCTTAAAAAAAAAAAAATACCCGTCGGTATAAAAACAGCACAGGTGTTTTCTTAAAAACCACCTACAAAACACCCAACATCCGTTCAATTCGCATATGTGTTTTTTCAAAAACCACCTACAAAAACTCCCGATATTATTCAAATAGTATAGGCGACGGTATAAAAACAGCATAGGTGTTTTCTTAAAAACAACCTAGAAAACACCTAACAGTATTCAATTCGCATAGGTGTTTTCTCAAAAATCACCTATAGAAACTCCCGATATTATTCAAATAGCATAGGTGTTTTCTCAAAGAGCACCTCTAAAGACACTCGACAGCATTACAATAACGGTTGAGTAAACGGTTGAAACATTAAAAAGTGGCGGGTGAATCAGATTATAAAAACACCCAATGCCACTACCAAATCCGGTTGAATCAACGGTGGAATCAGGAAAAAGCAAGGTCCAAGTCGTGGTCAAAATAAACCGGTTGAAACATCGGTTGAAACACCGTCCAATGAAGTTGAAACGACGGTTGCTATGTTTGTCAGGGTGCGTGCGTGCGTGCGTGCGTGCGTGCGTGCGTGCGTGCGTGCGTGCGTGCGTGCGTGCGTGCGTGCGTGCGTGCGTGCGTGCGTGCGTGCGTGCGTGCGTGCGTGCGTGCGTGCGTGCGTGCGTGCGTGCGTGCGTGCGTGCGTGCGTGCGTGCGTGCGTGCGTGCGTGCGTGCGTGCGTGCGTGCGTGCGTGCGTGCGTGCGTGCGTGCGTGCGTGCGTGCGTGCGTGCGTGCGTGCGTGCGTGCGTGCGTGCGTGCGTGCGTGCGTGCGTGCGTGCGTGCGTGCGTGCGTGCGTGCGTGCGTGCGTGCGTGCGTGCGTGCGTGCGTGCGTGCGTGCGTGCGTGCGTGCGTGCGTGCGTGCGTGCGTGTGTGTGTGTGTGTATGAAATGGACGTGCAAAATTCAAACCGCTATAACTCGAGAACGCCTTGACCGATCAAGCTGAAATTTGGCACACATCATGTATGATCAGTAGTCAATGTTTGGTCAAAATTTCATCGAAAAATGTTCAGTTGTTTTTTTTGTACGCCATTTTTAATTTCTACAAAAATGTCTGTTCGCGCTCTAGCGCTCGCAATTTTTTAACTATCGGGCTAAAAACGCGTACATAGATGGAATATGATAACCCGACGAACCCATTAAAATTTCAAGAGCATCGGTCGAATCGTTTAAATTTTATGTCATTTTGAATTTGTCGAATTTCATGCATTTTTTCCGATCCAATATTTATCTGCGAATAAAATAAGTGTCAGATTCGTGATCAGCGCGGAAAAATACATGGAATTGCAGTCCCGGAGCGACAACTAACCAAAAAGTTTACCAGGCATTTTTATAGCCAAAATTGCAAAAATGAATGATTTTAGGTATTTTTAAACAACGATTTCTTTGCTTTCCGATGGCATCGCGGAAAAACCCAGGTGCCGATCGTGATCTACAGCAAGACATACACAAGACGATGGATATGACGGGATTAAAAAGCTAGATAAAGAGGTATCACTAGGAATTATGGAATAAAAATCGAAAGGGCAAAACAAATTCAGGATCGCATACTTCCATGTATTTTTTCGCGCCAAACGCAGATTCGACAAGGTGAAACGTGACGATGTTATATTTTTTTACGTACTGAACCGGAATCGGTCAGCCGTTTTGCATAAAAGTCTAAGACGTTGACGTTGAAAAAAGCTGACAATTGAAATTTTCATATCGCTTCTTCATAAAAGTTGAAAATTGAAATTCGCGAAGCTTCCTCTATGAGGAAGCCAAAAATACAGACAATGCTTCCTCATAGAAGAAGCTTCGCGAATTTCAATTTTTAACTTTTTTTTGTTTAAGCGCAAACCAATTTTAAGGACTTTGTGTACCATTTTTACTTTTTTGAGAAAAAAGTACATTGTTGGTTATTATCATACGTGAAATCAAAAATATTGTCAAATACACCATTTTTTCTTCTATTGTCAAATACACAATTCTGTACACAAAGCGTAAAGTTTCCACATTTCAATTGGTTTCAAATTAAGACAACATCTTGCGAAAGGGAATCGCTTACAATTAAATTTAAGAGAAGACGCATATTTTTTGTATAAACGTCGAACGCAACACCATCTAGAAGTTTTTGCAAGTGCTCGCTTTTTCCCACTGAGCTCCCGCGGTTTCGCCGCTTTCGACCTCTCCAATGTTTGTTGAAACGGCTTAATGTGTCTTAACAGAATATGGCACATTCTGTAGAATATGGAGTACGCTTGTAGCGATAGGTTATGACAATTAAATGCGGCATGGCAGAGATAAAGACCGTTGAAAAAGCGGGCAGAAAGCCTATTCAGATATGTCGACAGGCGGCCGTCATTATTACTATTGCCTGTAAGATGATTTCTGTTGTCCACTATAAAAATATTATAGTCCGTCTGCTCTACTATAGTTCGTTGAACTCCCTTAAAGACTAGGGGAGATCGGAGACAAAAGTAACACGGGTGAATTGTAACAAACTGCCGCGCAACGCTGCGCATGATCGGACGCATCGGATATGAAGTGAGCAACATTATAGACATCACCTTATGGCCATGCAATCACCTCATAGCTGAGTTTTCAAAAATACCAATTCGCCGAAACCAAATGTGATTCGCGAGTGCAGAAGTAATTTTTCGGGTGTGCGGATCGCGTCAGCTAGGCGACACAATACAAAATATTATTGCAAACAAGCACAAGGAGTTGAAAGGTACATTTTTGCGGGACATTTTGATCGCTAAGACGATCCGTTTCAGATTGTTATTAACCGATGCCACAGTAACTTTGCTAATAATCATGTGTGGGGTCGATTGTAATAGTCGATCCGGGTCAATTGTATCAGCAATAATAAATTTTTTCCAATACCAATACCAATATATTTTATTTATTTTATTCTTACATTCTAAGCAATCAGCGAACGACGCTCTTACAATTTATAACCAATCAATTGCAGAATATAATATTTATAGTAGGGCTGTATAGTTAGGCCGGCTAATAAATTTCTAAATTTCTTTAATTGAAATAAATTTTTTTCTGCGATTATGCATCCCCGTTCTATTTCTTAATAGCCGTCGGCGAAGGATTTCGTTGGTGCAGGAGGATGTTACAAATGACCCCCCACTACCCGTTACTATTGACCCCACCGCGGCCCAATTCTTACCCAATTTCGTCTGAGTTTAAAGGGCCGGTGTTCGCAATTCCGTGATACTGTCTGCTTGAATTTTTTAAACTAAATACCGAAGACGAGGTTAACGGTACACCATTGTATGCCGAAGCGTTAGACTGTCGGATTTGTAGGTAAACAAATAAAAAAGGATTTTTGTTACTTTTGTCTCCGGTCTCCCCTAGTACCTCAAGCAATTCCATAATTCTACAGTTCTACAGTTCTAACTTGATTGCTGTAATGAAACCTTGTATTCGCAAAGAGATATTTTTCTGCGACATCAATTTCTAAACGTATTATGTTCCTAAATGTAGTAAATGTAGTATCTTTTAAATGCCAAAAAAATCTATATGGTAGACTTCAAAAAGTATACATAAAAAAACTCCCAACTGTAATAAAAAGAAATAAACTACATATTTCGCTATAAAAATAATAAAATAATAACCATTTGTTTATCATTTATATAACACTCGGGAGAAGTCACCTCTCGCAGACCCGATATATACCGTAACAATCAATTTTTGGTAAAAATTTTGGAACATCGTTTTATATATCATCATTATAGCCTACTTAATCGTATCTACATTAATTAATTAGATTTACTTAATTAATATTTCTTCGGGAGTTATTAACCGGCCGTTATTAAAATGATACAACAATGTTTACTATTTCATTCTATTTATAGCGACATATGCAATACAATTATTTTAACAGTCGGGAGTTTAAACAATTTTTTTTTTTTTGGGCTGGTGTAGTTTGAGATATAAATGTATTATTTTAGAGAGTGGAAAAAGTATTTTTTTAAATATGTCTGTTTTGAAACACTCCAAGGTGTACTTAAATAATAAGACAAGACAGTCAGTCATCACGATTCACTATAATTTCATTGACAATGAAAAATATCCTCGTACAGCTGCTCAGGCAATAGTGGTTTATACACAATTTTCACAAGGACTCAAAGATAGCACGATTTTCTAACAACCCCAAACCGAACTATCTAACGTGCAATTGATTATTCGGGTCCTCATTCCTCCTGTCTTTCGATCTTTGAAGTTACAGGAGACTCGTACTGAGTATAAGTATGGACGAAAAACCCCACAAGGATAGCCTTGTACTCTTGCAAGGATTGGTTTTTTCCCCGAATGTACTCTCCCGTCCTACCGTATAGGTAGGGATGAGTTTCGGGGGTTGAGCGAGGGGTTGGCGGGTAAGAGACGGGTTGCCTGTGAGTTTCGCCCGGGGGCCTCTAGAGAGCCCGATACGAACCTGGCTGCTGCCGCCCTTCCGCTCGATCAATATTACGCTGGTGGGGAAGCAGAGCAATGGCAGTTATACGCGGCGGAAAGCTGGCAAGCAGGCAACCCCGTGCGGGCTTCGACGGTGGGGACCGGGACGCGACTAGTGGCGAGGGGGGGCATGCCTTACCGCGAAGCAGCAGCAGCCTACACTGTCATGGCGCTGCGCACCACCGCCAGGGAAGCGGCCGGAAGGCCTTGACGTTTCGCGAATCACTGTCACGTTGTGCTTCTGCTGCTGGTGCTCCTCCTCGTACTTCGATCGGTAATCGCTCCAAATCTTTTTTTGAACTTCTGTCACAAATTAACAGCATTTAAAAAAAAATTTCTCGTCTCAATACGGTCGTTGTCGTCACTAATCACCGGTCCACCAATGTGCCAAAGTGAAAGAGGGAGAAAAGTGTGTGATATAAAAGTGCGCAATTAAGAGAGCAAGTTTGAGTTTCGTAACGCATGGAAGTTTCTAAATGGATTTTAGTAACATTAAAGATAGCTTGTGTGTCCTCTATACCCGCGCGACGTTGTATGAGTTGCCGCTGGAAGAGATAGAGTAAACGGGCCTGAAGAGCGAACGAACAAGAATGGGATAAATTATCCTGGTGAAAACTAACCTTCTGCAGTACTTCCATGCCGTCTACGCCCTAACCTTCGTAACCGAACGTTTGTGATACGAGTATACATGCATCACCATCGTACCATCCGTGGAATACACAACGTAACAAAAAAGAATAATGTGGTGAAATAAAGTATGAAATTATTCTCCCGGTCCATAAGTCTGTGCCTAACACTGCATGCTATCATTGTCGGTTTATTGAGTTAATCTTGCTTGTGGAACATCATTCCATGGAGAAGTAAAAGAAGACGAAGATATTGGAACGACCACCGCATTTTTTGTGAACCATTTGTTTTCATTGTGCTTAACGTGCTTTGGATAATTTACAAGTGTGTGAGTAAAGGGACATGAGCTTTTCAGCGATAGTGAAATTAATCAATGTTCAGAATTTTTCAGAATTCCAATTATTTGATCGTAAAATAATATCAATTGTGGACAATTTTATGATGTAAAGTATAGTTGATTTACTACTTGGTCGAACATCAGTGATTTACATTTCGATACGAGCCCAGTGTAACTCTACATTCTACAGAGCGGATTCTAAATAGCGTTACACCTGATCCTCGAGTGAGGATAAGGATAAAAATCTCTATTCGAAATTCACGAAAAATCGAATACTTATCGTCGTAGGTGAAGCCTACTAAATTGGCAAAAATAGGGATTAGAGGAGCCCGGGGAAGGCGCAAGTGTCGCGGGACTATACGAATAGTGAAATCAAGAGTAACAATGTCCTAGCGAAGGCAGGAGCTTGTCCAGGCGTTCCCCTTGTCCTATGTTCCGTTTTACCTTGCACCCCTGAAAACTCATTTCCTCCTTCGAGTGGATACATACACGCAATATACGCATTATCAAAGCCCACCTGACGAATTTGGCTGGACCCACCCTTGGAAAACTGCATCTGCTGACCTCTATATTATTGCTACAATCTGTGCGTTGCCGGGAACATTGAGCTCCACGTTATCTACACGAAGATTAACGACGAGATATATATACCTTTGGTTTCGGTGACATTCGGATCATTAAATATACTGTGTAATACGGATATATGCATTTTGAAGATTATCTTCACAAATTGAACAACATGAAGTATAAATTATAGATTGACTCCGACACTTACACATATACAACGCTACATATAGTGAAACAAGCTGAACTGTATGCCAGTTCAGCAAGAAAAATCCAAAGTCCTTAAATCATTATGGTAAATGCGACAACACTTTCCCGGCGAGTCACCTGAAAGAACCACACCCTGGACATAAAGGAGCTTCTTTCGGCTCACAGGCGAATCTGCTGGACCGTTGCAGTCGATAATCGCATCAGGTTCGTGATGAATATATTGAAAAAATATTATAAGTCATAGCTCGAACAAGTTATTTTTAATACGAAGAGGAAGTGATCATATTTTGTCTACAATTAACGATGTTTCATATTAACCTATAGAAGTATTTTTATGTATATCGTTCGTGACTCCGTTCTACGGGATAAATAACATGCGATAGAGGAAGGGAGGCAGCAATGAAGCAAATAACATGGTTGATGAGCAACCGTTGCACATGTCCCCGTTTCTGTTGGCACGCTGTGCTGTTTGCAGGTTGTAGCGTCGCGATATTGCGGGTTAGGTTGGGTCACCGATGCGCGAGACAACCCCTCGCTCGTTCGCGTGAGACGAGAAATGTGGGCTGCGCATCGTCGCAACAAGGAGTAATACCAACAGCAGTGAGTCAGGATAGAACTTCTCACGGCCCATGAATTCACGAATTAACTCTTTAAATCAGCCACTTCGAATAGTGTATTTCCATTACTTTTTTTACGAAGACTTCAATACATAATATTTTTTCATGTTCGGTCGAGGCGCAATCTTGGGAAACTATATTTCCGATTTCCGGCAGCTATACACCGCGATAACTTTTGCTAGAATAAACTGGCCCATTGTTTATCGAAGTTTCCATATTAATTACATGGGCACTTCTTGTGCGTGAAAACATGCACATTTTTCTTACAGGCCTGTAGATTCTGTGATGATCATAGCAAAAGTTTTTTTTTTACATTTCCTATTTCTCATGGTAAGCGCAAAGTTTACTGCACTGAGACTTCACTATACCTCCCCAAACTCGAGTAGATACACTTAATTTTTTTTTCTTTATTTATTAATCCAATAATAAATTGTTTTATTCACTGTGTGTATACCTACATTCAGTGTAGGGTAGTAATGGTGGCGCTGATCCTTGCAGAGATTGGAATGTTTTATAAACCGTCGTGTGGGTTGCATATAAAAGCTCACACTGATAAAGAAAAACAAATTCGAATCAACTAAATATTCGGGCAGGGAAGACCAAATAAATATCTCATCGATCGATCAAACAAAATATTTTAATACCCAAAAATATTTTGGTAAAATAATACATTTTTTTTTCAACTGCCCAATGTTTTAGCTGTACAAATAAAATAATTATTTGAACGTCCCTGCCCAAATCATTAGTTGATTCAACCGTATTTTTTATCAATACATGAATGTGCCTAATATATTTACATACAGTCCAGCAAAACATTCTGAAACCTTTCACAAGGTGCACCATTTACCTACACGGCTATACCGAATATGGGAGATTCGGACGTGTACAGGAACATTTTTTATTCGATCTGTTCGACTGTTGTTGGCAAAGTATGTTCATTTATCTATTAAAGAGCACAAACTATATCGCGAACTTACAGTAATGTCTAAGCACCTTTTGTGGGCTTAACACACAAAGCATTACACTATTGATCTCGGGATGTAATATGTACCTATATATATATATATATACTACAATTTTTCGTCTTTAGTTTTCTATTGGTTTCATGTCGAGCATGGAAATATATACTACAATCATACGCAGAACTATACACATAATAGAAACATGACACATGCACGGTAGAGGCATATACAGGGTGAGACCAGAAAAATGTGTGTACGCCAGTGTCACGCGTAACCAACGTTCCGCGATGGCGATATTTCCCTACAATGTTATGCCGGCCTGCAGATTCTGCGTTGAATATTGTAAGACTTCTTTTTTTTAACCTTGTCATATTTAAGACATCAAATGCAAAATCCACTGCAGTACGACCTCATCTATAAAAGCTCGAGACGATACACTTATCCAATGAAGACAGAGTTCGCCACTACCATTAACGTGGCGCATTCAGCTCTACGCATGCGTCCTATCAAATTGGTGGAAATAGTGCCGGTCGATTAAATGTCCTTGGACTGTACAACGTTTTTCATCCCATGATGACTGATATATTAAGAATTATGATTATACATTTTTACCTATTTGAATTTGAATTAAATTTTATTCTTACCGCCGTCTGTCAATCAGAAATCAGTCCTCGGTTCAAACTCGACCTCATGACTTTTCTGTTTGTATACACGGAACGGGCAAACTATAACAAAAAACAGGTGTTATGATGTGCGTCTGAGCCCCTCGGTGCGAGGATCTCAGAAGTTTTGTATTCGCCTGCATCCAGTTTAAAAAACGTTGACAAGCATTGCCCGTTCCACTGCCAGGAGTAAGAGACTGGGTTTTTCTTACTAGCACACGAATTCAGTAAAAAAAACCCCGATCATATAAAGTGAACAACTGTTAAATAACTCAATTTCAGAAACTAATAGGCGAGAAGTAAGTCGTACAGTAAGGTAGCGTGCGCATCTATTACAATAAATAACTGGCTACACTTATCAGACTTCCGAAAATATCAATGATCTCACTTCAGAAAGGCATATAAGCTATGCTTATATATAAACTGTACGCTCTTATGGAATAAAGCCATCTATATAATAACTAATACTCATATAGAAATTATTCATCAGTTTGTGAACCATTCGGCAAAATATACCGGGTCATTACTGAATGAGCTAATCGGTATAATTGGGGCCGTGAAGACGCCTTCGATACTGTAGACTAATTGTTATTCAACGAAAACTGCGAGACAAAAGGTCAAATTAAGGTAGCTCCAGCAAGTGGTGTTCATTTCGTCTAAATTCGAAAAATTCGGGCAAGAATTGCGAACACTTCCCGATGTTATAAAAATCTGAAAAAATGCATACTTGTTACTTGTTATAGGCACTGAAAAGACTAATTTTGCATAATAACAATTTCAAAATGTTATTAACAAATTGTTGAAAAAAAATTGTTGATAAAAATATGCGGTACCTCAACTTTTTTTTTAATGAAAATGATTCGTTCATTTTTCGGAACACGTATGAATTTTTTCAGATCTTTATCTTTCTTTTGATTTTTCTTGTTTTTTACATGGAAAGATGTGCAAAAATCAAAATAAAGATAAAAATCTGAAAAAATTCATACGTATTCCGAAAAATGAATGAATCAATTTCATTTTAAAAAAAAGTTGGGTTACCGCATATTTTGATGAACAATTTTTTTTCAACAATTTGTTAATAACATTTAAAAATTATTATTATGCAAAATTAGTCTTTTCAGTGCCTATAATAAGTATGAATTTTTTCAGATTTTTATAACATCGGGAAGTGTTTGCAATTCTTGCCCGAATTTCTCGAATTTAGGCGAAATGAACACCACTCGCTGGAGCTACCTTAAGTTGATCCAACGTACGAGGCTACGAAACAGCAAGAGGAAAATCCTATCTGATGTACAGCTGATGGCTTTTGTTCTGTCACGCCTGAAAATGCAACGATTTAAAGCGGAAGGTATATTATAAAGCACAACACTTGAGGTCAATGATGTCTGATAATGTAGTGTTTTTAGTTCGCCCGGTTTTAATCTGCTCCATGCGCTGAAGATTTTCTTCATTGGACTTGAATACTCGAACCAACGCCATCAATTTCCACTTCACAATATATCAGGCGTACGTGGCTTTAAGTATTTAGTATCCAATTGTTACTATAACCGAGGGCTACGAATCAAGCTCCCGGCGGAATCCGCCACATTCTATTTTTCATCCATCAAGGCGTCTACTAATGAGCAGATATTATATCTTGTGCTTACAAAAGTTTGATTCGAACACCCATCGATATCGTATAAATGATAGAAATGCATAATTTATAGAAACCGTTGCTGAAATGGTGATCGACTCTAGGATTTGTTAAAAATATTTTTAAAAATAAAAATGAACACCTTTCTCCCCGAATCTTCATCGCAGAACAAACAAAATACGTCTACACATTCCAAAATATTTATCGGCTAATGTTTCCGATAAACCCGGGCGACCATATATGTATTATCGGTCAAAATCGAGGTTATGAAGATCGCGGAAAATGACATTTTACACGTCTGGCACATTTGTCAGCAAAAAATTAGTGACAAATCAGGATTTACGAATTAACTGTTGTCAAATTCAAACGACGTATGTTGTGCGACAAGTGCCCAAAGTTTTCTACTTCATAAATATGGGGTAGACAACTTCCATCCTACATTTCCTCTGCTTCAGTTGCTGGAGGTGACACAGGTAACTAATAAGTACATTCACGGTTATTCCATGTTCGCTATAGTCCCGTTTTGTACCATCTACTCGACTTGTCGGTCTCATATTTTTCTGATATGTTTAAGCTACTGACTATCCACTGGTCAAAAAGATTGGAGTTTTGAGTTTCACTATAGACGACTGATGGGATGTTGAAGGGGATAATTTATTGAAGAATAGTTCAAATTATGTGAAAACTACTGGAAGTATAACACTTATACAAGACAGCTTGCCGATGATTGTATATTCGTCATAATTTTACAGATTTTTGCTTAGAGACTTTATTCAATTATTTTCCAAATACTGTTATCAAACGCACCTCCAATGCGAATGCTCAAGTCAGTTGGAGAAACCTACTCTGAACCTTCCCTGAGTCAGCGAAAGGGGCCTTGTAGTTTCAATTTACAAATGCTCGACGCTGCTACGAAATACCACTGAAATGTGAATGAATACCTAATAAGGTGGTCCTTGATTTGATTTTTTTTTATTTTGTGGGGGCCACCGCGTATTATCGTGAGGAATAAAATAAAAATGCGATGTGCGAAGGGTTCCCGAAATGAATTCATTTTTAAACGTCGTTATCGGCTATTTAAAAGATTATAAACTTCGGAACATCTAAATTTAAAGTAAAAATTCGAGATTTCGTTGTAGTCATCCCGCATTTCCAAAGTATAAGGCGCAACAAAAAAACTGCGAAATCTCTATGAAATTGAAGCATTTTTAGAGGTCGGTACCAAGAGTTAAGTAACAAAGTTTTCAAGAATTATAGATAATAGTTACAAGATGTTGTAAAAGGTGAAAATCCGCTGCGGAAAAATAACCGAATATTTTATTTGAAGACATGTTTGTTGCCACAAAGTTAAATAACAAAAATCGAACACTTGTAGTTTCTGATGAAAGAAGTCGAAAAATTCCTGCAATGGTCACAAGGTATAAAATATTTCTATCGACGAACGATCGAACAATTTTATTTATCTAACTCTTCAACAGCTGAAACGAGAGTACTCTTTTTCAGCTGCTGGCTGTTGACTGTTTAGATATACCTTTTAAAAATTGCAGGAATTTGTCGACTCCCTTTATCAGAAACGACAAACCTTAGATTTTCTTATTGAACTTTTGTAGCAACACACATGTCTTTTCAAATAAGATATTCGGTTATGTTACCGCGGCGGATTTTCACCTAGTGTAACATTTTGTAACTATTAGCTACAATTGTCGAAAACTTTGTTTTCTTAACGCTCGGTAAAGAACTCTAAAAAGATTTCGATTTCATAGGGATTACGCAGAGTCTTTTGTTATACGTTATACTTTGGAAGTGCGGGGTGGCTCCAAGGAAATCTCAAATTTTTCACTTTGACTTTAAATTTAGATGTTCCGAAGTTTGTCATTTTTTTAATAGCCGATAGCAACCTCAAGAAATGCATTAATTTCAGGGACCCTTCGTACGTCACATTTTTATTTCTTACCTCACGATAACACTGGGTGGACCCCAGAAAATTGAAAAATATTCAATCTAAGGACCACCCTAATATCCAAGTTATCTGGACAAATGAGTATTGACAGATACATCAGTTTAATATTAAATTACGGTGACTTATAAAGTATCAAATAAAAATAAAATCAAAAGTGAATAAAAAAACTCGCGACTGAAAGGAAAATGAAATTGAAGGCATTGTCATCATATGTGCCACATACACATTTAGCAGCGGTTTAGGTTTCAAGAGACGTCTCCCGACTATGGGGAGCGAGTGAATAATTATAACCCATTGGCACTATTCATCAAAGGTAACGTTACTTAATAATGTTTCACCATTTAGAAAGTTTTTTTGTAAAATTATTGCGGGTGCGTGTGCGTGCGCGTGTGCGTGTGCGTGTGCGTGTGCGCGTGCGCGTGCGCGTGCGCGTGCGCGTGCGCGTGCGCGTGCGCGTGCGTGTGCGTGTTTATGTAATCAATCTATGAAAAAAAATCGAAAATATATTACATCACATGATTCAAGTTGTGGGAATCAGATTTATAGAGATCTGTATATATCGAGACGCGGTAGAGTCTCGACGCCAAGTGCTTAAAGAAAGTAAAAAAATGATGCTTTTTAAGCGAATTTATGAGCGCGACGCTACTAAGGAGTTTTTAACTCCCGACTGCCCGCTAGGGCAAAAAGACGGAAGTTATGTGAGTCGCTGACGTCCCCCCATTTTGCTGTTGTCGTTGTTTCCAGTGTTTGTCAGAATGGCGCAATGTCTCTTGACAGAATTTGGCACACTAATTCTGGGTATGTAGGAGTGTTTTCTTAGCAATGAAATAAGTAAATAAATGTGAAATGGCAGAGATAATTCATTTCGAAAAGGATGAAATAATTCATGTACATAACAATAATTACCATTGTCGGTAAACAATAATAATAATTAACAATAAAGAATAATAACATAATCAATTAATCGTAATTATATTAATTAATTCATAATCTTTGCTACAGTCGGGAGACGTCTCCAAGTTTGATCCACTCTGTGACCACGAAGATTGGCGGTAATATGTTGTGAGGGAAGATGTCTCCCGACTGTAGCAAAGATTACGAATGAATTAATATAATTACTATTAATTGATTATGTTATTATTCTTTATTGTTAATTATTATTATTATTGTTTACTGAAAATATGAATTGTTGTTACATACATGTCTCTGATACTATTTTCTATGTGTCTTTCTTCGTCGATGACATTTTTTATGTCGTTTCTCTCCAATGCAACATTTCAAAAGTGGAGCGAAGAGCAACGATACATAGAAAATTGTATTGGAGAGATATAACATTCAGAAAGTTTTATTGGGGCGAAAGAATAAATACAAAATCTTATCAAACACAACATTTAGAAAATTATATCGCTGGCATGTATCATTTTGCGAATATGACGTTAAACTACAGCGATTGAATTAGAACTGTATAATTAATTTCGATAAGAAAAAAAATAATAAAGTAGGTTAAGTGTGTAGTTTATGATAATGTTTTTTATTAATGTGTTTGATGATTATTGCACCGAATATTAATATAGACACTGCATCGCATAATTTTGTTCACACACAGATCACGCACTTAACATCGATAACGTAAAAAACGCTAATAAAAAAACGAAAAAATCTTCCTGACAACAACGAGCACAATACGAGGATAACCTGTCTTCGAACACAGAATTAGCACACCATCAATTTTACGCTACTGCATGAACAACTCGGATCAACAAAAATAATAATGACGAACGGAATAAGTATCATATAACTAACAATAATACCGCGCATATAAATACTTTTTTATTCCTGTATTGCCAAAAATACGTCCAGATAGAAAAAAATTACGGCATGGCAACGAAACGGTGGCGGTACTAATCGTATGATACCCGTTTCACGGCCCGTTTTTCTATCTGGGACAACAGCCAATGAAAAAATAAGAATTCTTGTTTCTTATTCGCTAATCGATATGATACCGCGAACTATTAATTTGTTTATTGGATTATGGTTTATTTACGTGCGTTTACGCCTAAGCTTACATTATTTTGGTCACAAACATAGATCATTATACAAAGAATCAATATGCCAAATTTGGTTAAGTAATATTTTGTCGTTTCGATAAACACTGGCGCGTTCGAAAAGACGCCAAAGTGGGTCATCGCAGTAAAACGCATAACTCCCGTTTTGCCCAGAGCGCAGTCGGGAGTTAAAAAACGGGCCAAAAGCCTATTCAGGTATATCGACAGGCGGCCGCCATTATCTACCCTGGTGAAAATATTTCTTTGAATATCTCTGAAAATATATCTGAAAGTCTCGGAAAATTTCTATGAAAAGTCATTTGAATCTCTCTCACTTTTCGCACTTTTCAGAGAAAGTCAAAGATTTTTCTGAATCTAAATATTTCTAATTGTCCTGAAAATCTCTGATTTTCTCTGCCAACTTCTCTGAAAAACCATGAACTTTGTTGATATTCTAAGCCTGTTTCTCTTCTATATTCAGAAACTATTTTCTGAAAAAATCAAATTTTCCCTGAATATCTCATACAAAGTATACATAAATTATTGTTTACTGTTTACTGTTCGTACGAATACCAGAAACAGCAGATCTTAGAGTGAACTCGTAAGTTCTTTGAAATTCTCTAAGCCCACATTATCCGAGAAAATCGGAGATTTTCAAAAAATAAATCATATTACCTCTGAAAAAGTCCATTGTAGTTTCGAGTAACAGAATAAATAGATCTTAGAGAGAACTCGTAAGTTCTCTGAAATTCTCAAAATAAACATTATCGGAGTTTTTCAGAAAATAAATGGCATTTTCTCTGAATAAGTCTGCTGTTCGTCCGAGTACCAGAATGCGTAAATCTTAGAGACAACTCGTATTTTCTCTTAACGTACTTTATCAGAAAAAATCAGATATCCAAAATTTCGGAAATACTCTGAATTTCTTTAATATATCGTGACTGTTGAAGGTTGTTAAATATTAAACATATAGCAGAGAAAATCAGAGAAAAATCTCGAAAAATCTCGAGAAAATCACCGAAATGGTCCGTTTAGAGTTTTACAGACAAATTGTCAAAGAAATATTTTCACCAGGGACTATTGCCTTTGCGATTATTTGTCGTCTGTTATAAAAATACTGTAGCTGTGTGAAACCGACAGCGGTGGATGCGCGATTGGCGCACGGCTCCGGTGGTCTCTCAAGTCAAGCAAGATTGTTCGTAGTCAGTGCTTGAATGGGTGACCGCTTAGCCGGGAGGGGCTTTCGGGAGCGGGAGGCGCTTTCTTCTAAAACTTTGGTGTTTCTGCACTTGACGCAAAGTGCAAAAATACCGGAGGATCTGTAGAATATGGCCGTCTGTATCGGCACGGGTTTTCCGTAGTTTCTTCGTGTCCCCGGCAAATGCGGTACAGTGTAGCTAAGTCGACTACGGACGGACTGGGAAGTTAGGTAGCTTAGCTGAGTGCGGATACGGAGTGCTAGGGGGGAATCGGGATGGGGTTCAATTAAAACCCAGAAGGGTATACGGTGGAAAAATTGAACAAATATAAATATACTGTAGCTGTGTGCTATCCTGTGGTGCATTGAGTTCGCTCAACATGTAATATAACCTCGAATACGCGTCGAGCTGTGTCTATGATAATTTGTTATATAGTTTTTTATGCGTGTTTGAAAAAATTATTATTAGTTTTTATTTATTTATTTATAATCTTAGTGTTTTCCGTTTTGGTTATATTATTTATTATACTTTAAAAAGGATGAAAAAAATGTTACGAAAATTAAAAAACTCCCAATTGCAAAAAGAGTTTAATAAACGAATTAAATTAGACGGTTCAACAGTTCTAACTCGATTACAGTAATGTAATGTGATATTTGCAAAGTGATATGTCAGCGATATAATTTTATAAATATTATATCTCTCAGATACAATTTTCTAATGCTGTATTTCTCCGATAATCGAAGTTCTGATAACGTTTTTACTATAAGTTTTACCCAAGCTTTCCAGCACGTCTAGTTTCGATAACCGTTCGGAGGATCCTGAGGTATGATGATGGTAACCCGTGAAAGGTCCAAATTACCATAAAAATATGTGAGTTAAGTTCACGCTTTTTCACGTTCTTTGCACTTGATTATCACGGAACCGAAGCATCGGATCGAAATTTCAACGATACTTTTACAATATAATTCGGACCTAGTCTTTCCAGCGCTCCTACTCGGGATAAAAAAATTTCGGCGAATGTTGAGATATGACCATCGTGTCACGAGGTTCGATGTGAAGTAGATGACCCTTCGCCTCTATTATTTAAAATGAATTCTCAAATACGAACTGCATGATACCAAACATGGTTTATTTTATTTTTTTAAATAACGGAACAATATTGTCAGTAAAAAGTTGAAAATTGATATTTTCATATCGCCTTTTTCATGAAAGTTGGCAATTTTTATTGTCGACTATTATGGGGAAGCGATATAAAAATTTCAATTTTTTTTTCTATAGTACTGTTACGTCCTGTGAATTTTTCCGAAATATTTCAAACGTAATTAACCAAATATTTGAAATATATTAAATAATTAAAAATAAACATTGGAAAAATTGCCATTTTTTTTAATTTGTCGAATTCAAAGTTTCAATAATTAAATAAAATACCTAATGAAAGAATCATCCATTGGTAAAAATAATTAGCCTTCAGGTGAGTTAGGTTGATGTACAGAAACGACTGTACGAAGCAAATCGACTGTATGAAGCTCGGTAACCTGAGGCGCAAAAATGCAGATACGGATATCGGCGGAGCGCTCCTCACAGTTGTCGAACATAGGGGCCTGCTTGTACGGCGCGTGTCACGATGGGCACAATGCTGAGAGCGGCCGTTGGGCGTAATGAGTGCAGTACCTCCTGGACGGTGAATATCGATGAATGCTAGATCATCGCTATAATCCAGGAGGATCATAGTGGAAATAATAAATGAAGGAATAAATGGAAATCACGTTTAAGGGACGAATACACGGGATTGACATAGCATTTTTGGAAATTATTAATAATAGATTCGGGAAATAAAATAGAGTCAAGAAGTAAGGGAAGAAAATTAAGTCATATCGTTATGATAACATTCAGTAGAGAAGTTAAATAAAATATTAAAAAGGGAATAAATATAAAAACAATAAATAACCAATAAATAATCAAATAGCAACTAACGGGGGAAAATATGGAAAATTACGAAAAATAGGGAAGGAATGCAAAACCATTAACACAGAAATTCAGGAAAATAATCAGATAAATATTAAAATAAAAATGTATGTCAACTATTGTTAATTTCGCAACGAAAGCTCGTACAGCTTTCATTCAAATTTGTTTGTTCATAAAATTCGCGATAGAATTTAAGTAATAACAAGTTAAAATGTCAAAATTATTGTAAAACTACGAAATTAGAAATATTTAATTAGTCAATCAAAGAAAGGAATCAGGTGATGAGAGTGGGGAGACAAGGCGCACGTGTGACAGCGGAGACGCGGGGGTGTCCGGCACCGAGGTTATTTATTCGCGCGCCCACCGCCCATTCGGCATTACGACTTCATCTTCGCGACCTGGGCAAAGACCTCAACCTTGTATTGTACTTAGAATCATTAACAAAGAATCATCGAACTACCAACTTGTAAAGTTTTGAAATCCATATTCAACTTAACTCAGTACAATAAATCATCCGTATCTTTCCAAATCATTCTATTGAGTTTGAGTATATTCCGTCTGAAAATCATTTACCATCGAAATCATTTATCCTTAAAATCTGGGAAGGACGTTCATTTCTGGAGTCGATCGTCATCATCATTCGATTCTGATTCGAATATTCGGCACTTGGAAAGACGTTATTTTCGGAAATCAGTCATCATCATTCGATTCTGATTCGAATATTCATCCAGATTTGGGAAGGACGTCCTATTCCGATTTCGATATACATCATTCATCAATCGATTCATTCGATCTTTATTCCGAGGTAAAACCATTTCAATCACATCGTAAGTTTGGGAAATTATCATCTACATCGTAAAAATCCATTTCTTCTGAATATTCCTTTGTTAATATTAATTCATTAGCGTTTATTTGTTGTCACCGAGGGTTAAAATATTTCTTAGTCAATTTATATTCGTGTCGGTCAATTTTATTTCAGCTATAACAGTGTGCGTTAAAAGTATTGGGATAGGTCAGGAGAAAACAATGAGTGAGCGTGATAGTGAGCTGTCGCGAGCCGTGCGTCGAGAGTGACGCGAGAGAGAGAGAGATAGCCGCGTATTGCCTTCCAGATGATAGAAAAAGATAGCATCCAGAATTTTCTTGTCCAGTTTAAAGTCGTCACTTAAAATCTAGTAAATTCGAACTTTTAACCTCGAATAAAATATCGTCAATAACATATATATACACTCTAGGCCCTATCCCGAATTATTTTCCGAAAGGTTAGGTTCAATACAGGGCCAAAACCTCGATAAAGCGTCATCTCCGAATAACGTTTAAAGGGAGGGTGTAAATTCTCCTTGACCGAGATGGAGTGAAAATTGCTGATCGGGACGTAACACTATGCTATTTCTTTATAAAAATACTACAGTTTGTGTAGAAACTGTGGTATAGCATATATATGTTGCTACCCTTCTCTACCCTATGGAATCCTTCGTCGCCATTTTCATACGTTCCCATCGGGAAGAAACAAATATCCCATTGAAAATATATTTCATCCTGACACGCAGTAGTGTCTCGACGACAAGAACTTAAAAATACCATTTTTTAAATCGAGACGCTATCACATTTACAGGCTTTCAAAAATAGGTGAAATCAAACACACAATACATTTTTTTTCAAAAAAGACATGCACACGCACGCCCCTGCGTATGCCCAAGTGCACGCCCACACACAGCCGCTAAAAATAAAATTTCTCAACGTTTTAGACTATATTAAATACGCTGGCACTAAATTGGCAAAAAAAAATTTTTTAACGACAACGTAGCTTTCTCTATGTGGAAACGAAATATATACGAAATTCTTCTTAAACTTTCGCTAATGGGCCAAAAATTTCGTTGTTCGTTATATTTTCTGATTTAAAAAAACAAAACATTCATCTTTGCTTTTTCCAAATGATAAAGATATCCCTGACCCCAAACCGGGACTACGTAAAGCAGCGTAGAAGTGACCATACTGTCGTATAGCTGGCTGAGCGCCCCTTATGAATCACATTTTGCCCCAGCTAGAATGGAAACTGGAGTCCCAGAGGCTAATTGTCCCTTGATTACCGCCGCTTCAGCTGCCGCGAAACCAACAAATAAACAAATAAACAAATAAACAAATAAACGAATGAACGAATGAACGAATGAACGAATGAACGAATGAACGAATGAACGAATGAACGAATGAACGAATGAACGAATGAACGAATGAACGAATGAACGAATGAACGAATGAACGAATGAACGAATGAACGAATGAACGAATGAACGAATGAACGAATGAACGAATGAACGAATGAACGAATGAACGAATGAACGAATGAACGAATGAACGAATGAACGAATGAACGAATGAACGAATGAACGAATGAACGAATGAACGAATGAACGAATGAACGAATGAACGAATGAACGAATGAACGAATGAACGAATGAACGAATGAACGAATGAACGAATGAACGAATGAACGAATGAACGAATGAACGAATGAACGAATGAACGAATGAACGAATGAACGAATGAACGAATGAACGAATGAACGAATGAACGAATGAACGAATGAACGAATGAACGAATGAACGAATGAACGAATGAACGAATGAACGAATGAACGAATGAACGAATGAACGAATGAACGAATGAACGAATGAACGAATGAACGAATGAACGAATGAACGAATGAACGAATGAACGAATGAACGAATGAACGAATGAACGAATGAACGAATGAACGAATGAACGAATGAACGAATGAACGAATGAACGAATGAACGAATGAACGAATGAACGAATGAACGAATGAACGAATGAACGAATGAACGAATGAACGAATGAACGAATGAACGAATGAACGAATGAACGAATGAACGAATGAACGAATGAACGAATGAACGAATGAACGAATGAACGAATGAACGAATGAACGAATGAACGAATGAACGAATGAACGAATGAACGATTGAACGAATGAACGAATGAACGAATGAACGAATGAACGAATGAACGAATGAACGAATGAACGAATGAACGAATGAACGAATGAACGAATGAACGAATGAACGAATGAACGAATGAACGAATGAACGAATGAACGAATGAACGAATGAACGAATGAACGAATGAACGAATGAACGAATGAACGAATGAACGAATGAACGAATGAACGAATGAACGAATGAACGAATGAACGAATGAACGAATGAACGAATGAACGAATGAACGAATGAACGAATGAACGAATGAACGAATGAACGAATGAACGAATGAACGAATGAACGAATGAACGAATGAACGAATGAACGAATGAACGAATGAACGAATGAACGAATGAACGAATGAACGAATGAACGAATGAACGAATGAACGAATGAACGAATGAACGAATGAACGAATGAACGAATGAACGAATGAACGAATGAACGAATGAACGAATGAACGAATGAACGAATGAACGAATGAACGAATGAACGAATGAACGAATGAACGAATGAACGAATGAACGAATGAACGAATGAACGAATGAACGAATGAACGAATGAACGAATGAACGAATGAACGAATGAACGAATGAACGAATGAACGAATGAACGAATGAACGAATGAACGAATGAACGAATGAACGAATGAACGAATGAACGAATGAACGAATGAACGAATGAACGAATGAACGAATGAACGAATGAACGAATGAACGAATGAACGAATGAACGAATGAACGAATGAACGAATGAACGAATGAACGAATGAACGAATGAACGAATGAACGAATGAACGATTGAACGAATGAACGAATGAACGAATGAACGAATGAACGAATGAACGAATGAACGAATGAACGAATGAACGAATGAACGAATGAACGAATGAACGAATGAACGAATGAACGAATGAACGAATGAACGAATGAACGAATGAACGAATGAACGAATGAACGAATGAACGAATGAACGAATGAACGAATGAACGAATGAACGAATGAACGAATGAACGAATGAACGAATGAACGAATGAACGAATGAACGAATGAACGAATGAACGAATGAACGAATGAACGAATGAACGAATGAACGAATGAACGAATGAACGAATGAACGAATGAACGAATGAACGAATGAACGAATGAACGAATGAACGAATGAACGAATGAACGAATGAACGAATGAACGAATGAACGAATGAACGAATGAACGAATGAACGAATGAACGAATGAACGAATGAACGAATGAACGAATGAACGAATGAACGAATGAACGAATGAACGAATGAACGAATGAACGAATGAACGAATGAACGAATGAACGAATGAACGAATGAACGAATGAACGAATGAACGAATGAACGAATGAACGAATGAACGAATGAACGAATGAACGAATGAACGAATGAACGAATGAACGAATGAACGAATGAACGAATGAACGAATGAACGAATGAACGAATGAACGAATGAACGAATGAACGAATGAACGAATGAACGAATGAACGAATGAACGAATGAACGAATGAACGAATGAACGAATGAACGAATGAACGAATGAACGAATGAACGAATGAACGAATGAACGAATGAACGAATGAACGAATGAACGAATGAACGAATGAACGAATGAACGAATGAACGAATGAACGAATGAACGAATGAACGAATGAACGAATGAACGAATGAACGAATGAACGAATGAACGAATGAACGAATGAACGAATGAACGAATGAACGAATGAACGAATGAACGAATGAACGAATGAACGAATGAACGAATGAACGAATGAACGAATGAACGAATGAACGAATGAACGAATGAACGAATGAACGAATGAACGAATGAACGAATGAACGAATGAACGAATGAACGAATGAACGAATGAACGAATGAACGAATGAACGAATGAACGAATGAACGAATGAACGAATGAACGAATGAACGAATGAACGAATGAACGAATGAACGAATGAACGAATGAACGAATGAACGAATGAACGAATGAACGAATGAACGAATGAACGAATGAACGAATGAACGAATGAACGAATGAACGAATGAACGAATGAACGAATGAACGAATGAACGAATGAACGAATGAACGAATGAACGAATGAACGAATGAACGAATGAACGAATGAACGAATGAACGAATGAACGAATGAACGAATGAACGAATGAACGAATGAACGAATGAACGAATGAACGAATGAACGAATGAACGAATGAACGAATGAACGAATGAACGAATGAACGAATGAACGAATGAACGAATGAACGAATGAACGAATGAACGAATGAACGAATGAACGAATGAACGAATGAACGAATGAACGAATGAACGAATGAACGAATGAACGAATGAACGAATGAACGAATGAACGAATGAACGAATGAACGAATGAACGAATGAACGAATGAACGAATGAACGAATGAACGAATGAACGAATGAACGAATGAACGAATGAACGAATGAACGAATGAACGAATGAACGAATGAACGAATGAACGAATGAACGAATGAACGAATGAACGAATGAACGAATGAACGAATGAACGAATGAACGAATGAACGAATGAACGAATGAACGAATGAACGAATGAACGAATGAACGAATGAACGAATGAACGAATGAACGAATGAACGAATGAACGAATGAACGAATGAACGAATGAACGAATGAACGAATGAACGAATGAACGAATGAACGAATGAACGAATGAACGAATGAACGAATGAACGAATGAACGAATGAACGAATGAACGAATGAACGAATGAACGAATGAACGAATGAACGAATGAACGAATGAACGAATGAACGAATGAACGAATGAACGAATGAACGAATGAACGAATGAACGAATGAACGAATGAACGAATGAACGAATGAACGAATGAACGAATGAACGAATGAACGAATGAACGAATGAACGAATGAACGAATGAACGAATGAACGAATGAACGAATGAACGAATGAACGAATGAACGAATGAACGAATGAACGAATGAACGAATGAACGAATGAACGAATGAACGAATGAACGAATGAACGAATGAACGAATGAACGAATGAACGAATGAACGAATGAACGAATGAACGAATGGACGAATGAACGAATAGACGAATGAACGAATGAACGAATGAACGAATGAACGAATGAACGAATAGACGAATGAACGAATGAACGAATGAACGAATGAACGAATGAACGAATGAACGAATGAACGAATAGACGAATGAACGAATGGACGAATGAACGAATGAACGAATGAACGAATGAACGAATGAACGAATGAACGAATGAACGAATAAACGAATAAACGAATAAACGAATAAACGAATAGACGAATAGACGAATAAACGAATAAACGAATAGACGAATAGACGAATAGACGAATAGACGAATAGACGAATAGACGAATAGACGAATAGACGAATAGACGAATAGACGAATAGACGAATAGACGAATAGACGAATAGACGAATAGACGAATAGACGAATAGACGAATAGACGAATAGACGAATTGACGAATTGACGAATAGACGAATAGACGAATTGACGAATTGACGAATTGACGAATTGACGAATTGACGAATTGACGAATTGACGAATTGACGAATTGACGAATTGACGAATTGACGAATTGACAAATTGACGAATTGACAAATTGACAAATTGACAAATTGACAAATTGACAAATTGACAAATTGACAAATTGACAAATTGACAAATTGACAAATTGACAAATTGACAAATTGACAAATTGACAAATTGACAAATTGACAAATTGACAAATTGACAAATTGACAAATTGACAAATTGACAAATTGACAAATTGACAAATTGACAAATTGACAAATTGACAAATTGACAAATTGACAAATTGACAAATTGACAAATTGACAAATTGACAAATTGACAAATTGACAAATTGACAAATTGACAAATTGACAAATTGACAAATTGACAAATTGACAAATTGACAAATTGACAAATTGACAAATTGACAAATTGACAAATTGACAAATTGACAAATTGACAAATTGACAAATTAACAAATTGACAAATTGACAAATTGACAAATTGACAAATTGACAAATTGACAAATTGACAAATTGACAAATTAACAAATTAACAAATTAACAAATTAACAAATTAACAAATTAACAAATTAACAAATTAACAAATTAACAAATTAACAAATTAACAAATTAACAAATTAACAAATTAACAAATTAACAAATTAACAAATTAACAAATTAACAAATTAACAAATTAACAAATTAACAAATTAACAAATTAACAAATTAACAAATTAACAAATTAACAAATTAACAAATTAACAAATTAACAAATTAACAAATTAACAAATTAACAAATTAACAAATTAACAAATTAACAAATTAACAAATTAACAAATTAACAAATTAACAAATTAACAAATTAACAAATTAACAAATTAACAAATTAACAAATTAACAAATTAACAAATTAACAAATTAACAAATTAACAAATTAACAAATTAACAAATTAACAAATTAACAAATTAACAAATTAACAAATTAACAAATTAACAAATTAACAAATTAACAAATTAACAAATTAACAAATTAACAAATTAACAAATTAACAAATTAACAAATTAACAAATTAACAAATTAACAAATTAACAAATTAACAAATTAACAAATTAACAAATTAACAAATTAACAAATTAACAAATTAACAAATTAACAAATTAACAAATTAACAAATTAACAAATTAACAAATTAACAAATTAACAAATTAACAAATTAACAAATTAACAAATTAACAAATTAACAAATTAACAAATTAACAAATTAACAAATTAACAAATTAACAAATTAACAAATTAACAAATTAACAAATTAACAAATTAACAAATTAACAAATTAACAAATTAACAAATTAACAAATTAACAAATTAACAAATTAACAAATTAACAAATTAACAAATTAACAAATTAACAAATTAACAAATTAACAAATTAACAAATTAACAAATTAACAAATTAACAAATTAACAAATTAACAAATTAACAAATTAACAAATTAACAAATTAATACGGTCAATATAGTTATTTAGGTAAAGGAATAAGATTGTTGATAAGACATTGCTACTAAATATTGTTTAAACAATGTTTAACCAATTAATTGTCAACTATGAACGTAAAAATTCGTCACCAAAGTCAAGCAATACCGCTCGAGTCAGTACTTGGATGGCTGACCGCTGAAGTACACTCTAGTTTGCAGTCATAACCCTCAAACAGTGCGGTAACTTTGGACATCTTTTTGGAACTTTTTCAAAGCTTCTCGAGACGTATTCGATAAAAATAAATAAAAAAACGTGACATTTACAAGATTAAAAAAATAGGCGAAATCAAAAACAAAATACCAAAAACCTTTTTTTTCAAAAAAGGTAAAATGGTACGCCATGTACATAAAATATGTTTTCTCGTTCCGAAAGTATATTTATCAAAACAATATAAACAAAAAATCTTGATTTTTTTTGTTTATCATAACAAAGGTTCCTCTATGAGGAAGCAAAAATCTAAGAAAATTAAATCATATGGGCCAAGTATTGGGGTATTTGGGTATTGTGTCGTTACGCCGATCCCCTAGGGGTTACGGGCTCCTTCACTTTCCTCTCTCCGCCGTCTTCATCCGTTGTCGCCGGTTCAATTCTTCAGTCGGGAGTTCCGTCGCGCCTCGTCAGGTGTCCAAAACCTCTCCAAAACTGAAAAAATCAAATATTAAGTGCTATCATTCAACTTTCGAGACGAAGTGAATAGGTCGATTTCAAACCAGTATCTCACGGAACTCGGGCTGAAAATATTTAATTTCTCAAGAAGAACTGTCTCGCAAGGGGATGAGCTGCGACGTCCCAGTGGATATTTCTGTTGAAGAGCTGAAAGATGCGATCTGCAAGGGATAAAAAGATTTGCGAGGAACACAAAACCGACTGTCGCCGATGGAAAGCCGGTGTGGATGGACGACGAATCAGTTTTAGTGGAATTCAGAGACAAAGCACTACCCGAGGCACTACTTTGTTTATTTGAAGAACCCGTGTGAAGATTGTTCCATACATCGAATCAATTACAGTCTACTATGATTGTGGTGGACTACGGCATCCCAAGAAGACCAGACCTCAACGCTGCCTCAATTGTGGGAGTTCGCATCATCTCAGCGAGGGAGAAAGATGCGAACGTGATCTTCGATGCATCAACTGCAGGGGAAATCACAGAATGCTTGACCAGAAGTGTCCGGTTTTATGTAGAGAGAAATAAATAAATCGTATTATGGCTTACGATACCCTGCCGTATCTTTTGGCAAGGAACGCATACAAAGTATACATACAACAACCAAACGTATCAGTCAGGACCGCTGAAAATTTGCCCTCGCTTTCCAAGGGAAACAAGTGCCCAGAATAAAACAGTACTGTACATGAACAGAAACGCTCACCCTAGTTATTCGAGAGAGAAAACTTCGGGTGAGGCTGTGTTTGCAAACGGCCATAGTGCCGCACGACAACGGACCATGGAACTTCAAGATCTATTCAGCGAGACACTTCCCAATAATCCGAGGAAAATATCAAAGGAAATTGTTGACGGCTTACGAGATATCTTCCGAGCCCGTACTTTAAACTATAATGCTGCACTACTGTTGTAGAGGATAAAGAATGCTATTGGCCTTCGCGTTCAATTCAGCAATAAATAACTCTGATTTGAGGCTGAGGATTGTTCAATGGAATGCTCAAAATATCAAACAAAAGATACCTGAACTGCAATATAATTCCCATTATGCTGATTTTTTTTTTATCAGAGACGTGGCTACAACGAAAGGATCCGTTTTATCTGAGGGGATTTGGCGTTGTACCGCGGGCCCGAACCAATCAGAGAGGAGAAGGCGTAGCAATGTTAGTTAGATACAGTGAGAGGAATTTCCGGGTGGAGGGCAAATTCGTCGGAACCCTCCAGTACCGACAAACACGTCACAAAACCCCGTTCCTCGATCGGTTTATATTTTATTCCTAATGAGCGCCATCAGCACAAGGTGTGCGACCCGATCGGCAAAGATGTTGACGAGAAGGATAAGGTTGTACTCAGCTAGCAAGCAGCCTTAGGGGAATGGCAGAGGGACGGTCCGGTGAATTCGAGCTGAGTTGAAATTCGAAATCAATTATTCTAACAGTTAAATAGGAGAGCCAATATAATCATTTATTGAACAAAACTGCAAGACTAATCAAAACAGAAGAAATTAAGGTCTCTCGCTCTCCTTTCAATCCATACAAAACTTACGTGCTACCCGGTATAATCGGTCCCTAATAGACTCCCGGCGGCTACTCAGTTCACCGTCGCGAGGGGTTACCTAGGGCAAAATCGAAATAAATAACCCAACAAAACTATTCAATAATAATTCAACAGTAATAAACGATAATGTTCCTTCGATGCCTACTAAATTTCTGCTTAAAATCTACCACACGTCTCACAACAGAAATCGTAGTCCCAGGCGACGGACAAATCGTACAATATACTCCCAGCTATTAAACAGACAACCAAGGTCAGAGAGACCCCGGTCTCGCGAAACGCGCCTCGACGCGAGGATTTCCGTCCGTTTACCGGTCAAATAACGACGCAGGCAAATCTGCTGAAAACTCGAATGCGATACCCGGAGAAGCCGGGGCGATACGGACACAGGCCGTTTTCGCTTTCTTTTTCGCTGTCGTAGGTTTTCGCGGTAGCGAATTTTCCCAATCGCAGAGATCGCAGAGACCCGCACGTCACACACTCGAAATGCCTCTAAACGGTTGCAAACGGAACGGCACAAAAATAATAATCGGCTTCTCCCAGATTTCCTCTACCAATTCCGCCTACGGACTCGGCACCGGTAACGCGAGCATCACTTTACGACACTTTTATAACGCAAGGCTAAAACCAAAACAAAAAGATCATTTACCTCTCCCTCAGCAAATTAAATATTACGGTCGGGATCAACGAGCCAACTATTCTTCTCGCCCGAGACGGTGCGCAAAAAACGAATTGTTCCACAATAAACAGTTGTGATGGGCTTACCGGCAAATAAATGGAAACAAATCCCGTGACGAGGCGGCTAGCTAGCTCCGCTCCGCGAAAGGCATGTCCGATAATTTACCGCCTTCCTTCGATCTACGTCCGTTCGATCTACGATCGTTGTGTACGCACCGTCACCGTTTCCCAGGAGAATCCCCGAAACTCTCGTTACGGTCCTCGATCGCGATCGCTCTACCTCCTCTCGCCCCTCCCCGTTCTAGTTCTCACGGCCTAGCTGACTATTAAGTGGCGTCTGGCAGGACAGCCTCGCAATTATGCTTCTTCGTACGGCTCGCTCGTAAATATTCGAAATAGCGGCCGTCTGCCGACGCATAGTCGCGAACACGGCGACGAAGAAGCTGTGCGATCCCAGGTGACAGCTAGCTCGATGAACACTTCGGGTGGTGGACAGTCAATTCTTTCTCCCTTGGTGGACATGGACGGAGAACGATTTTCTTTGTTGTGTCCAGTGAGAGACGGTACAGTCCTTTCTTTCGGTAGACCGAGGATTTCGCCTACGGGTATGATGCAGTCTTGAATTCGACTCGATCCTCGAGCCTTGCCGTCGACGGAGAGCCCATGTAAAATATTCGCCAAAAATTAATAATCTATCTTCTTAACGCTACTGAGCCCTTGCCAATTTGCTCGAGAAATGTGAACGGCGCGCCGTGAGGGCGCGTGTCGACTCTCTCTCGCGGACTTTTTAAACTTTTTGTGACGTGCCAAAAATACGGCGTCACAATACCGTGAGGTACATAATTGTTCGAGATTTCAGGAATGACAAAATCGAGGTATGCGCTTTGGAATTGGATCTCACAGAGGAAAATCTGCTGATGGTGTCTTGTTCCCGCGTAAAAAAATGTCGTATGGGAAAGTGTATTAAATTGAGTATCCGGTGGAATATGGGAAATAGTACAGGAAAGAATATTGGGTGGAGTATAATCTGAATATGGGTTTTGTTCAGTTCCCGATTCATCCCATACACTTTTGCAGACTCTTTGCCAGCCATCGCGTACGACCTCGAACATTTTCGTGCAATTAACCCCACATACTTTTCCAGACTCTTTCCCAGTCATCGCGTACAGCCTCGAAAATGTTTGTGTAATCAATCCCATACTCTTTTCCAGACTCTTTCTCAGCCATGGTGTACGACCTTGAAAAATTTTCTATTAACGCGATTGGAGGGAAAGAGTCTGGGAAAGAGTATGGGATAGATTGATCGAACATTTTCGAGGCTGTACGCGATGACTGGGAAAGAGTCTTGAAAAGTATATGGGGTTGATTGCACAAAATTTGTCGAGGTCGTACGCGGTGGCTGGCAAAGAGTCTGGAACAGTGTATGGGATGAATCTGGGAACTGAACAAAACCCATATTCAGATTATGCTCCATCCGATACTCTTTCCCGTACTC
The DNA here is from genome assembly GCA_917499995.1 of Ichneumon xanthorius. Classification (NCBI taxonomy): domain Eukaryota; kingdom Metazoa; phylum Arthropoda; class Insecta; order Hymenoptera; family Ichneumonidae; genus Ichneumon; species Ichneumon xanthorius. The sequence continues at coordinate 267,230 of CAKJTD010000041.1, read as the reverse complement.
CCCATATTCCACCCATACTCAATTTAGTACACATACGACTTTTTTCTACGCGGGTTAGAGGCCGCCTTGCGCCCCAAATATTACTTCTTGGGAGTGGGGTGATTTCTTTCCCAGTTCAATGGTAGATACTTAGAAGGCGGGGTCTTTAATGCTCATCTTGCGATATGGCGCGACCCATGTGATTGCGCTGTTGGAAGGGAGATTGTTAACAGCATCGAGCTTCTGGATATCTGGGACCTGAGTGAGGGGCAGCTTACATTTTACAGCGGTGCCTATAATACCGAATCTGCGATCGACATTACCTTCGTTGATGATAGGTCAGCATTAGCATATAATTAGTCGGTAGGGGAGAGCTCGTGGGGTAGCGATCATTTCCCAATCTTAACGGAATATATGTGCCATAAGGTTCCGAACATACAGTACAAGCCCACAAAAAGATTGTACACGCGAAGCACTAGATGGGATGAATCTTCTAGAATTCTCAGAGACAGAATAGAGATGAACTTTAACATGGTTATCAGTTTCGCCGACGCTCAAACAAAATATTCATCTTTTGTTGCGATGCTTAACCGAGCTTAACCGAGTCTTAACCCAGCTTAACCGAGTCTTAACCGATCTTAACCGAGTCTTAACCGAGCTTAACCAAGTCTTAACCGAGCTTAACCGAGTCTGCGGTGACTCGATTTCTTGCGTTGTTCGGATGGACAGGGTGAACGTCCGTCATGCCCGTGGTGGAACAGTGAGTATGATAAGATAATTCGTCTTAGCCGAGCGGCGTTTTTAAAATTTAAGTATTCTTCTTCACGTACACATTTTTTGGCCTTCAAAAGGGCGAAAGCTAAAGCGAAAGTTGGTCTTCGAAAAATTAAAAAAGCGAATTTTAGGTATTTCTGTGAAGGTTAACAAAGCATGCCCACCCTACATATATATGGAAACAGATAAAATGCTTCACGAATATATTTAACCACAAAGGATAATATGTACGAATATAATGAAGAAAAAGAAAAGAATGTTGTAGCTATGATCGAGAAACTTTGCGCTTCATGGATAAGGATTCCAACTCCTTCTTTCACTTATCCTGGTGAGGACCTTTTCTTGGATTTGCCCTTCACAGAATCCGAACGTGACTTTGCCATTTTTGTCGTACATTTAGATTCGAGTCCGGGGATTGATAGGATCGATTATAATGTTACTTCGTTGCTACCTAAGGAAGTTGGGATGTGTCTGTTGGAGATATATAATGAGATGTATAATCTTTACAACTCAATCGTTCCCCAAAGAATGACGTAGACACTGTATTTTCTTTATCCCAAAGGAGTTGGCTCCAAGCTCAGACCCATTTCCTCGACTCTGTGTTTTCGTAAGATATTAAAGAAAATGATCAATTATAGGATTTGCTAGTAGATGGAATACTATGAAAAATGCCCTCGTCGCAATTCGGTTTTCTCAAAAAGTTGTGTATGGACAATTTATATTTGTTCCTCGCGGACGATATTAAAGCGGTCAAAACGGGTGCGGTGATGCCCGTTGTGTTCTTAGACATTCAATGGGTTTATCATAGCGTGCTTGCTGATGTCCTGGTTGATAAACTCAAGGAACTTGGATTTCCAAGCAAAGTTGCGGCCTTTGTATTTAACCTTATATCCGCATATTGCTTATCATTCGTAAGGGGAGCTAAGCTTCCTACAATATTTTCCCTATTCGCGCGCCTCCTGTAGAGGAATGGGCACTCAAACGGAGGGATTTCGGGGACTCGAGTGTTCGGGAATTAATTCTGGTATGTCAGTAACAACATATATGATAAAATGTTATTTATTTATTTGAATTACGGTCCTCGCCTCAGGTTTCACCCTTTTTTTCTTTGTTATCGGATCCGCATGAGAATCGCACTGCTCATGTGAGTGCGGGCTTTAGGTGCCAGCGGTACCAAGATGGCTGCCGTGAGCTGCCGTCCTTGATGTGACGCCACGGCACGATGCGCGTCGATGACAGCTTGCTCACCTCGCCATCTTCGATCGATATTTATTAGAGAATTGGACTTTTTACCTTTAGCTGAGTTACTTAGGGTCCTTCAGAGGGGTGAATTTAGCCCCGGGTGTGCCCCTTTTGAGCTTTTTGAGTCTCAAAGCGGTTTTCACTCCGGCACATATCTTCTTTTACCGGTCATTTTGGTAAACTGACCGAGTCGCTCCGAGTGTTGAATCTGGGTGTTGAATTTTATCGTCTCACGTCACTTGAGATTGTTAATGAGTCTTTTTGCACTCATCGCTAATTTTCCAAGTTATTTTTCCCCGTCGCACGTTTATAAGTCTTTCCTTGGATTTTAGCAGCAAAATTATAAGTTATTTTCGCACTTGACAGACATTTTATAAGTCCGAATTCGGCTTTGCACAACATTTTAAAGTTATTTTTCGCAGTAAATTTTATAAGTCCCATTCGGTTTGATTTTCACTTTATTTCACTTTTCACTTTTGGGAGCTGGCCGATGATAAAGTAAATATGATGAACTGATGATCGACTGCCGAAATCACCGTCTTTTATACCCCGATTTTGGTCTCTCACTGGTCGGTTTGGCAGATTTCTGGCGGACGCACGTCTGCATGCGGTCGGCCTATTATTGATTTTCCGATTGGTGGACAGCATAATTCTTCCTTCACCCTCCAATCCCTGATCGGTATTGCAGTAATGATTATCCGGTGTTATCCACCGGGCTAATCGTGCACTTGATGGGTGTTGTCATCGTTCTATCGTGTCGACATTCTTGTCCAATAGCCTGTGCTGATTTTCCCTCGCTTTTATTTATATTCGTCCTTAATTGTTGTTTAGCCATGATTCCGTGGGATGGCGATGCTGTATTTCCGAATCTTCGATATTGCAGGGTTCAGCGCATGTGCGATTAGAAGGTATTGATCCAGCCGCGGCTTGATCGTGTCAGATGGCGCCACTTGTGCCTCTGGTTGTCTAACTTGATGAAATAGTTTATTCGTTATCTCGCGGCCCTGTCGGTACGTGCAACTGTAAATTAACCGAAAATTTAACTGGTCGTTCTGGGAACTTTTTAGACGCGCCATTAACCGGAGATTAACCACTACATTTTCTGCCAGACCGCAAGCTAGGACCGTGTTTGAAGCATGTGGGTCGTTTTCAAGAATTTTAACCAGTTAATAACCCTAGCTTAACTCTGAAGGCAGCGGTTGTTTGCGCACGCATCATCCAGAATATAACCTCGAAAAAACTGCAGCATAAGATGGCCTGCGGTCATTTCTGATATTTTAACCACAGCATTGACTGCAAAATAACCGTAATACGTGAGACAATCGGTTATTTTTCGCCAATTTAACCGCTGAATAACTGTAGTTGAACAGATGCGAAAGAAATCGAGCAGTTGCTTTTCCTTATTTTAACCACAGAAAAATTACAGGTTAGACAATGTGAGGACAATCCAGCGGTTGTTTTCGTCGATTTAACCGCTGTTTAACCGTCGTTCAACCGATGAAAGAAGCATCGAATGGTTGCTTTTCGCAGATTTAACAGCTAAATGACCTTAGTCTAACTGATACGAGAGGAATAGAACAGTTTTGCTTCTTGCCATTTTAACTACTGAAGAACCATTGTTTAACTGATGAGAGGAAAATCGAGTGGTTGCGTTTTGTCATTTTAACCACTGAAGGACCAGTGTTGAACTGATGCTATAAGGATCAAGCGATCGTTTATCCTCAATTTAACTGCTGCATAACCGTAGTTCAACCGATCCGAGAGGCATCGTGAAGTTGCCGCTCGCCATTGTAACCACGAAAGAACCGATGTTTCACTGATCCGAGGAGAATGGGTCGGTTATTTTTCGTCAATTTAACCTCTGAATAACAGTATTTCAACTGGTGACAGAAGGATCAGCCGCGGTTGTTTTGATCGGAACCCACCGGGAAAAATCGCAAACTGGTATAATGAGAATAACAACAGCTTGAAAAAATGGTTATAATTCTCATCATTAATTATATCAATTTAGGATACAATACTATATTACGCACGTCGGAGAAAGAAATAAACCTAACGACCTAAAGTTGAGCTCGAACCGGTACGAAGAGCTGCTGCTGCAGTTGTTTCGATCATTTCAACTGTAGAACTGCGGTTAGTACTATTTTTGCGGTCGTTTTGCTTATTTTCCTACCTCAAAATTGCCGCTACCAAACAGGTACAAAGACCTGCTTTTGCAGTTGTTTTAACCACTTTCGACCGCGTGTTACCCGATCATGGAAAAATGTATGAAATGTATGAAAAATACAAAAAAACGTGGGTTTCCTCATCTTACAGGAGTGGAACATGGAAAAATGTATGAAAATAAAAATTAAAAAAGAATCATGTGCCTTAGCAAAAAATTGAGAACTTTTTTTCTACCGCGGTAAAAAAATTGAGTTTACCGATCGTTCGCTGCTTATTTTTCAATCGCACAGTCCCGCAGTGATGAAATATTAAACGCCTCGGGAATATTACGCGAGTTCGATGCATCGATAAATATAAAATTCCAATTCGCGAATATGAAAATTACGATTTTTTTTCTTTCCTTCTCTGATCCAAGCATTAGAGTAGCTGAATTAAGAGAAACCTCGAGGCATTCTCCGCGCTGTAGTTTGCAAACAAAAAATGCGATACATTTCAGCTGTAATTAAAAAATGTATGTATTCGCTAGAGATATTCTGTATTCGTAGAGAAATTCTGCGCGCGCGGTAGTTGAAAAAAATCGATGTGTTCTCCGCTGTACTTACACAAAAAAGTAGATATTCCCCGCTATAGTTAAATATATATATTGTAACAGAACGCCGTTACCCCCAGGCAGAGTCTCGCGTTTGGTCGCGCTGGCGATTTGGTGGAACGTTCGCGCGAGCGAATTAGTACCTGGTCGCTAGTCTCTCGGTTGGCCACGGGATGGCGAGCTGGCGGAACGTTCGCGCAAGCGAATCAGTACCTGGCCGATATATAAGCTCTACCCATCCAATCTTCTAGGTCCTTTCCCACTCCTAATAAAGAATTGACCACTACCTCCTCGAGGTAACCCCAGAATGGGGCCTCGTTGTTATTAGTTTATGGACTGCTTCGCCATACATGTCTGTGACCGTGTGCCCATACAGGAGAGTATTCGACCTTGAACGTCGTGTCGACTTTTATTCCCCGAATTGCAAGACTGAAGAACTCCTCTTTCCTTGTTCCCTCTCGCATATGTGGGAGAGCGATTTGATAACGCACTCAATGCGTTATCAAGGGGGCCAGCAATCCAGCTGCCTTCCTCTACCCTGAAGCGTATACGAGCAGGGTTGCCAGATTTGGCGACTTATCGCCAAATTGGCGACTCTTGACGACCATTTGGCGACGAAAAATTTCGATTGGCGACTTGGCGACATTTTGGCGACTTCATTCCTCCATCCGCGCGATTTTTGGCGATTTTCCGATCTCTATTTGTTTTTTTTTATTTTCGCCTGTAAGCCAGAACTGCCAAGCGCAGGAATTTTTCACATACGCTTGAATCAATATAATGAAGTAACCTAAAAAAATACTGAATATCTGTGAAGAAAAAGGATATTTGACAAAGTAGCAGGTTAATCAATTGATTTTACGTTTATGACCATATAAAACATCTCCGTCCCCGTTCATCCCGGGGTCAGTCGGTTTCAAAAACTGTAATCAACTTTTCTCACGGGTTCTCGAGTATACGGTCAAAAGAAATGTCTCATTGGAAGCGGATATCATCTCGGCTTCCGATGAGCTTTCTTTTGTCCGTCCATGCCACAAGCCGTGAGAAAAGTTGTTTACACTTTTTATTTCCGACCGTGGTATTGCACATGCTCTGAGCTTCACTTCGTCATTGTAAACCCTTCAGCAGGTTGGCGAATGCCAATGAGATTATGCGCGTAATGCGCAGTGGAGACGTGCGGAGATCTTTTTCGAGTTACGACATGATGGTAAGTTAGACAGTGAACGACTGAACAAGCATGAGCATAAGGTAGGTATCGGTACGGTAGGTTTCAGAATAACCTGTTGAGTAGAAACATAGATATTTTCGTGTAGCTAACTTGTCAGCTTTGGTTATGTGGTTCATGATTCAACGTTTCTTGTCTCATTGTAAACATCAAATTTAAATCGTTGCATTGTACAAAGTAAGAAGCTGCTGCGAAGACAAAGATATTCAGGCATATTCGTATCGAATAATCGAATATTGTATGATACAGAATGGACAAACACGAGAAAGATAAAAGAAAATATCGCACCGATTCGGAATCCGCCGAATGGGCCAAAGGTCAGCATAAAAATTATTCGTATTTCGTCTCCGAAATTCATCATTTTCCTGAAATCCGAAAATCAATTTCGGGTTTTATAGGTGTATTTGTTTTCAATCTTGCGCACCGTCTCTAAAATTTCGAGATCAAAATCTTTTAGGCTGGCTGCAACATAGCGATTCGGCGAAGCACAAAAATCACAATGATTTTTGTGCTTCGCCGATTTTGTAGCATATTGTAAAATCTGCGAGAAGACTTTGAGAAGTCACGTTACGGATCTTCAAAAATATGCACGTTCGAAGAACCACCAGGAGAACGCTGCAGTTCTCAACAAATCAAAATATAAATCGTTGGTGCAACACGGTGAGTAAAAGTTGTTAAATTTGTTTGCTCTACCTTCATTAGATTTTTCTCGTTAGAAATACTGCAATAGTACTCCGACAAAATTACAATAGAAAGTTTTCTTGACCTGTCCCCGCCATTTTGAAAAAAATCAGTTTTCTGCAAGTAGACTGTAAACAGATATTGAATGTTTTTTCACATAACTTTTAAAAAGGTTTCTCACCCAATAATATACAGTAGAACCCATCACAGCGTACATAATGCGGAGATAATGTACGCTATAAGAGGTACAAATCACGTGCCAGAACCGGCCGTAGTCGGCCGATTACTGGTCTACCATTCCTCTTCTTCCACACTCGCGCTGTGCCGTGATTACGAATCGCATCGCTATTCGCCGACCTCGTACGCTATGAGGGGTTCCACTGTAGATTGTAGCTCAATGCATGTATACGTGTATCTGATTATTTTTTAATTGTTTAAACGGTATCGGGCTCCGATCGCAACTGAGAAGAAAGTCACCGACATTAAGCTGGCATTGTATGTACATCAAAAATCAAATAAAGCACCGGTGCTTCCTTTTTTGAAAAGACTCTTTATGGAAATGGCACACAGGCTACCGTCAAACTTCGAAACTTTTAAGAAAACCAAGCTCTTAAGCCCGAGCAGTTGCGTTTCTCAAGTTCGAAGCCGATTCGAAGAGTTGCCTTTGCAAGATTTTCTCGAAACCCGCTGCGACATCTCACTCTACAAAACCAGTGGGAAAAAATGGCCTTCGTTGATTGGAACGCTCATTTTAACGGACATATACCGAGCAATATTGTACTCTTCTGGCCTGAAGAGGACAAATACACGGATGCTTGTCGCCGTTTTGTGTTTCGGGAACTCGCTGAGGTAGTGTTAAAACTGCTAACAATGCCTACGAGCAACGCTTCAGTCGAACGAGCTTTTTCAGCCCTAACATTAGTAAAGACGCGCGCCCGTAATAAGCTGAGAACATCGATGCTGCAGGCTCTGCTCAGAATTCGGATGCATTTTCAGTCACGTGAAAAATGTTACAAGACATTTCAACCGCCAACCAAAATGATCGAGCTCTTCAACGAATGCTTTATATATGGACCAGCAGCGTCAACCAGCAAAGAGATACCGATAGTCTATAAGAAAATAACGATGCCGATAGTCTCGACGAACTCGTCGATATCATTTCAGATCTTCTGTAAGTTTAAGAACAAAAGATATGGTAATGTTGACTACTGTATAGTTTACATGTAAGTTTATGAATGTTTTTTTCATATGTATATCGCGCGTTATAAAATACTTCGAGAAAACATCAATACTAAGTGTAAGGAGAAACAAAATATTGATGAAAAAGTTCCAATCTAGCTCGAATAAAAATTTTAATACGTCTTACAAAATTGAGTTACTATGTCAGTTGATTTTATTTTCGTGAGATTGAAGTAGACCAGAGATGGGCGACAACGATTACAATCGTAATTGAATGACATGTTTGATTAATAACTACTACGAGCATTTGTAATTGAGAAATATTATATTAGTAATTATTCCAAACATTTGTCATTTAGAGTCATTTAATTACAAATTAATCCGAGCATTTGTAATTGAGATCCTGATAATTACTTGCAATCACATTACATGTAATTAGATTACTCAAGTAATTGAATTACTCGAGTAATCCAATTACTCGAGTAATTCAGTAATTAAATTACTCGAGTAATTTAATTACTCGAGTAATTTAATTACTCGAGTAATCTAGTTACTCGCGTAATCTAGTTACTCGCGTAATCTAATTACTCGCGTAATCTAATTACTCGCGTAATCTAATTACTCGAGTAATCTAATTACTCGAATATTTTTTTTTTTTACTGAAGGAAAAATATTTTGAACAGAAATATGAAGTATTAGTCGTGGCAAAAGAACATTTATTGATAATGTTCACCATTTTTTTTACATCTTTTATCTTATACTAAATTTTATAGCCAAGGATAATCAAATAAATTGAGAAAGGGCCATCCACCTGAGTATTTCAGCCTATGGGGTTCCATACAGTAAACAATATTTGTACATTTCACAAACTTTTTTTATGCACAAACGTCCTTAATTATTTTCTTCTTAATTGTACAAAAAATATTTGTGAAATTGACAGACATTTTTGCAAAATAGACAAGATTTTTTTTGTACAATAAACATGAAAAGTATTATCAGTTTATGTGTCAAAACTTCCAGTACTAGCACAACAAATTTGATACGAATTTTTATTACGGTGTAATACGGGAGAGAAAGAGAATTAAAAAAAATTATCATCATCGATTATGTCAGAAAGTCCTCGATTGTAATACGGGACAGAGAGAGAGAATATAAAAAATAAAAAAATCATCATCGTATATGCCGGAAAGACGTCGATCGTAACACTGGACAACGAAAGAGAGTAAAACAAAAATCATCGTCATCGATTACGCTAGAAAGACGTCGATCGTAACTCTCCAGCCGAGCCCCGACTCTATATTTCTTTATACTATATTGTTTATCCCTCGAGTATTTATTCTTTTTCCTGCGTCTTTCGTCGAGCGTGACATACACGAGTCAACCACGTACCGCCGTTACCAGGAGCTACGCTGGCTACGTTGTTTGTGGAGGGAAACGTTGGTACCTATTTTACTATGCAGAGGGCATACTTCAGAGGTATGCTTTTGAAGCATTGGCTTTAAATAATACCCGATCCTCAAAGTGGGTATCCGTCAGCCTGTTAAATTTCGGGATGTCCATCAACGTGGCAAAGCTGAAGAGACGCTCCACCGCTGCCGACGACGGTAATGGCGTGTTGTATCGCAAAAAGAGCTTTCGAATTACCGGATAGTCTTTCAGTATCTCGAGGTTCTTGTCGGCTCGTGAAATATATTTGCTGATTTCGATTTCAACGTCTCCATGTTGAAGAACCGGATCAACATATCCGGGTGCAGCGAGAGCTTCGCCGAAATCAAAGAAATCATCTGCATTTGTAAGCTCGGCTTCTGGTTCTGGACTGTAGCCGCGCGTTGCCTCTTCAGTTGCAACTGTCAGAAACAGAGACCGAACTTTTTCTTGAGTTGCTTCGTCCAGACAAACCAACCAGCGCACTTTGAATTTGGGATGTGTTACAGCCGCAATCGCTGCAAGTTTGCCAGCTTCCTCAATCTCAAAGAATTTTTTGAACCGCGTTTCCAAAGAATTTTTGATTGCGTTAAGCACGGGTTTGCATTGGGCAATTCGGTCTTCAATCGCCAACGCTTCAACTTTCCGTCGAAGGCAAACTAACGTCGGTAGAAGGTACCCGTAAAAGCAGTAGCTTTCACCTTGCAGAACGTCAATTGCTTCAGCTAGCGGTTACACACACTGCAAATACTCTTCGATGTATCGGAAGTCAGTTTCTCGCAGTGGGTTTGCCAGCTGGACTATTTCGTTCATGTCACGGTGAAGAATTTTGTCTTTCAGAAGAACAATTCTTTTTAAGAAGTCATACAGGGAGTTCCAGCGAGTCACTACAGGTCGGAGCAACGCTCTGCCCAAATATACCCTCACCGCTTCATTGGTCTTTGGAGATCGCAGTGCCTTCCATAGCCAATTGCAACGACCGATAGCTTCCGCATGGGCGTCTGCGAGAGTTTGCACATCTTTTATCGCGCGGGGCATATCGGTCGTTGCTACAAGATTGAGAGTGTGGCTTGCACACCGCAAATGGCATGGCAGCATTTCGCGAAACTCTTCCGTATCCTCAATCGTTTCGGGGTGAAGCATTTCTTCCGGCACGATGTCTTCGTTGACAGCGGAAGTTTCGATATTATCTTCACCAGTATCGTGAAGAACCTCGTCTAAATGAGAAAATCATTACGTTACTTCAATGGCTTAAAATGTACATTTTCCGGATCATATATCATACAACGGATTTAAAGGATGCCAAATCAAAGCTGGGTAAAGTACCAAAAAAATACTTCAAGTACAAAGTAAAAAGTATCGCAAGTACTTGAAGTATTAAGTGCTTTTTTTACTCGACGTATTTTTCAAGTACTTATTCCAAGTACTTTTCGCAATTAGGTTCGCAGCATTAAGCGTTATGTATATTTAAAAAAACGGCAAAGTAATTTGCAGATGGCTTCCTCATTTATAACAATTTTGCGCATACTTATTTCTATGAAAAACTTCGTTGATTGATTTTGGCTTCCTCATAGAGCAAACTATGTGAAAAATTGTAATAAATGGGGAAGCCATCTGTTGCAAATTACTTTGCACCTTTTTTCGTAATATTATAAATGTCGACTTTCATACAATTTAAACGATAACAATTTACTGCAAAAGTTATTGTATAAATGCGCTAACTGAAATTATCGTAATTAATCCATTGTTACCTTTTTTGTAATTAAAAAAAATCCATAGTTCTATGAAAATTGCATCTTTTTTTTAAGATATTCTCTCCTAATTAAAAAAACTTTTAAAAATCTTTTAGAAATCTTTTAAAAACAAATTCTCGTTACAATTATATTTATTGAAAAGTTTTGACAGATAATAATATATTAATAGAAACGGGATGTCATGCCACTAATCGAGTATCCGTAATGTGAGCATGTACTCGAAAAATACTTGTACTTGGTACTTGAAATCGTGAAAAAAGTACTTGAAGTACTAAAAAATACTCACGTACTTCAAGTACGTACTTGAAGTTCCAAACAAATATCCGGTACTTTAAGTAATGTCCGGCTCTGCACCAAACATATAAAAAACATGGAAGGGCATACATACCGGAATGAAAGAAATCTTCTATGTCTGCTCCGAACACCCGAAAAGCTTTGACAAAGTTCGCACCATTGTCGGTAACTGTCGCTACAATGTTCGCTTCATTCAATCCGAAAGAAGCATGGATTTGTCCAAGTACCGTCGCGATCGCCTGATGGGAATGGGTTACCAGGAAAGCGCCTACACGCAATAGCAGCTGATTTCCGTTGGAGAGTACCGTCGTCGATCTGATAAAATTAAGCAATTAGTTTTTTTTTTTGTTTGCTAAAAAGACCACAAAGAGTTGCGTGAACGTAAGAGAATGCAATGAAACGGCAAGATCCAGCGTATTCAGAGTAAATGAGATAATTTAGTATATTCCTAATGTAATGGTGAAATTTCGATTGTATATCAGGATAAGTTTTTTCACATTACTCATAATAATCTCTAAATCCATGTTTATTCGAAAAGTTGTTAAATTAAATAACTGGAATGATAAAATAAAGGGGAAATTACCCTATGAGCAGTCACTCCGATGAATCGCCGATTCATCCCCGTCCAAATATCGGCTGTAGTGCAGAAGAGTGAAGAATCATTCACGGGCATCGATTGACGAACTTTCGACATGTTCTCGGTGCACAAAGCTTCGATTTTCCGGCCAATCTTGCGTCTCGACATATGTTGAACCGACGAGTCACCTTGCTTTATGTGAAAATCTACAATATTATAAAATAAACGGATAATTCTCCGAAAGTCAGAAACACAATTGAAAATTTACGCGCGCACGCAGACGTGTACGTACACGAACTTACAGACCTACAGACTATAAATAAAAACACTATATACTATGCTATAAACTACACTATACTATAAATATGATATAAATAAGCAGTTATTCAAAACCACTTTTCCCGAAATTTTAGTTCATTTTATGAATTCTGACATGGAAATCTCTAAATTAAAGAAGAAGAATAACATAGTCTAAAAGTACCGTCAAACATCTTCCGGAACGCTGGCATTTCGACGGTTCTTAATGGTGCCATGCTTTCTAAAACGTAATTAGTGACGTTCTCTACGAATCGGGCTTGTGAAAACGAGCATGTTGTCCGCTTATTGCACGCCTGAGGTTCCGTCCCATTCATACGTCGACGTTTGACTTTGTTATACGCCTTGTATTGGTTGAGCAAGTCTGGATGTGCTCTCTACAAATGAATAATTGGACGCACATTATATCACTTGAACATCATTTTTACGCAAATGTGAATAATATCAATGGTTTAACTCCGAAGGGACAAATAGGTTATGCTTATACACAGCCTGTACGTCCGTGTGAAAGAAGACCATCGATACGATTAATTCAAGATCTTTCGATTTGAAAACCTCATTTTTCGACCGGAAGTGACGTCGGGAAACGTCACTTCCGGTTTGGAAATATCTTTTTCGGCCAGAATCGACGTTATATAGGGGAAGCGTCACTTTCATTTTGGAAATATAATTTTCCGACCGGAAACGCCGTCATTTCGGGAAAACGTCACTTCCGGTTTGGAAATACTTTCGAGAGGACGTGACGTCATATAGGGAAAGTGTCACTTCCATTTTGGAAACATGTTTTTTCGATCGAAACCGATGTTATCTAGGGGGAACATCATTTCCGGTTTGGAAATCTAATTTTCCGACCGGAAGTAACGTCGTGAAACGTCACTGCCGGTTTGGAAATATCTTTTTCGGCCAGAATCGACGTTATATAGGGGAAGCGTCACTTTCATTTTGAGAATATCATTTTCCGACCGGCAACGACGTCATCTAGATAAAACTTTCGGTTTGGAAATATCATTTTTCAACCGAAACCGACGTCGTCTGGGAGAAATGTCACTTCCAGTTAAGGCACCGAAGATCTTCTGTCGGAAATTTTATATTAAACTTACCTATAAATGTGTTGTGAAGTTTGACGATACGTCAATTCTCCCCGAAATCGTTTTTGTAGGTCTGCATATTTTGCAGATTGCGTAGTCGACTGTATAATATTTTCCATCCAAGTACGCTTTTTTCTTGCATGCCACGCAAAGATCGACATGGTCCGGAGGAATTTCCGCGGGAATGTTCATCGGCAGATACTCGTCGATCGACATCTGGCTTAATGCCATGACAGCGATTTCGCCTTCTCCGTCTGCGGCTATATTTCCCGGATTATCGACGACAGCGACGATATTTTCCGGGGGCGGCATGGTCGAATCACGTAACAATTGGCTGTAACGTTTAAAAAATTGGGAAATCTATATAATCCTATATAAGCTCCAGGAAGGTATATAAGCATCTATATAAGCTCCAGGAAGGTATATAAGCATCTATATAAGCTCCAGGAAGGTATATAAGCATCGATATAAGCTCCAGGAAGGTATATAAGCATCTATATAAGCTCCAGGAAGGTATATAAGCATCTATATAAGCTCCAGGAAGGTATATAAGCATCTATATAAGCTCCAGGAAGGTATATAAGCATCTATATAAGCTCCAGGAAGGTATATAAGCATCTATATAAGCTCCAGGAAGGTATATAAGCATCTATATAAGCTCCAGGAAGGTATATAAGCATCTATATAAGCTCCAGGAAGGTATATAAGCATCTATATAAGCTCCAGGAAGGTATATAGCTACGGAAAAATGCTTGAGACCAAGTGAAAAAACGGTTCCGCCATTATTTAACGAACATTGAGATTTAAACATGAAGTTTTTTTTTGGAAACTTGAAATGGCCGTCGGCAGTTCAAAAGCAACTACTACGCGCATTTTTATTTCGCTTGGTCATTACACTAATGTTAGAAACGTTACAATAAATATCGCTCAGGGATTCGGCAATGCGACTCACTAACTTACCTGAATAGTCTTGCACTTTAGGAAGGTAAAATATGAATTAAAATCGATCACCTTTTGACTCAACACATGATCGAACACTTGTCTTCTCAACACTGTTGTAGCACACTATTTTTCGCGCTTTGTCCCGTACAAAGATGTGTTCTTAAACTCACGAAGGCATGTTTGCTCATTCAGTGAATTTCAAAATAGACCGTTCTGATAGGCTGCTGGCTTAACCTATTATGGCGGCAAGAAATTCAAGTTCGAGCCGACTTTTATCCCGCATAAAAATGGACGGAATAGCATCGGTGTATTATATCGAATATTTCTGTTATTTTATTTTATGTTATGGATCATAATTATATATCTTTTAGGTTATGTATTTTATAGTTTATCAGGAGATCGACAGAAATTTATAGATAAAACTGCACAGTGGCAACGACAGATGAGATTGCGACAGATAAGACTGCGACAGATAAGCCTGCGACACATGAGACTGTGACAGATGAAAATGTGGCTTCCTCAAAAATGTTAAAAATTGAAATTCTCAATTAAAAAATTGAAAATTCTCAATTAAAAAATTGAAAATTCTCAATTAAAAAATTGAAAATTCTCAAATAAAAAATTGAAAATTCTCAATTAAAAAATTGAAAATTACAATTTTCATATCGCTTTCTCATAATGTTGGTTTTTTCACAAAGCTTCTTCTATGAGAAGGCATTTTTTTCGCCAAGATAAAACTTCTTCTATGAGGAAGCAGAAGCAAAATAATTCCTCATATCATTTACGTAAAATTACTCTCATAATTAAATTACTGGAGTAATTAAATTACTGGAGCAATTAAATTACTGGAGCAATTAAATTACTGGAGTAATTAAATTACTGGAGTAATTAAATTACTGGAGTAATTAAATTACTGGAGTAATTTAATTACTGGAGTAATTTAATTACTGGAGTAATTTAATTACTGGAGTAATTCAATTACTGGAGTAATTTAATTACTGGAGTAATGTAATTACTGGAGTAATTTAATTACTGGAGTAATTTAATTACTGGAGTAATTTAATTACTGGAGTAATTTAATTACTGGACTAATTTAATTACTGGAGTAATTTAATTACTGGAGTAATTTAATTACTGGAGTAATTTAATTACTGGAGTAATTTAATTACTGGAGTAATTTAATTACTGGAGTAATTTAATTACTGGAGTAATTTAATTACTGGAGTAATTTAATTACTGGAGTAATTTAATTACTGGAGTAATTTAATTACTGGAGTAATTTAATTACTGGAGTAATTTAATTACTGGAGTAATTTAATTACTGGAGTAATTTAATTACTCGAGTAATTTAATTACTCGAGTAATTTAATTACTCGAGTAATTTAATTACTCGAGTAATTTAATTACTCGAGTAATTTAATTACTCGAGTAATTTAATTACTCGAGTAATTTAATTACTCGAGTAATTTAATTACTCGAGTAATTTAATTACTGGAGTAATTTAATTACTGGAGTAATTTAATTACTGGAGTAATTTAATTACTGGAGTAATTTAATTACTGGAGCAATTTAATTACTGGAGCAATTGAATTACTGGAGCAATTTAATTACTGGAGCAATTTAATTACTGGAGTAATTTAATTACTGGAGTAATTTAATTACTGGAGTAATTTAATTACTCGAGTAACCTAATGCTCAAGGTAATGAGTAATTCAACAAAATTTAATAACCATTACCAGTGTAATTAATAATTAACTGAGCTTTCAATTACATATCAATCATGTAATTTGTAATTAAGTCAAGTCCAATTACAAATTACTCGTGTAATTTGTAATTAGATTTTTTTCCATTAAAAATTTGCCCATCTCTGAAGTAGACTGGTTTCATGATTAATTGCATTAAATCTGAAAGAGTGGAATTCCTTTTTTTTTCATTTTTAAACTGCCCGCGCATGTATTTCCGCTGGCGACTTTTGGCGTCTCCGAATATTTAAAATACCATGTACAATGAACCATGTACGACACCTATTGTAAAAAAAAACTGGCACGCCAAGTTTTTGTATGCCGGCTCCGTGTACTATTGTTCGATTGATAAATATGATAAAATATTTTGTCTTTATTTTCGTATGTTTTCATCACTATTGTCTGCATAGTCGTCAGTTCATATACTTCATTGAGTATGTATACCATTTGTATACCCCTACTTGGCTCATATGATTTCACTTTTTTCGATTTTTATTTTAAGCGATTATCTTGATGACCATTTATTGAGATGACCAATGTTTTTACTTTTTTAAAAATGTTTCTTACCTAAAAATGTGAGAGAAAAGTTTAGGGGAGTATCATTTTCCATAATAATTTATTCATATTAAAAAAAAACGACAATAATAAAACAGAGCATAGCTTCGGAACAAGTAATCAAGCCATCTAAAAAAAGACATGTGTCTACTGTTCACACTTAAAAATATTTTCTGGAATTTTTTTAGATAAATTGAAAGCGACATACCGACCGAAAAAAAATATTTTCGAATATTTTTGATAAGAATGGTAATTTTCTCAAGTCGAAAAATGCAAAAAATTATGTTTTGCTTCCTCATGGAGGAAGCTTTGTTTTCATGAAAAAATTTTTTTTCGAGATTTTAGTGTCAGAGTACTTAAAATAGTCTGAAACGTCGAGAAATGTGATTTTTAGCTGGCGTCCGCACGTGTGTGCGTGTGCGTGTGCGTGTGCGTGTGCGTGTGCGTGTGCGTGTGCGTGTGCGTGTGCGTGTGCGTGTGCGTGTGCGTGTGCGTGTGCGTGTGCGTGTGCGTGTGCGTGTGCGTGTGCGTGTGCGTGTGCGTGTGCGTGTGCGTGTGCGTGTGCGTGTGCGTGTGCGTGTGCGTGTGCGTGTGCGTGTGCGTGTGCGTGTGCGTGTGCGTGTGCGTGTGCGTGTGCGTGTGCGTGTGCGTGTGCGTGTGCGTGTGCGTGTGCGTGTGCGTGTGCGTGTGCGTGTGCGTGTGCGTGTGCGTGTGCGTGTGCGTGTGCGTGTGCGTGTGCGTGTGCGTGTGCGTGTGCGTGTGCGTGTGCGTGTGCGTGTGCGTGTGCGTGTGCGTGTGCGTGTGCGTGTGCGTGTGCGTGTGCGTGTGCGTGTGCGTGTGCGTGTGCGTGTGCGTGTGCGTGTGCGTGTGCGTGTGCGTGTGCGTGTGCGTGTGCGTGTGCGTGTGCGTGTGCGTGTGCGTGTGCGTGTGCGTGTGCGTGTGCGTGTGCGTGTGCGTGTGCGTGTGCGTGTGCGTGTGCGTGTGCGTGTGCGTGTGCGTGTGCGTGTGCGTGTGCGTGTGCGTGTGCGTGTGCGTGTGCGTGTGCGTGTGCGTGTGCGTGTGCGTGTGCGTGTGCGTGTGCGTGTGCGTGTGCGTGTGCGTGTGCGTGTGCGTGTGCGTGTGCGTGTGCGTGTGCGTGTGCGTGTGCGTGTGCGTGTGCGTGTGCGTGTGCGTGTGCGTGTGCGTGTGCGTGTGCGTGTGCGTGTGCGTGTGCGTGTGCGTGTGCGTGTGCGTGTGCGTGTGCGTGTGCGTGTGCGTGTGCGTGTGCGTGTGCGTGTGCGTGTGCGTGTGCGTGTGCGTGTGCGTGTGCGTGTGCGTGTGCGTGTGCGTGTGCGTGTGCGTGTGCGTGTGCGTGTGCGTGTGCGTGTGCGTGTGCGTGTGCGTGTGCGTGTGCGTGTGCGTGTGCGTGTGCGTGTGCGTGTGCGTGTGCGTGTGCGTGTGCGTGTGCGTGTGCGTGTGCGTGTGCGTGTGCGTGTGCGTGTGCGTGTGCGTGTGCGTGTGCGTGTGCGTGTGCGTGTGCGTGTGCGTGTGCGTGTGCGTGTGCGTGTGCGTGTGCGTGTGCGTGTGCGTGTGCGTGTGCGTGTGCGTGTGCGTGTGCGTGTGCGTGTGCGTGTGCGTGTGCGTGTGCGTGTGCGTGTGCGTGTGCGTGTGCGTGTGCGTGTGCGTGTGCGTGTGCGTGTGCGTGTGCGTGTGCGTGTGCGTGTGCGTGTGCGTGTGCGTGTGCGTGTGCGTGTGCGTGTGCGTGTGCGTGTGCGTGTGCGTGTGCGTGTGCGTGTGCGTGTGCGTGTGCGTGTGCGTGTGCGTGTGCGTGTGCGTGTGCGTGTGCGTGTGCGTGTGCGTGTGCGTGTGCGTGTGCGTGTGCGTGTGCGTGTGCGTGTGCGTGTGCGTGTGCGTGTGCGTGTGCGTGTGCGTGTGCGTGTGCGTGTGCGTGTGCGTGTGCGTGTGCGTGTGCGTGTGCGTGTGCGTGTGCGTGTGCGTGTGCGTGTGCGTGTGCGTGTGCGTGTGCGTGTGCGTGTGCGTGTGCGTGTGCGTGTGCGTGTGCGTGTGCGTGTGCGTGTGCGTGTGCGTGTGCGTGTGCGTGTGCGTGTGCGTGTGCGTGTGCGTGTGCGTGTGCGTGTGCGTGTGCGTGTGCGTGTGCGTGTGCGTGTGCGTGTGCGTGTGCGTGTGCGTGTGCGTGTGCGTGTGCGTGTGCGTGTGCGTGTGCGTGTGCGTGTGCGTGTGCGTGTGCGTGTGCGTGTGCGTGTGCGTGTGCGTGTGCGTGTGCGTGTGCGTGTGCGTGTGCGTGTGCGTGTGCGTGTGCGTGTGCGTGTGCGTGTGCGTGTGCGTGTGCGTGTGCGTGTGCGTGTGCGTGTGCGTGTGCGTGTGCGTGTGCGTGTGCGTGTGCGTGTGCGTGTGCGTGTGCGTGTGCGTGTGCGTGTGCGTGTGCGTGTGCGTGTGCGTGTGCGTGTGCGTGTGCGTGTGCGTGTGCGTGTGCGTGTGCGTGTGCGTGTGCGTGTGCGTGTGCGTGTGCGTGTGCGTGTGCGTGTGCGTGTGCGTGTGCGTGTGCGTGTGCGTGTGCGTGTGCGTGTGCGTGTGCGTGTGCGTGTGCGTGTGCGTGTGCGTGTGCGTGTGCGTGTGCGTGTGCGTGTGCGTGTGCGTGTGCGTGTGCGTGTGCGTGTGCGTGTGCGTGTGCGTGTGCGTGTGCGTGTGCGTGTGCGTGTGCGTGTGCGTGTGCGTGTGCGTGTGCGTGTGCGTGTGCGTGTGCGTGTGCGTGTGCGTGTGCGTGTGCGTGTGCGTGTGCGTGTGCGTGTGCGTGTGCGTGTGCGTGTGCGTGTGCGTGTGCGTGTGCGTGTGCGTGTGCGTGTGCGTGTGCGTGTGCGTGTGCGTGTGCGTGTGCGTGTGCGTGTGCGTGTGCGTGTGCGTGTGCGTGTGCGTGTGCGTGTGCGTGTGCGTGTGCGTGTGCGTGTGCGTGTGCGTGTGCGTGTGCGTGTGCGTGTGCGTGTGCGTGTGCGTGTGCGTGTGCGTGTGCGTGTGCGTGTGCGTGTGCGTGTGCGTGTGCGTGTGCGTGTGCGTGTGCGTGTGCGTGTGCGTGTGCGTGTGCGTGTGCGTGTGCGTGTGCGTGTGCGTGTGCGTGTGCGTGTGCGTGTGCGTGTGCGTGTGCGTGTGCGTGTGCGTGTGCGTGTGCGTGTGCGTGTGCGTGTGCGTGTGCGTGTGCGTGTGCGTGTGCG